>CM067360.1:61242319-61731679 GCA_034401795.1 Chaetoderma sp. LZ-2023a
AATGGCTGACTCAGTCTTGACCTCGGTTTTGGCCTTTATTTTAACCACTGACCCTAATGGAGGATTTCCCGTGGTTTTAGAGCTCGCAGGAGAAATAAGATTGAAAAAAGGACATTCTTTTAGCCAGCGACCATAACCAGCAAATTAAGCAGGAAGACTCAAGGGTACACCAAGTGCACTTGAAACAAACATGTCCAACGTGGTCTGATTTTATCAATCTCTGGCAGCTGCCATTAGAACATCAGATTGAGTGATTCACATTCTTCTCTTTAACCTTCTCCTTTGACCTCTTCGGAGACTTTCCCAAATCTGAATCGTAAAAACAGTAAGATCCGATAGAGTAAAGCTCCAAATATGACTCAGGATTAGCCAGCGCTAATCCCAAGATTTACAAAAAGAGACCTTACCATTCCCAAATTTTGAAATTATTTAAGTTTCTTTGAGAGAGTATGTTAGCGAGATTATATCAGGATTCATGCTCAATACCTTATGAGCATATCAATACAATAGCTTTATAAGCCACTGTTTATAAAAGAAGCACAAATAGACAACTCAAATGTCTATACACTCTGGATGCAAATAACCAAAACTGGTAACGCGCCCACCACGAAAATAGAAATGATCATAAAATCATTCTTAAAACACCATAACCTACATGACCGAATTACTATGGATCTCATCATTAGAGAGGGTGGAGAATAAACCTTCAGTCACTCTGTAACCACAATACCCAGCAAACATTGGCTGTAAAAAAATTCATACTACTACGCTTCCCTTCTCAGAAGGAAAGAGCTATAGTAATGCAAGGAGGTAGGTTGTAATGTAGTAATAACTAGAGGTTGGCACCCTGAGGTAATAGCGTAACAAAAGTAGGTAAGAAGTAAGCCATACGACCAACTTTTCACACTTCACCCGTAGTTACCAAGATCCTATCAACCTTGTTTTTAGTTTATGACTGGAATGACTGATTCTGTTATCGCAACAGTCATTCCAGTGGTAAAATTTCAGAAATAGTCTTCTCTTGACCAGCAAATGGACATTGGCCATGACATTGGTTACATGGCCAACTTGAATGCATATTGAATACATTGTAGCACAGACAAGACCAACTATAAGTTCTATTTTCATGTATGAATCACTTACCTGATTGCGTCATTATGTAACACCTGACATACACAGAAGATATAAATCCTGGCTCTATGAAATACCGGAATTATGGCAATCTATTTCAAAATTAAATCCTGGTTATAATCGTTAACAATGCAGCTACACTGCAAGGGTTGTGTTCACACGGCCTAGTACCTGAAATTACGATTAACCATTTAATGATCAAGAGTTTTCAAGAAAATTAAAATTTTGATAGGACAACAGAAAATTTACTACTAAAATGACTGGATCGGTTATCAAGCCAGTCATTCCAGTGGTAAAATTTCAAAATTAGTCTTCTCTTAGCCTGTAAACAAACAATCCTCAAGACTACTGGAGAAACTGCTGTTGACTGGCTTGACCATTAAAGGATTAACTAACTTAGCATTACACGATAAAACTACTGAAAGGCGAAGATAAATTCATGATCAAACAACACTACTTAATAATACTCGAATAATTACCATTATGATAGTTGAAAGAAACCTCTTCAAGTAATAAATCAACTTTCACGATTTAACGCCCAAACTGGCTAAAAACGAGTGTGAAGTGCTCTTTAGAAATGTCCATTTGCAGGCCAAGCGAAGATAATTTTTGAAAATTTACCGCTGAAATGCCTGGCTCGGTAATAGAGCCAGTCATTCCAGGTGGAAATTTTCAAAAATGCTCTTCTCTTATCCTGCAAATGGAAATTTTCTATGAGAAAAATTCAATTTTCTTCACCAAATTCGCGGTTTAAAGGGCTAAACACATTTGCGCCTAATGCTTCTAATTAACGATGATTAAATGATTGATCCATTCATCTCTGAAATCACTTCATTTCATAGCATACACTGAAATATTAAAAAATTTCAAATTAATTTGACTGTAAGCTGTTGCTGCAGACAATTAGTAATAAAATATTAAACAGAATATTTGCTATATATCATAAAATGATTTGCAGCAACCAATCTGTATTTCTGAAGGGGGGAACTCTTTATCTTTTATCACTCATATCAGCCAAAAACGGCTTCTGCAGAAGTCTTGAGAAAAATCCATTTACAGACCAAGAGGAGACAATTTTTGAAAATTTACCACTGAAATGATGGGCTCGATAACAGAGCCGGTCATTCCAGTGGTAAATTTTCAGAAATACTCTTCTCTTGGTCTGCAAATGGATTTCAAATATTACTGCAGTGACTGTTTAGGCAGCTATGACCATTAACGGGTTAACCATTTCTCCGATGAATTCCACGGATCTCACTTCCAAGGCAACTATACAGCAAAACTGTTGAATATTTCAAAATTCATTTTACTGGAAGCCGTAGGAAGCAACAGCTTCCAGTCAAATTATTTTCAAAAATATTCAAAAGAATAAATTTTATAACGTAAGGAATATATATTTTCAGGTATATGTTGGATAATGAGTTAATAACAGTTCTAGAGGTCATTGTAAATCTTAGACTAACCATGCTATTTTTCACATAACATGAACAATGATTCTTTCAAAAGAATGACACATACAGAACTAAGATTTCTTTGATTTAAATCAGTCTCATCAAACATGGTCATCTACTGTAAGTAAAAACAGTTTTGTCAATTAAAATTTAAATCTGTGAAGAGACAAATAAAAATTAACCCTTTGAACAGAATTTCCAGAATCCCAATTTCAAGTTTACTATGCAGGTAGGCTGTTGAATATTTTGAAATTAATTTGACTAGGAGCTGTTGCTATTCAGCAGAATATTTATGAAATTGAAAATTAAATTTTAAAATTCACCTTTTTCAGGTTCAAAGTGTGAACATACACTGTTTTAACAACACAATTTCTGTCAAAATTTCAACTGGAAACAAGCTAACATCATCTTATTTTCTATGCTATCTCAGCAACTACTTTTAGACAAATTGTTTTTCAATTTTTCAGCAGGTGACACAGAGAAAGGATTCACAAAAGCAGATCACTGAGACTGTCATATAACGTGACAACATCATATCTCTATCTGACTATAAAACAAGACGACTACGAAATAAGACTATTTTGCACACCAAGAAGGTCTAACAGTAATCCATCAGTGATAGTAATGCTTAATTTCACAAAAAACACCCATAAAAACAGACATACAATTCATCTTTAAACCTACTAAAGTCACAAAGTAGGGTAATTTTAAAATAATCCATTAAAATTCTTTACATTGTATCAAACTTCAAATCGTGTTTACCAACCATGTCACAATTTTGGCCTCAAGCAATAACCTCAGCAAATAAACACTGTAGTAACTGTTCTGTAGTCCACTACCACAAGTTCACAAAACTATATCACAAAGGTGTTTATTGTATACAGGTATAACACGTATATACAAAAACCAACTCTTTACAATTATTATTGATACCTGCAAGAAAATATATATGGCTTAAGTGTTTAACATGTTTGTTACAGAAGTCTTTCAGCCATATAAAGTGCACAGAGTGAAACAGAATTCAATATACATTGTATTTAAATTTATCTCATTTTTCTCTCTCTCAATATCTGTTTGTAAATAAATCACGATTCACATTAGATCAAAATTAAGTTCGATTAAATCACAACTGGCACAGTTTATCATAGATTGAAAAGAATACTTGTGGAGTTGTGATGCGCTATCTGAAAATAGTTGAATATTTTGAAGCTACATGTAATTTGATTGAAATTTGTTGCTGCCCTAGACAACCAACTTTCAGTCAAATCATTGGCAATATAATCAGCAGAGTATTAATAAAAAAATGTATTAAGTAGAAACTATAAAAAATAACATTAACATTAATCATACAAAACACTATATGCCATGCAATGCACCCAACACCGACACATAATTAAATATTACCCACCTCCTATGGCCCTCTATCAAAACTCTTTCTCATGTAAACTTTCTAGTAAAGAGCAAGAATCAAATGTTAATTATTTATTCACATTATATATATATATGTGCCGGTGCCATTCTATTGACTCGGGTAAGCCAGGATATAATTGTATACCTGGATAGTGCTTTACTTCCTAAATCTAAACCTTATAAATAATTTATCACCTGTCTCGTCATATTTACAAATTTAAATACTGCTATACATGGTAATATACAGCGGCTAATTATACTTTGATAAGTGCTGGTATTTGTATGTGACAAAGAAAAAGCTTAATCAGTTGACCCTTGAAATTGCAGAGTTTAAATTTTAATACAGCTCTTGAAAATTTGGAACCTAATTAGACTGAAACAGGTTGTTGCATTTGGCTACCAGTCAAATTAGCTCTACATTCTTTTCAGAATAATCCCTACATTATAAAAAAAACAGACATTTCTGGTGTATAATGATTAAGCAACAAGCTTTTTGGAGATTTTCAAATCTCACGCCCATACCCTTTTCTTCACCTTTGACCAGGTAACCTAAATTTAGCCAACTACCACACACACCCTCCACACCTTTTAACACACATATCAGCCAAAAACAGCTTCTACAGTGGTCTTGAAAAATGACCATTTGCAAACAAGACGACCATTTTTGAAAATTTATCACTGAAATGACTGGCTCGATAAGCCAGCCAGTCATTCCAATGGTAAATTTTCCAAAACAGTCTTCTCTTGGTCTGCAAATAGACATTTTCTATGAGAATAATTAAATTTTCTTGAACAAATTTGAGTGTTAAAGAGTTAAGAAGCTTCTTACAGACCCCAATGGCAACTTCCCAATCAAGTTTGTTGAAGACCAATCTAATAGAACATTTTGAGGATCTTGACCTTTAACCTCTTACATTTGAGCTTCTGACCGTAAATCAACACAGTTCTTTAAGACCCAATAGCAACCTTTCACCCAAGTTTGTTGAAATCTGTCCAGTAGAACTTTTCACAAGGCACACACATGTAGACACATGCATGGGCTTATGCATAGTCACACATGCATACACACACATGCACACACACGCGCATGCACGCACAAAGCTGTTACAATAGTATCCCTATACTTCATGGAAAGAGTAACCTAATAAATGACTATTTGCAGATTGAGAAGATTATTTATCATGCCAGTCATTCCAGTGGTAAATTATCAAAAATAGTTCTCTCTCGGTCTGCAAATTAACATATGTCAAAACCACTGCCGAAGCACTTTTGACCGACTTGAGTGTTAAAAGGTTGACTAAGCACTTCATATGGTCTTAGCTTTAACCCTCTAGCCCTCATATCAGCCCAAAATGGCTTCTGCACTGGTCTTGAGAAATGTCCATTTGCAGACCAAGAGAAGACTACTTTTGAAAATTTTCCATTGAAATGACTGGCTCGATAACCGAGCCAGTCATTCCACTCATAAATTTTCAAAAATAGTCTTCTCTTGGTCTGCAAATGGACCAAGAACATCTTAGGGATATCAAAAATACACGGATACCCCTGTTGCTAAACATTTTAATTTGCCCAATCATATTGGAAAAAACGTATCCTATACAATTATACAAGTTCTTCCTCACGACCCTGAGGATACTGACAAAACGCATATCAGAAAAGAACAAGAGAAGTACTGGATACATCAACTACACACGCTAGATCCCATAGGGATTAATCATGCAGATTGGTGATTCCAAAACCTGACTTGTTCTTTATTTTCAATGAGAAATTTGAAATTCTCTTGAACAAATTCGAGGGTTAAAGGGTTAATGTAATCATCTTTCTAGGTATCCTGTAATCGTGAAGTGTGTTACTGTGATAAATTATGATACATCAAATTCTAATGCATGACCAAATAAGCAAACACTAATTAAAGATGATACGTTACACTTACGTGTATAGTGTTTATGAGCTATAGTTATAACATAGACGGCTTTGCCAGAAATCTGAATGACACACAGCAAGACAGACAGACAGACAAACAGAGACAATCAGCAAGACACAGACAGACAGGCAGGAATACACATGTACTAGTTGCGAGTCACTACTAAAAATAAGCCACTTGATTATTTTATACACATAGAATAAATAATATTAGTCAGTAAATACATCAAGGGTCGTGTAAAGCAAAATAGTGCAACCTCGTGCTCTAATTTATAAGAGCTTATTACCCTTCTAATGGTCAAATTTGGTC
The DNA here is from genome assembly GCA_034401795.1 of Chaetoderma sp. LZ-2023a. NCBI lineage: Eukaryota > Metazoa > Mollusca > Caudofoveata > Chaetodermatida > Chaetodermatidae > Chaetoderma > Chaetoderma sp. LZ-2023a. Next base: position 61,248,545 of record CM067360.1, read on the forward strand.
AGATATCTCAAAATATTTGTACAATGCATGTCCATTTGCAGGCAAAAATATGAAAATTTACTACTCGAAAGACTGACTCAATAATCAAACAACTCATTCAAGTGGTAAAATTAAAAAAAATTGTCTTTTTTGGGCCTGCAAATGGACATTTGTCAAGATTATTGCAAAGGCCGGTTTTGCCTGGCTTGGTCATTAAATAGTTAAGTATCATAGTGCACATATCACTTAGGAGAGGGAAGTACGGTAAAATGTATAAAAAGTTTTTTTAAATAATCAAAGAGAAACAGATCTGGTAATTGGTAAGCAATCAGTATTAACCTCATTTGTATGTCATTCGGTTTCTAAGAAATGTTATGTATATATAATAAAGTTTATGCAAATAAATTGATGTGTGGTATATGTAGATACAGTGTAAAAAATACACATGCACCAATAAAAGATCATTATTAATATGATATAGCGGAATTAATTTTTTAAGAACATGGAACAAAGTCAGTCTAAAATGGAAATTGGCAATAAAACAGATGATAGATTTGTCATGTATTGATTTACACAGACAGAAATTTAGCTAGCTAGCTAGCGTCTACATCACTGAATCACTGAGGATCATGCCCAAACTTTGTGGAATCCCAGTGTATGGTCACACCCTTTCTTCAAATCGGACCAGCAGTTTGCATAATATTCATAGATCCAGGTTCTTTCATCCGGATCATGGCGAAAGTCTGGAAATCCTCTTGCAGGACAAGTTCCTTCACTGTGTTCAAATTTGAGCCAACTCGGATCAGCAGTCTTTGAGACACAGGTGTGGACACGCACACACCGGATGGCAATGCACCCTTCAGTGTTTGCCCCTTATGGGGCTAGCATAATAACACATAGTCAGGTATCTTACCTGTATTCAAATATCTCCATCTAAAACAATGTATGAATGGTATTATCTATAAATCATCTATTTATTTTTGCATATACATGCACAATCTGAAAATGCTACAAAGCAAAATGTATAGCCTAGAAATTACTTTTTTTACTTTTAAACATGTCAGGAATTTAATTGTGATTTTTAATTAGTATTTTGCACTTCAACATTTTAAACCACAGGTATATTTATCTGTCACATTTAATTAACATTCAAATGCCTATATCTTTCATATGTAGAGTACATAGAGTGGGAGATACAATAGGGTCATTCCGTGTCAAAACAACCAATTTTCAGAAATCTTGTTGCATGACCGATTCAAATTAACATAATTCTCTGTCTACTGTATTATTAGGACGTTTTAGAAAATCCTTCACAATTTTAGCTCTCAAATCTCAATATTTTTTTAGATATGGACGCCAGAACAGCAAGGTGGGTCCAACATATGTGAAGCAATTGTCATTTTGTAGCATTTTTAAGGCTCTGAAAATTCTTAACCTGACATCCAATTCCAATAAAACTTTCAGTGCTTGGTCACATATAGGTACCCTCTTGAAATATGCAGGGCATAATAACTTTTGTGCTCATGTTGGTAACCTAGGTAACATTAAAAATGAAAATGTATTCAAAGTGACACATTTTCAGACCGTCTTGTGATTACAATTATGTTAAAACTATTAGAGTTACAAACTTAATACTTTATGGGTCAATCACATATATATGTGTTAGTTTATTCATAAAAGAAAAAATGTGATTCTTAACATTTTTGAAATATAGGCCCTTGAAATTGGCCCAATCTCAAAATGATCCCATATTCAACTGTCAGGATGACCATGTGGGATATGTGGAAGAAACCCCCAACAAACCCCCCTTTAGTGGGTTGGTCTGTAGTTTTATTAACCGCTATAAAAACATACTTACCATTCAATCACTACTTGCTAAATCAAATAATCTGCATTTAGCTACCAGAATAAGATTTTTATGCTCGCTTACATTCTCCCTAATGCCTATACCATCACCATGTTAACGCCTAACCAGGATACTGGTAGAGGGTTCCCCAGCATTAGCCTCACAAGACTGGCACCAGTCTGTACTCACTCCTAGGTGATGCCTGTCACTAAGCACACCCGCGCATGCGCAGTAGGTCCCAAATATGAAAACTGATTCACTTTTCTAAATCTAACTGTCAAATATCCTGAATAGCTTCTCAAATCAATACCCTGCGGGGTGGCTGAGGCCGGGTCGTAGCGATTGAATGGTAAGTATGTTTTTATAGTGGTTAATAAAACTACAGCTCAACCCACTAAAGGGGGGTCTGTTGGGGGTTGTTATTACACCACAAAACATCTTGACTGTTCAATCACTACTTGCTAAACCCGTAGATTTGGTCAGCGCCCCACAGTAAACACATGGTGGGAGGAGATTTGAGAATCCATAAGCAAGGACAAAAATCAAACAAAACTTAACCAAATGTTAATAACTTAACATAATGCTGCATCTTAATCAATCACACAGTGATTATCAAATGAATAAAATTTTAAACTTAGAAATAAATAAAAACCAAAGAACAACTCTCACCATTACACGCAGATGCACGGTCGTAACGAAAATGGTGGGATGTGTTTGGTAAATGGTCTTCAGCCTTTTTAGTTAAAATCGTTATATTTCTAAAATAGGAAGCCGATGCACTCTGATCTTTTAAATAAAAGGTAGTAAAAGTAGACTCTAATTTCCATCCTGCAACTTGCATAACTTCGTCTACTGTAGCCATCCCTCTAACATCGCGAGCTTTAATGTGAGAAAGATTAATTCGATCCGGAGAAGCAAACTCATAACAAAGGTGGATGGTCTCACAAATCCATCTGGCAATAGTGGCCTTAGAGACTGGTCTGGCTAGCTCCTCCACATACGGAACCCAGGAGTGAGACGGATCAGATCTCTTAAAATCAGAACGACGCTTATACACTTTTAAAGCTCTGATAGGACACCAAAATCTGTCAGACGGCGAAAAGGAAGTTAAAGATTTAAAAATAATCGGCTTAGCTGAGTAACGGTTAGATTGAGTCTTCGATAAAAATCCCTTCTAGGATATAATACTACACCATCCCCAGATTCGATAAACCTGTCCCTTTCAGCAGAAAAAGCATGAATTTCGGTTCGTCTTCTAGCAGAAGCAGAGGCAACCAGAAAAATGGTCTTAAAAGTTAAGTTTCAAGCTAATAGAAGAGATAGGTTCAAAATGATGACCTGCCAAAACCTGAAGAACTAGAACCAAGTTCCAAGAAGGTAAAGGTTTAGTAACTGGAGGACGAATATTGCCTAAACCGCTAATGAAACCATTAAGAACCTTAGTATTTTTAACATCTGCATTCAACAGACAAGGAAGCGAAGATGCCAAAGAAAATCTATAACCTCTTACAGTGTTAGCAGACAAATGTAAGGAGTCAAAAAGATAAGATAAAAAGTCTAACACCTGGGAAATAGAAACAGAATCGGGCACGAAACCATGATCTGCACACCATTCTCCAAAAATCTCTCTCCTGGCAGAATCAATGATTTCCTGAGACCTTGCAGAAAATTTAATATCAGGGACCGAACACTCGATATTCTCCAAACACACTGAAGATTCCTGGGTTTGGATGAAGGCAAGATCCCCTCACTTGAGACAGGTCTGGGGAAACTGGAAGGAGACGAGAGAAGTCTACCAGAAGATCGAGGAGATATACGAACCAGATCCGCTTGGGCCAAAAAGGAGCTATCAGCAGAAGTTCGCAGATCTGGTCCCTGACCTTCTTTAATACCAAAGGAATCAGGACTGTTGGAGGGAATGCATAAGCGAACATTCCTGTCCAGGACTGAAACAGGGCGTCCACAGCCAATGCCTGATTGTCCGGAAAAGGAGACATGAAAGAGATCTGGGTATTCAATCAAGTCGTGAAGAGATCTACATGGGGACGATCCATAAGATTGAAGATCGCTTTGGCAACCAACCTCTTTAACTGCCACTCTGTGTGGGCGAACTTGCTGGGACGAGACAGTTGGTCCGCAAGAAAATTCAGACAGCCTGGGACATGAGAGGACACTAGAAAAATTTGATTCTTGCGACACCACAAGAGGAGGTTCCACACTTCCAGACAGAGGAGAGATGACCTCGTACCCCCCTGCCTGTTGATATGAGACTACCGTTGAATTGTCCGATCAAATCGAGACTTAGGCCTTTCACTCGATCCGACCAAGAGAGCAGAGCTTTCTTGACAGCCCACAACTCCAGAATGTTGATGTGGGCTGATGACTCCTCCAGGGACGACAGGGAATCCCAGACCGCCCCCCATCCCTCTTGGGAAGCGTCTGTAAAGATAATTGCTTGAGGAGAAGACTTGACCAGAGGGACACCCATCAGAAGCAGAGAATTATCCTTCCAAAAATCTAGATGGGGAATTAGATGTTCTCTGAGGGGATCTGATGATAAATAGAGTGAACCGATGGTTTCCAAAGGGACATTAGATACATTTGGAAAGGTCTTTTCATCAGCGCCACCTATGGAATGATACTCTCGACGCTGACCATCAAGCCTATCACTCTGAGAAAGAAAATTGCTCTGACCACGGAAGAGGAAGACAGAATTTCCATCGCTACTAAGATGGCTTCTACTCTTATGTCTGATGGGAAAACTAGACCCCAAGCTAGATCGAATGAAACGCCTAGGTGGGTGAAAACCTGAGAGGAAACCAACCTTGACTTTTCTAGATTTAAAACCCAACCTAGACTGCATGCCAGACCGCATACCTCTGGAATGATTCCTGACAGAATTGAGAAAGATTCTGCTTCTACTAACCAATCGTCTATATAAACGTGAAGGTGAATAGAATTGTTCTTTCCTGTCAATGATGATTTTGAACCCCTGAAACAGTGAAGATCAGTAAGCCTTAAAACACTCTTGGACTTGAATAAGCGTTTCCTAGGAACAGTCAGTTCCGACGTTTCACCTTCAACAATATCAGGAAATGAAACATTGGAAGCTGACTGGTCCAGGATCATTTTATTAATTCTGCCATCAATCGACGCATCTACATTGCTCACTTGTTTTTGCAGGCATTCCATTGATAATACAATCCTTTCAAGGATGGATGAATCAAGTGAGGGCTCGGGTTTGGCCTTTATTTTAATCGCAGACCCTAAAGAAGAATTCCCTTTAGAGTGATCAGGTGTGTTTGGTTTGAAAAAGGCAAGTCTAGTAGCCTGGGACCATGAGCTGCAAATAAGACAGGTTGAATTGGTAGAGCACGAAGTGCATTTAAGGCACACATGGCCAGAATGATCTGTCTTGATGAATCTATGGCAGCTGGTGTTAGGACATCTAATAGAATGAAGAGCAATCTCCTTTTCTATAGACTTAACGTTAATCTTCTTCGGAGACTTTTTCAAATCTGAATCGTATACACAGAAATATTTGATAGGGTAAAGTCCCGAAGATAAAAAAGGGATCAGACACCGCTAAACCCAATAAACAATAGAGACCAAACTAGTCTCTAATTTATTTAATATTGGGTTTTTTTTAAGAGAGTATGTTATGAGATAACATGGATTTCATGCTCAAATGCTAACCAAGCATGTACATACATTTGTAGGTAACTTAAACAAGCTACTGTAAGGAAGAAGCAATTATAGACAATAACTATGTCTAAAACACTCTGGGCGTAAAAATACCCAACTGGTAACACGCCTACCACGAAAATAGAAATGATCAATAAAATTAATATTGATCAAAAAGACCTACAACCACTTATCTTAGATCTTTTCTTTTTGTCTGACATCTTGTTGATCCTTTGAACACTTGAAATAATTCCACAGCAGTATTGAAAAGTTTAAAACTTTTTTAAAACTGGCTATAACATTTTTTACTACCCCTTCCTTCACTAGTAGGAAAAGGAATGAAGACTTGGTTGCTACAACATAGTCATGTGATGTTTGTCAGCCAATGAGATGATCATTGTGCCCTATGACTCATTCAATGGCTCTGGGTTATGTATTAACCCTCTTTCTACCTCATTCTGAGACATAGCATTCAAGTGAATTGCTATGGATCTCATCATTGGAGAGTATGGAGATTCCTAAAGACGCCTTCAATCACTCTGTAACCACTATACACAGCAAACATTGGCTGTAAAAATTTCATCCTACTATGCTTCCCTTCAGAGAAGGAAAGAGCAATAGTAATGCAAGGAGGTAGGTTGTAATGTAGTAATAACCAGGGTGAAATGACTCGCCGTAACCATGACGACAGAGAAGAAAACTGAGTCACTGAAAAGGAATAGAATCAAGAGAGGGAAACCCGAGAAGAGAATGGAACCAAGAATCATGTCCAGAAAAATTAAAAGACACTAACAAAGGAGAAATAACCCATAAAAGGAAAAGAAGAAACAAGAATTCTGCAGAATTAAATGTCACGCCTGTCTCCTGTTTGTCACAGTGACATTGACCTTTGACCTTGTGACCTCTGTTATCATGCCGCTTCCTAACATTATAGGCTACCATATATTCAAGTTTAGTTCCATTAAGATTAACCAATCCTGAAATATAAATGATTTGCTGAACGGAAAAACTTAAGGTTGAAAAAGCAGAGTTCAAATAGCAATATTAGAATGGCCTTGACCTGTGTCCTGGTGACCTCCATGTCACCATCCTGTATCCTCTTGGCATAAGCAACCATGTACCCAAGTTGTGTTTCATTTGGCTTAAGCAATCCCGAAATATAATATGATAAGATTTGCTAAGCCTAAAAACTTAACATTGAAAAGTAACAAAGTTTTGTAGAAGTCAGAATGACCTTGACCTTCAACGTTGTGACTTCAGTGTCAGCATGCTGCTTCCTAACATTATAGGCAACAAGTTATCCATGTTTAGTTCCAATAAGGTTAACCAATCCAGAAAGATAAGCCAAGAGGTTTTGCTAAACGCAAAAACTTAACAATAAAAAAGCAGAGTTTTGTATCACGATCACAGTGACTGTGACAATGTGACCTCAGTATCATCATGATGCTTTCTAACAGCATAAGCAACCTCATAGCCAAGTTTAGTTGCAATAGGCTTAATCAATCATGAAATTGTCAAACGCAAAAACTTAATGTTGAAATAACAGAGTTCTGTATCAAGGTCACGTGATGCCTGCATCAGCGTGCTGCTTCCTTTTGATGTATATCTCCATGTACCCAAGTTTGGTTCCAATTGGATCAGGCATTGCTGAGATATAAGACAATAACTTTTGTTTAACTCAAAAACTTAACGTAAAGTATTAACAAAGATTATACAGTAACCTTTGACCACCCCATAACCGTGACTGCATCATGTCTGCATTAGCATGCTGCTTCCTTTTGATGCATATCACCATGTACCCAAATTTGGTCCCAATTGGATCAGGCATTGTTGAGATATAAGGCAATAACTTTCGATTAACGCAAAAATGTAACGTAAAATATTAACAAAGATTATACTGTGACCTTTGACCCCCATAACCTTGACCTCATGATGTCTGCATCAGCATGCTGCTTTCGTTAAATGTAAATCACCATGTACACAAGTTTGGTAAGGCATTGTTGAGATATAAGCCAATAACTTTTGTTTAACGCAAAAACTTAACATAAAATATTAACAAAGATTACACCCTGAACTTTGCCCCAAGATTTAGGTGGGTTTGAGAATTTGGTGACCTGCACGAGCCCACCATTATCTTATTGTTGTCCGTTTTCCTGGCCTTAGGTGAACTCGCCACCTGTCGCGTAGTGAGGGACACAGGTTTCCCTCACTTACAGACTTGGCCTTTAGGATTCTGACCGGCTCCTTCTGAATCACTGTCCGCTTTCGCTGCCCGAATGGCTGAAGAAACATGCTCATCCAAAGATTGCGTTAAAAGAGTGGCAAACGACTCAAAACGGGCGAAAAGAGCCATAACTGCGTCACTATTCTGAATTTTAGATGGAGGCCCCCCGCCCTTCCACTGCTGCTGGAGCTAATTTAGAAGGGCTAGATACTGATTTGCCCTTTGCAGCAATAGGAGGGGAGCGATCAGGGGCCACCAGTGCTTTCATAACATAATCCTTGAAATAAATCGTTTGTAAAGCTGGCGACCACCCCTTGCAAATATCGCACATAACGAGAGGTGTACATGATGTACACTTAAGGCACACGTGCCCTGCGAATTCAGAGGGGTGATGGTGATCACACTTAGACGACGAACATTTCACCTTGTCTGCTGATTTCAGTGAATCCTATAAGCGAAAAAATAGGAAAGGATGAAGCATACAGCTTCTGAAATCGCTAGCCATCTCTAACAAATGCTTAACAAAGGCAGAGAATGCAGGAAATGTCAATTTCCCTTTCTCCGAGATCTAACAATACTCACCATTCTGTTACTTCTGATATACAGCTGGCCCTGACAGCGGCTCTAGGATTATAGACTTAGAAAGCTTTACCGACTCCTGGGAACCGGGTACTCGGCTCCCAACTGCCGAGTACCCGTTTACCATAGAGCTCATATTGTTTGCATAGCCACCAAACAAGAGAAAACTATGGCTTGCCTCCGTGGGGCTGGGAGGCTGGGTCCGTAACAGAATGGTGAGTATTGTTAGATCTCGGAGAAAAGGAAATTGACATTTCCTGCATTCTCCTTCGATCAATACTCACCATTCTGTTACTTCTGATATACACCAGATTTGATCAGTAACCTGGTGGGAAGGGGCAAGCCATAAATGCTAATTTTGCCCCTTGGAGAAAGACTTTAGACTTCAAACTTGACTAATGGAGACCTAAAAGGACCGTCAAGTTCACGGAACCGAATCACATTCGCGTCACAGCCCCACCCCGCTTTTTCCTCCTAAGAAAAGGGAGAGAACTAACGAACATGTATCTCGCCTGAAAACACCAATATGCCAAGAGGGTTAACTAGTCCCTGCATATTCCATGTATTAGCCTGGGAATGAGCATGAATATATAAAATGAATGAACATGATACATATACATAATACAAAAAACTCTCACTTATTGAATTACCTTATGATAACAGGACTTCAGACGTACCGCCTCCAACCATTCACCGGTTCGGCCATCAGTGACACAATCTGGTTGACATCCTCTCGCCTGACCATGCCTGCTTTAGGTTCTTTTCTTACCAAAGTGAAAAAAGGGGAAAAGCAGTGTGGTCACTAACTATCGTTTCAAAACAGCTAAAGCGAGTGGATTGGCTGAGTCTGACACATCCCTCATATAGTAATCCGTAAATGAGGACTCACAGTGCCATTGTGCAACGGCCATGATGTCCTCTAACGGAACACCATTGTAAAGGGCGGTCGAGGGGGCTATTCCTCTGACATCGTGTGCCCTTACGCCCTGCACCTGGTGCCCAGTCGCCATCTCGTGAGTAGTCTGAATGCATTCGACCACCCAACGAGAGATAGTATCCATGGATGCGGCGCCATAAGGCTTTTTATGGCAGATCCACAGATGTCTATCGTTCGACCGTAACGAGTCAGTCCGTTTCTTGTACTTAGTCAAAGCACGGACCGGGCACCAGACAATGGCATCATGATCAAACCTAGTTAACTTCGGTATAATGATCGGTTTGCCGGGATATCTCAAAGATTGGTTCTTTGACATAAACTCTGCTCTTGGCAGAAGACGCAGACCTTCTCCAGAAACAATAAATCGGTTCCTCTCTGCCGATAGCGCATGGATCTCACTGCGCCTTCTAGCTGAGGAAGCTGCCAATAGAAAGACCGCCTTTAGAGTCAAATGCTTTAGACTAGCCGAACGCAACGGTTCGAAATGGTGCTTGGCCAGTACATTAAGCACTAAAGATAGACTCCAGGCTGGAATGACTACCGGTTGTCTCGGGCAGAGATTGCTCATTCCCTTCAACATCACATTTAACTGGGCCACCTCTGGACTATCCCTGTTGGCTAGACAAGGGATAACTGATGCCAAAGCTGACTTGTATCCAGCAACTGTGACGGGAGCTAGTCCTGAAAAGAACAGCTCACAGAGAAAGTCTGCTATTTGCTGAATAGTGGATTGAAAGGTATCAATACCCTTTTCTTCACACCAGTCTGCAAATCTGTTAACCTTGTTGTTATATGACTTGAAGGTTGACCTCCTTCTCGCAGCCGCGATGAAATCAGCAGCCTGTCGAGAAAAGCCTTCCGACGTGGAACGTTGTTTGACAACATCCATGCAGTCAATTTGAACATTTCGGGACGCTCGTGTAGGAAGCGTCCCTTGGCCTGGGAGATTATGTTCGGAATCTCGGGCAACTGCACAGGATTTTCCACCAGCAGATCTAGAAGATCCGTGAACCACGCCCTGCTCGGCCAATACGGCGCTATTAGCAGGACGAGACACGGTTCCTCCCTGACCTTCACCAATACCTTCGGTAGAAGAATGGTCGGTGGGTACGCGTAAGCGTGCATCCCTCTCCAGCTTATCGCCAGAGCGTCTGAATCGACGGCATTTGGATCTGGAATCGGCGAGACATATGTCAGGATTTGAGCATTTTCCTTTGTGGCGAACAAGTCCACGTTGGGTTTGCCCCAATGCTCGAAGATCCGTCGCAGAACCGGAGGGTTGAGGGACCATTCTGTTGGCAAGATTCTCTGTCTGCGAGACAAAGCATCCGCCAGAATGTTCAATCGGCCAGGAATATGAGCTGCTTTCAAAACAACCGAGTAATTCCTGCACCATTGAATCAAGTGCCACACCCTGATGCACAGGGTGGGCGACCTGGTCCCGCCTTGGCGATTTATATATGATACTACTGTCGAATTGTCCGACCGTATCAATATCACCTTGCCCCTGATCATCGGAAGGAACTCTTCCAACGCCAGTTCCACTGCCATCATTTCCAACAGATTGATATGCAGCTGACTCTCCGGGAGAGTCCATGTGCCCGAGACCTGGTGTCCTCCCAGGCAGGCACCCCACCCTTCCAGCGATGCATCCGTGTAGACGGACAGCTGGGGGTGGGGTAGGTGCAGCGAAACCCCTAATAGGAGATTCTGACGCTGTTTCCACCAGAGAAGATGCGATATTATCGGCTCCAAAACTGGCACCAGTTTTGACAGGGGTTCTGTTCTCTGTTTCCACAGAGACATCAGATACAACTGGATAGGCCTTCGCATTAGAGCAGCGTACGGGATAACCTGCTCCATGGAGACTATCATGCCCAGCATCTGAAGGAACCGCCTCGCCTGAATGTGGTTTCCCACTCGAAAACTCCTGAGGATGGCTAACAGAGACACCACTCTGGGCTCTGACGGGTAAACCCTGCCCTCCTCGAGGTCGAATCGCATCCCCAAATAAACGAAATGTTGAGTGGGCGTCAACTCGGATTTCTCCTCGTTGACTATCCAGCCTAGATCTGAAAGTAACTTCAGAGTCAGAGCAGTATCCACGTTCAACCTGGCTGCCGAGTCTGCCTTGAGCAGCCAGTCGTCTATGTAGGTGTGTAGCGCCACGTTCTCTTTTCTGAGAAACGCTGTCACCGCAAGGACCACTCTTGTGAAAACCCTCGGAGCTGTCAACAGGCCGAACGGGAGAACTGTAAACTCCCATACTTGATTCTGAAACGCAAATCTCAGAAACCTGTGCCAACTCCGATTCATAGGAATGTGGAAATATGCATCTTTCAGATCGATCGATACACACCACATTCCTTTCCTCAATCCCGCCATTACCGACCTCGGCGTTTCCATCTGGAACCGAGGCGTATGGATAAACCAATTTAATGGCCTGGGATTGAGTATGGGTCTCCATCCCCCTGTGCTCTTGGGGACAAGGAACATGTTTGAATAGAAGCCTGGAGTGTTTCGGTTTGCTGGTTTTATTGCTCCCTTCAGAAGCAAACCCAACACTTCCTTTTGAACGGCTTCTAACTTGTCTGGCTCCCTTGGTACGGGTGTCCAGACAGGTGCCAAAGACAGATTTTGTGGTGGAAAGTCCCACCACTCCGGCATGTAACCCTGGGATAACCATCCCAGGACCAGACTGTCTGACGTCACACCTCGCCAGGCCTCGACGAAACGCATGAGCCTTCCACCCACCATAGACGCCTCGACGTCTAACGGGGTTGTCCGGCTCGCAGTCCGGCTCGCAGTCCGCCACCCCCCCCCCCCCTTTCTTAACGAGAGAGAGTGAGAACCATTTCGTTCTAGGCACGACGGGTATAACTGGCACCGCTGTTCCTGTCGCACAGGCGCGGTCCAGGCGGATATGAAGGGAGCTTTCGTACCCTCAGGTACGCTTCGGCCCCTTCTGTCCGCCCTTTGAGGCCTTTCCTTTACCCTTCCCGCCCCTAGGGCGGTCAGGAGCAACATTGGGGAGGGTAGGCGCCTCTACAACCTTCCTGGGCTTCTTCGCCGGCGGCAGCTCTGAAAACCCAGCTGAAGCAGAAGTCGCAACAGGCCTGGCTTTCGCCTTGCCCTTATGCTTCTTCTGCTTCTTTGAAGGCTGTCACGTTAGCGGTTTCCCCACAGCCCCTAGTGCGTGCGCTTGCCGCACTAGCTCTAGCTGTAGGTTTACCGCTAACCGATTCTGCGCGATACTGGCGGTGTCCTCTAAGATGGCCCGCGCTTGGCCACCGAAGATGCTAGGCCCTGTCAGGGGCGTCCCAAGAAGACGCTCCCTGACTGCCGTAGCCGGACGCATATGGTCAATGACCATTTGCCTCCTGGACTTCGTCACTCGCGCTTGCACCCTTGCCAATGCGTCCATTGACAGCACCAAGCCGTCATTAACACATGAAAGCGCCACAGGTGGCACAGGGTGGCCTGCCCCCGCTTCAGCCCACACCGACTGAAGGAGACGATAAGAATGATTGACAGCGCTCATCGCTGCCCTCACACCCTCATCGCATAGGGACAGGACTTCTTCCTGGTGTACTTGAGATTTATCCACTAGTGCCGGACCGGGGCCACCCGACCCGGCACTCTGGACTCCCAATACCCATCGGTCATCCTCCGTGACCGACGGAACTACACCATACCTGTCGTATTCCCCCCGCGGAATACGACATCTTGCCCGCACCTCCCTGGAGGCTGCAGGGAGCTGACCCTTGGTCATTAGTTGTTTGCTATAAATAGCATCCAACAAATCTATGAACCGTGGATCCAGTCCCACTGACTGGATCCGGGCCACGGGCAAAATCCCCGTCCTAATCGACGCACGGGGCGCATCTTCATCGGCCGTGGCCGAAACCACAGACGGGTCAACCCTGGCTAGCCATGCCAGAGCATCCGACCAATCTACCTCCGACGAAGACACCCCCGCAAACACGTCACCCGTTGACGTGCTCACGGGTCTGCCAGCCACGGCCTCCCGGCAAGGAGCCACGGCTGACACGCCAGGCACTCCGCTACCACACGGTTCCGCCGCCACCCCATGAAACACTCCGGTCCATGGGGTAGGTCCGCACGGAAAACCGTACGGACCCGTAACAGTCGCGGAACCGTCGCCGGACACGGGCGTCAACGGCACCCCACGTCCGGCTGCCGGACCAGGCGAGATAGGTGAGTACCACGCCTGGCCCGGCACACCCGTTCCCTTGACGGCTGGTGACAAACCAAGCCACCCGGAACCGGTGCACGGTAACGGATTGGCCTCAGCCGCAGGCGGAGCCGCTGACCTGGCTTGCGCCAAATCAGACAAATGGAGGCCGGTTCCGTCCAGGACGGAATCAACCTCCATATTCTCCACCTGCGGCTTCACGGGCCGCAGCAAGCTCTCCTCCTCGGCCTCCTCGTCTTCAGACTCCGAAGAGCCGTCACTAGACGAGTCAACCGTGGAGCCGTCCTGGCGGACGGCTCCCACACCTGACGGACCGGCCACCGCTACTGGACCACCCGGAGGTGGCCGCAGAGAGACAGAACCCGTCCGGCCGAAGCCAGACGGGACCGCCAGGGGGCCGTACGAGACGGCCCCCTCGGTAACCAGTCCAGAATCCTGTCCGAGGACAGGATCCGTACCAGGCATGGCGAGAAACTGCCCCCCCCCAACCTTTGGTAGCAGGGACGACACCAGCGTGGGCAGAACGCTATGCAGAAAACCCTGCATAGCCGGACCAAACCACGCCGGCGGGGGCCATCTCCGCCACCTCCAGCTGGGGACGTGGAGCACCCCCCACCGGCCGCTCCACGTTTTCGTCTCGGACCGCCTGACCCCGCGTCAGACCCAGCCAAGTCCTTCTGGGCAAGGAACTTAACCATCATCTCGACGGACCACACTGCACAAACATTACACCTATGATCTATATTACACAGGGAACACCTAAAACAAGTATGGTCCTTGAACACTACACGGACAAACTTATGGCATTCGTCACATGATGGCGGGGCTGGCTTGGCCTATAAAATAAGCACAAACCTACAATAAACAAGCGGAACGAGACCCGGATGGAAGGCAGACAATTAATTTTCAAATAATTTTGACTCATAAATTAACCGTAACCTCCCCGCACCCCACCCCGCCACGTTACAACAACGATCGCATTGATTATGACGACAAGAACGCGGCGGGCATCAAACACACCCATAATAGATCCTCCAGGATGTGTAACGGCTCCAGGAATCATATCGCATAGCATTCGGGGTATATTTACTAATCAATATAAATTATACTCCTAACGAAAGCAGCACGATATGTGAAGAAAACAACAAAATGTATAACAAACTGCTGTATCACACGGTAAAACCGCAGACCACGCATCTACTCAAGAATTTTGAAACCACCGATCATTGCAAACCGATCGTGATCACACGTAAACTTCATCATTCTAAAGTTTCCGGTACCATTTTTAGTATGCAGCACCCAGAACAAGATGCGTGAATTAATGAAAAATTTTTCTTCACATAAACATCCGAGCGACCGGGTGTGACGTCACCCGCTCGGATCCTACGGAGAACGACGTCAGCCGATATTCGTGTTAGAAATACCGTAGCAAACACCTATTTTCATATCTGCCGATCGCCTGTTGGGGTTTAAAGAAGGCGATCGTCTGGCATATATCGTTGTTAGCACACGTCCCAGATTCTATGGGGTCAGAAATTGGAACATGCGACACAACGAAATTTAGAGACCTAAGTCTTTTAACTATGGATAATAAAGAACGATACAACCTGGTTATCTTCGGCGGTATTCTCCATAGTCCTTAGTTATCCTTTCACGAACACACAAACTATCACAGATTAAAGACTTAGATCTTTTGTTTCACAAAAAACCCACTAAAATCCTTAATGCAGAAAGCATGTATTGCTCTTGTTGCTATGCAAACAAGAATCAGCTCTATGGTAAACGGGTACTCGGCAGTTGGGAGCCGAGTACCCGGTTCCCAGGAGTCGGTAAAGCTTTCTAAGTCTATAATCCTAGAGCCGCTGTCAGGGCCAGCTGTATATCAGAAGTAACAGAATGGTGAGTATTGATCGAAGGAGAAAGAACATGCTAGAAAAGGCGGGAAAACAAAGATTCAAAATCATAGTTTTGTTTAAGCAAAAATTACAGAAATAAACTTTGAACTCTTCAGATAAAGAATAAGAAAAGTGGTAACACAAGTTTATTTCTGTTATTTAGTTTTACCGCTTTCTTCGTATGGCGAAAAAAGCATCATAGAAATATAGTCTTAGTTATTAAAATGTTGTTGACATTGAAAATATTATAGAAAATGTTATTTATAGTGTTTTAATCAGATTTTGTGGCAAACTAAAATCCAAGAGTAAACCTGGGAGGGGCTAGAATAAAAATATAGCCAGTAAGAGAACCTTGGATTGATATTTTTAGCAATCCTACTTAGCGAGTTTTAATGAGTGAATAATTGGATAAACATAGATGACTACCACGAAAACCGGTAACAAAGATACAATAGTACAAGTAATCATATAAAACAATAAAGTTACTCCACCAAATAGATAATAGGGGCTTCATTGCAGGCATGATATCAAAGGACAATTCCGGGATTGGTAAAAGTGTACTTTATTTGAAAGACTATTATATGACTAACATATTGGATCCTAAATAAAAACAATAGACAAATAATACGAGTAATTATACCATCGTAAACATGGGGTTATTTTATCTCCCGGGCGGCGCCATTTTCTTACGAGAGCGAGATTTCACGAGATCCTGACGTCATCCCCGCACCAACGCTATCTTTGCTGAGCACGAAGGCTGTACAGTAAATATGTATATGCATGGAGGCCTAACATGTGTTAATTTGTAATCGTTAGGACATTGTCCAGTTAAGATAGTAAGTTTTTCGAGTAATCCTAGTATCGAAAGTCGGTGGGGAATCGTTAACCCCTAGACCGCTGAAGCATAGATCTCATTTTCTCTATCCTATCAGAATGTGTTTATTTTGGTCACAATGCTGCTGTAAGTCATTGCTGTGCATGACAGCAACACATTACAGCAACATTTTTTTTTCAAAATGTACCCGGACACTATCTCTGTAAGTAGGCTATTCACATTTTACACCATGAAAAATGGCAGTGCCCGGATGTGCAAAAAATTGTCAATTTTACCGACTTTATCTAGCGATTATTGGTTACGCTATTTCTATCTGGTTATTATTCTGGCGCAATTTCATTAAGCATGTAATAATCATTCAAATAAAGCACACTTTTTATCATCCCGGAATTGTCCTTTAAGAAGTAATCCTCTTAAATAAATATCTGTAACACAGATGGCAAACACAAAAAAACTTAGACCGGCGCAAAACAAACCTTTCTGTTAGCAATATTTGAGTCATTTTATGTTATTCTTAGTCTCTCCTCTGTGCATGCACTTTGACCTAGGTCTTATAGGAGTGAGTATAGACTGGTGCCAGTCTAATGCAGGCTGTATGGTGAGTGTACTCTATCAGAATCCTGGTTGAGGGTACGATGAGTTGGTATAGGCATATGGGGGCATGAAAGCAAGCATGAACACTTTTTTCTGGTGCTAAATGCAGATAGTTTGATTTAGCAAGTAGTGATTGAATGGTAATAGATGTTTGTGGTGTAATAATAACTCATGATTTCGCTTATTCCATAACCCTAGTCACTCTGATGGTAGGGTTATCAATTTTCAAAATAAAGCAGAGGAACTGGTGCTTCATTCTCTAGGCAGGTTTGGTGGAAGATGCTGCATTCATAAACAGCAACCCTGACCACCAAACCCTGACCACCAACTTTGCTGTATATTGTGTGCCTGTTTCCCTGCTTTAGATATAGTAGAAGATGGAATATTGCCATCAGAGTGGTAGGTGTTAACAAATTTAGGAGAGCTATATCACGTTGAAAAGCATGAATTGAACTAAAATAGATGTTCTCCATCAGATCTCAATTAGCTTGAATAATCATTTGATATTCCTTTTTCTCAGTGAACATATTACATGTCGACAGTCTACTACAAAATACTTATCTACAGTCATACCCACCAACAACTTTCTCACTCTAATACTGCTAAGTTATTGATGAGCACACAGCCCCACCCACCCACCACTCCCATCCCCACTGTACCATATTAAAAGCCCTGTATCTACAGTACATATTCTAGATGGAAAACAATAACAAAATATTATGAAGATCGTTTATATGTAGAACACTCTAGGACAATCATGAAAAAATGGTACAAAAAATATATGTTGTACCGTCCTGTGTTTATGCCTATTGTAGCTCGCGGGGGGATGCGCTGGTCCGCTATGATGTTCCGTTCCATCACACCGCAAGTGCACAATGTGCGGGAGGGATGGTTAGCTGCGGATCTCGGGGTTGCGGATCCCGTATCGCATCTCTCCGGAAGGTACAAAGACCAGCCTCTAGAGCTGGTGGAACACTGATGTTCCAGTAGGGCCATGCGACCATTGCCGCAGAGATTAAACCACACGGTGCCATCCCAACTATTTGTGCCACCGGTATGTTTGTCCATTGTAATTTAGAGCAATGGATAAGGTGTTAATTAAACAACATAAATTTAATAATACTATACAAACAGTTTTATGCGTTTGACAGTAAATGAGCACAGTAATACACAACATAGAGCCATCCGGTGTTCTTTCCACATGGTTTCGCCGGAGGTACCACACAGTTCCTTGAATCCTCATAGGTATCCCCGCAAGACAGAATTCCGCAACGAAGTCACTAGATAGTTTAATATGAACTAGTATACCCCTAACACACACACACAAAGAAAACATTGTTGTTGTGAGAGGTAAATGCCTCCGTCACAGGAAAATGCCTTCAATGCTGAAGCAGAGGAAAAGAGCTGGCAAAAAGGGCCACTCTTTTGTTCAACAGAAAATGCTAAGTGCTGAAAATCCTAGTGAAGCTACTGTTAAGGTGACGCACGCTGGTTTACGTGAAGACGGAACAAACAATTTCCGAAGAATTCCCAGGTCACCGTCTTATGTAATTCCAGTAACTGCATTGGTAGTTGCCGCTTTATTTATGCGGGCCTTCTGCTACATCCTAACCTACCAATTGGTTGTTAGCAACGAAAACAAGCTTTGGTGGCAAGTGGCAGGGCTTACTACCTAACTTTAGATATGTTCATCCGTTGGGCATAGATGCTCGACTTCCCTGAAGTTGCCCCGCATAGCATCTACCTCCAAGGATAGCGTGCGTACATGTTACAGAACAAATCTCCCGAATCAAATAAGGATCCGGTTACCCAGCCCCGCAACCACATATAATATCACCAGACAAGTTTCACAGTTCACATAAGCAAATTTAAGTCCTGACATGTCATTATGGTGGGGATGGAGAGACAGATATCCACCGCTAGCATCCTTCCCGTGAGGGTGTGGTGGGCTCTAAGACCGCACCCAGACACTACGAGTGGGATGGAGATCCGCATCTCGTTCGTCACCGCGTGCTACGGAGCTAACATTTGACCTGTCATTAGGGTTATTTCCCATGATGACTAGAATTGCACTGCAGCCCAGTATTACAACATATAAATTAATATTATTATTATTTCACAGTGCTTCCTACTTTGGCGGGGGGGGGGGGGGGGGGGCCCTACCTAATAAGTATCCGAAGACACGGGGGGGGGGGGGATATGTAAATCGGCACTTTAACTATCACCACTCGGAAACCTCCGATAGTTTCCCAGGGTCGGATCCGGTCAACGTGTCGATTGGGAATCCAGACAAATAATAAGCCATACGGCTGGTGGATTGTGGAAAGGGACAATCACTCAATAAATATACGAGGCCCTATAGGTAACTGGCCAATTTTACACAACCTTGTCGGTGCGTGCGGCTACCTTACCACAACAACCGGAAAAGAGGCATACACTATGCGTCTCTAACTGAGAAATTGTCCCTAGCCACTTTAAACCTATCCTATCGAGCTCAATAGCCAGGTTTAGTCGGTAACATGTCAGGCTCAAACATTTAGAGCATGATCAGCGACCTCAATGTAAAATTGTTGCTGGCGGGAATTGTGATGCGGATATAGTTTTTATAAATAAACAAAACACATGAACTAGATGGCTACTTACCATATACACAACTAACCAATACACAACCTAACGAATACGATGATTAAAAAGTATCACAGATCATTAGACCCTACGGTGTGGCTAATTGAAAGCGCACACACAGTAAACAAGGATAATATTCACAGTAACAGAAATTATAAAGATGCAGTCATAAGACCGGTAAGGTACCTATTAGTAATCAGTACCATTATACGGAAATAATAATTAATTGTTCAATAGTATAGCTACTTGAGTACCTAGTGGTCATCGGTATGGAACAAGTTCACAAGTTACTGAAATTGAGGCGCTGACACATGAGTAGCGCAAGATGGCACGATCGCTAAGGCTGGAAAGATTTCTGCAGGAAGACATCTGCAGGCAGGTATCGGCTACGGCACACTCTCTGGGGAAGAGATGTCCATTAGATAGTCTCTTAGCTGCTACCTAATTTAAACAGTGGTTTAATTTAAACAGTAGTTGTAAAGTTTTCCGTCCGGCGACAGTAGTATGAAAGTTTGAAGATGCCCATTAACAAAGAGGGCTAATATATATTATTATGCATGTACAATAACTGGCACACAGTGCGGGGTACGTCGCATAGCTCTTGTGGCGCACCGGGCAAAGTTCACCCAGACTGGTTGAAAAGTTAATTAATACACACATGACATGCAGTGCGGAAATTGAAATCCACTTTTCAGCGTGGTTGGCAGATCTGGCGAGTCATCCACCAAGAATCACCATCAGCTCTACATTCCGTAGAATTACATCTGGGCACACACGGCCCTCCGACGGAAAGACTCCCTTAGAAAGGTCTGGATGCGGGCGGTTATTACTTTAAAGGTCATATTTGGAGAAATCCCTTTTATGTACAATTTTGCAAGTATTTAAGGCATTATTGTATAGTAATTAATAACAAACCAGCTGTATGTGTCTAACATTCACCAAATTTTACATTTAATATTAAGCCACGAAGTCGGCGTATGATCGAATACACAAAATTACGTGATGACTTACCTCCCTTGATTTTGAGCTCTTCAGCGTCAATAATGACGTAATAGTGGAACACGCTATTATACTGTAACGTTGAATACATGCAGGTTCGTTCAACTTCAGCAGGATATAAGTACAGTTTGGTTGCATTTTCCCGATAATGCAAAGATAAAAATAGCTTTTTCAGGTCTTATGCCAATAAAAATGATAGAAAGTTATATGTTGATTGATTTTAACCCTAAATAAACAACTGACCATAGAGTCTAATGCGCGCTCTGTGCCACTAGTAAGATTACAGTTGAATATGAGAAGAAAAATAATCAATATTACATGACCGTAGCAATGGTTGGATAGTGGGGTGGGGCAGGGTGGGAGGGGTGGAGGTAATGGGTGGGGGTGTGTGTGTGGGTGGGGAGGGGCTGCCAGTTGGGGAGTCGACGGGTCTGCATATTTTCACGTTGATGCAAAGCATATTATTTTGAGAAATTACCACTGGGCTTATTGAAAATTACCACCGGCCGATAAAAGAGGCATTCCGTGTGATGGAAGCACATAAATAGTAGCAGATGAACAAATTCATAGGAAGACTGACATATCGGTTATCGATCGTCTCTCTTTCAGTTCATGCGGGCGTCAATGAAAGCTTATAGTAAACAAACAATTTTGACAGTCTTCAACGCGTAAGCTATCCAACGTAAATTTGTGCATTGTTAATAAACGTAGGCCTATCTAAATATGACAATTTAGTTAACCTTACCCACCTGTTATAAATTATTATTGTCACCTCTTTTGTGCATCTTCACTCATATATGGGTTTTTTCAGTATACACGACAATTGTACACACTCAGGGCCAGGATTTGTCTCTAGTACGTAAACCTACAAATTACTCCAGTAAAAGTGTGGGAGAGTGAGCGTCGTTACGCGTAAATTTATACGTTAGCTACATTACATTCAAAGAAATGGTAGATATATACCCAGAATTTACCTCCTCGCCCACATACATATAGGATACGCACTCACGTGTAGGCCTATGTTTAGAATGACAGGAAACATAAGTGGCAATGTGTAGGCCCGACCATGGGTATTTTGGCATAATTTTTGCAACTGAATGCAGTGTTTGCTTGTTCAAGTAGGTTAATCACGTAGCCTATGAGAAGTCCACCACCCCCCACCCCAACTCCTGTCACTCATTGCTGGCATAATGTATATTCCTAAATGATATTGTAATCGATGCTTGTTAAAATTGATGTTTTAGATTGTCACAAATAGTTTGGCTTAAGTCTACAGGAGATTTAATTATATAAGCCTATAAAATGTATCCATATGGGCCTAGCTTTCTCCAGTCTTAGACTTAAACAAATCAATTGATCGCGATACCTTAGGCAAATTCGCAAATTCGGATCTACGACTTTGCATTTGGTTTGTGTGTGTGCACATGCTTACGTGCTTGCGTGCATGTGTGAGATACATCTGGAAAATCATAACAGATTCTGCTGAATTATAGGCGCAGTTTGGATACAAAATAGATATGTTGCTTATTAAATGAAATGCAGGAAATGACTTCGCATAGTATCAGAATTTTCAGGGAGAAAAACCAGCCCGCCCATATCTCCCCAAACGACCATTTGGAGGGGACACGTCCCCACTCACAGACCCTCTCCAATATTGGACTAACTCAATAATAAAATCCTAGATCTGCGCCTGACGGCCATCCCACCAATATTGGATGTAGGAAGATATAGTGTCGTAAAAATACAGTATCTACAGAATCACACTGAGATATTTTCTTGAAGCAGATCTCATCTAAAAAGGGGGTTTTCGTGCCCGAGATATTCATATTTAAATATGGCATCAGCGCTATTATAAACTTCTGACTAATATCTACCGGGAATATTATTGAGATCATTGCCTATTTCAAAATTCATTGCTACATACAATAGAATGAAAAAGTTACCCTGGTTAAACAGTGTTGCCTGTATTAGCTTTGCTTAGCGGTTGTTCCACTATGATGTCACAACTGCTTGGAAGGGAGGTAATTCATGATGCGATATTCTAAAGCTATGTACTTTATCGGCGATAAATATAAAAATATGCCATGTATTAGCAAATTGATAACAGCTATATGATTTGGAAGGACTGGATATATTATAATGTCTTAAAATACACTCTCCATATATGACGTTTAAGTTAGTTTATTACATTCCTTATTTATTTATACATACACGCGATTACGAAGTCAAGAGAAATATTTTGAAAATAATTTAACGGGATTTTCGACGATAACTCTGGGTCGATTTTAATAATTTAAACGGTTCTGAAAGCTTATATACACGTACTATCCTACCCAGGGGTGTGTGCTTGGAGTGAATCCGAAACAGCCGTTCCGTACCCAGCTTAGCTGGGACGGCCGGTACCTGTCTGGTCGATCCATGCTACACCACCCCCCCCCCCCTCCTAGTTTGACACCCGTGACAAATGATCAACGCATCGCGGATCGAACGCACGGG
The DNA here is from genome assembly GCA_034401795.1 of Chaetoderma sp. LZ-2023a. Classification (NCBI taxonomy): domain Eukaryota; kingdom Metazoa; phylum Mollusca; class Caudofoveata; order Chaetodermatida; family Chaetodermatidae; genus Chaetoderma; species Chaetoderma sp. LZ-2023a. Next base: position 61,271,454 of record CM067360.1, read on the forward strand.
AGCACGCTAGGCGGGAATTATAGACTTCCCAAGTAGGTGCGTAGCCGCGAGGAGAATGACTCGAGAGACGCGTGTTCATAAGAAAGAGCACAAGAGAGGGCGAAAGAGTTTTGGAGGGAGGTATACTTTTAGTTTTGATTTTTGGCCTGGAACTATTTTTCCAGGTCTTTTTTTTGTTTTGTTTTATTGGCCCAGTGCGTGCATAATTTTATTTGGTTCATGATCAACCTAAACAATAGCTTGCATGGGTGTCCTCTCGGATGCGGATAATTAAATTTCCGCAGAGAACACCCAAGCTCCAACGTACCATAATTACACACATATAAAATATATAATGATATATATACTATCACAGTATATCACAGATAAATAAGTAATACATGTGGAGCCCGGGTAAATAAAGGGATGCACATACAGATACGTATATTGACTGTAATGTGGCCCATTATTGCGGATCAACACAGGTAGCTTCCGCTAACCCACAATCCGTCCCGTCTTTTTGACGCGGGAAGAAAAATAATAAGAAAAATAGTAATAATAATAAATGAAAAAGGCTAGTTTATCAGGCAGCCCCAGCGTAGCTGAGACTGCATGACGGTAATAGGACATATTCGCTACAGTCTGTTGTGTACTTACGTCGCACACGACGTGTTTACAATGCAGGGATCTGCAGCGATTATTTATGTGAGACACAGCCACACAAGAATTTTGCCCAGCTGTGTAGGATGACCATAGTCGGCCTAGGGACGAGGTTTCAATTTTAAAAAGATATATAATAAGAAAAGTATTTAAAAAATAAACATAATAAGAATGTTCCGCTTTCCGCACACCTATTTATAAATCCTGCTGCAACCTCGGCAATAGTGTCCACAAACATCCACTGCAAAGTTTCCCCAGCGAGTCTGGGTACCCCGACTCATATGGGACGGATGTGGCGGATGGTCCTCTTGTGCCGAAATGTCGCTACTAATTATGCCCAGGTCGGGTATACTGATACTGGAGGACGGTACGGATGTGTCCATTGAAGCGCTGGTGGTGGCGGAGATGATGATGGGTGAAGTGCAAACTGGTGGCGGCGTGGAAACTGCTGACATCACTGTTGTCGTGGAGGTGGTGGTTGTTGTGCGGGCTGTAGGTGGGCCGAGTGTGAAGAAACTAATAAGCGGTCGGTGTGTGGCGGCGAATGATGAGGCAGCGCTGGCAGATAGCTTGCAGATTTTGGTTGCCTGAAGTAACTTGCTGGCGGTCGTCCTCGGAACTGCACAGATTTCTGGATGCGTGATCCTCTTCTTTCCGGCATAGGGACGGTTCGGCGTAGTCACCTTGCGAACTGCGGGATCTGTAGGAGTACTGCTGCGTGGATGTGCTGCTCTGTGATGCAGTGATGATGGCGACTACTTCCGTAAGGCGGATCTCCTCATCTATTATTAAACTGCACGGAGATATGTTCGGATACGGTCACTGGTGTGGAAATTACAACGGAAATTGGCTGGCCGATTACGGATGCTGATGCTGCGGTGATGCGGACGGTGGCGTTATTGCGGGTGCTGCCAGTGTCGGTCGTTCTGGTGCTGACGTCGTGGTGGTGACTGGTGCAACGTGATGACTGGGTGCTGGCTGTGGTGGAGGCTGGTGCGGTTGGTCTTATGCAATGCGGAAAGTCGGGTTGTCACCGTTTAGTTTTAGCCATCTTCCCCGTAGGAAGTACATTAATTGGGAATCTAGTTTCAAAGCAGCTAGCTAGAACAATCAGACGACCCGGAGGGTCTGGTCTTATGTTTTACTAATTACATAGTAATTTTATAGCCCGTTTAAAAATTTTCAATACTGCTGTGGTATATTTCAAGTCATTCAAAGAATCATCAAGATGTCGGACAAAAAGAAAAGACCTAAGATAAGTTGTTGTAGGTCTTTTGATCAATATTGATTTTATTGGTCATTTCTATTTTCGTGGTAGCCGTTTTACCAGTTTTGCTTTTTTACGCCCAGAGTGTTTTAGACATTGTTGTTGTTTTTAATTGCTTCTTCCTTACAATAGCTTGTTTAGGTTACCTATGTACATGCTTGGCTAGCATTTGAGCATGAAATCCATGATATCTCATTAACATACTCTCTTAAAGAAAAACCTATATTAAATAATTTAGAGACTGGTTTGGTCTCTATTGTTTAATGGGTTCAGCGCTGTCTGATCCCTTTTTATCTTCGGGACTACCCTATCAAATCTTTCTCTGTATATGATTCAGATTTGAAAAAGTCTCCGAAGAAGATTAAAGTCAAGTCTATAGAAAAGGAGATTGCTCTTCATTCTATTAGCTGTCCTAACACCAGCTGCCATAGATTCATCAAGACAGATCATTCTGGCCATGTGTGCCTTAAATGCACTTCGTGCTCTATCAATTCAATGTCTTATTTGCAGCTCATGGTCCCAGGCTACTAGACTTGCCTTTTTCAAACCAGTCAACATTCCGCATCCTGCACCTATGAGGACCGAGTCAGGTTCATCCTTTCTCGGGGCCCCGAGCGGGTTGTAAGTCTCTCCATCAATCAACATTCCGCAGCCTGCACCTGAGCTGGTTGTAAGTCGGTCCGGGTCTTCATATCCTATCACTACTACTTCTTCACTGGCCGGATAGAAGGATTCCCGACCAGAGATGTTCAAATGATCTCACATCATACATTGTTTCTACTGTTTCTCCAGCTAGTCTTCCGGAGCCGGGTTTTCTCCCGGCCCCAGGTCTGGGGATGGACTTGTCTAGGTTACCGATTTCTTCCTTGGAGCCCGACCCGGAATTCGATCCGGGTTCGGCCTCTGGGGAAACCTCGGGAGTACTGTTGGTATCAGTTCCGGGTCCAGGTTTTGTCCCGGACCCGGGTCGGGAAGCCGGCCAACTTCAGTTACCGATTTCTTCTTGGGGTCCGGACCCAGATTTGTATCCGGCTCTGGCTTCTAGGGATTCTTTGGGTTCTATTTTCCTCTCTAGTCTATCTCTTTCAGGCGTGTCAGAATTAAAATAAAAAAATTTTTTTTTAATTTCTCCCGGTTCTCCCGCCCCGACTCCGGCCCTGGCCAGAATCGGGACCGGTCATTCCGGTATGTCAATTAAATTTGAAAATTTCTCCCAGTTTTCCCACCCCGGCTCCGACTCCTGCGTAGTCGGTTCCGGTAGTTCCGGTGTGGCTATTTAGAATTAATATTGCTTCTAATTTTGGTCAATCCTCATATGACTTTCAAATGTTTCCCCAGTTTCGGGGCCTAGTTGGGCTCCGGAGCTGGGTTAGTTCTAAATTTCTTAGTCATCCTCTGTTTAACTGTCAAATGATTTCTAAATGGTCTGCGGGTTCTCTCTGGAATTCTATTAGTATAGTAAAGTTTATTTGCTTTTTATGCCAATTGGCTGATTTGCATACATTTACAGTCAGGTTTACAATGTCAACAAAATAGAAATATACAAACATACGCATTATTAAAATCAATCAATAACACTGATGCCATCACGTTCACTGTATGCATCATGTTGTTCAGGTTTGCATGATCACGTGACTTTTGTATTTTAAATTATCCTAATGATATTTATTAGTAATCCCAGAGAGGGTTCGGGGTCGCATCTGGGATTATTAGATCCATTCCCGGATTCCCTAGGTTTGTATGGATCTCATCTTTCTCCCAGTAGTTTACTGTCTATTTCTTAGCTTTTTCTTACGATTCTAATTTCTGATTCCGTCCTCCTGCACATTTTCTGATCTGTTAGTTTACTACGCAATTCTAATTAGCTTTGTTTTGGTAATTTTTTCGCCACAAGTTAGAGGCGCAGTTCTATTCGGGTCGTTCATCTTTTCGTATAGTACTCCTTCTCCCTTCTAAGTTGGCGGGTTGGCATACTTTCAAGACATTATGAGAATTTACCGATCATGCTATATTTTTACTGTGAATATTTAATTCTTTTAAGACTAATTTCCCCATTTATCACCCCCCACACCCATTTTATTGTATAATATTCATTATCTAAAGTTAGATTAGATTTGCGCTCTTGGTGTTTTGTGATTTCTTTTTTATAAGTTTCTTTCCCGTATTTTGCTATTCTTAACTGTCCCAGTTCTTATCGGCGAAACACGTAGACCTATTTGTTGGGCAGTCTATTCGTCCTAGTTTCATTTCATCACGGTGACATTATCGCTTTTTTTCCTTCTATATACCCAGTTGTTTTCGTCTTCTTTAGCTAAAACATGTTATTTAGAGTCATGTTCTTTCCCACCATCGCTGGTTTGGTGATTTTGGGCCCAAAATTTATCCTTTTCAATCCCTTTTTATCTACTTCCAGTAACTGTCAGAATTGTCATCACCATGTATATAGGTCGTTGTCAATTCGTCCAGTATATATTTCGTTCCCCTTTTGTTTACATGGAGTAATTCTTTTGGATATTATTCGTTCTTAGCTTAGATCAGTTCTATTTTAGCTAATTCTTTCTGACTATAGCGGGACTCGCTCCCCTCCCATAAGTTTCTATGGGATTTCTATTTGCCACTTAATCTGATAAATCACTATAAATAGTTTTTCTTTATTTCAATATGTACAACTTTTAATTAGTATGGATAATTAGAATATGGATATAACGCTTTTAACTAAGAAATATCGCTTTCTCTCGACTCAGCAGACATTACTGTCCAATAGTATACTGGGACAGATCTGATATTTGCTATGTTCTAGCCAGTAGATTAATCAAATATTTTTCTTTTCTAGCCAAATAGTATATATTTTGGCCACATCTTTCTTTAATTTCACTTAGGATCATCTTTGCAGTCAGTCCTCATCAATTAATAGCCTGCTTTAATTTCACAGTCCAGATTCAATACGGTCTTTCTATATAAAATATGTATTGATTATTTGAACTTCATATGTTTAAAAGTTGTTTTGGGCATATTGTTTTAATATGTTCAACAACGTAAACATGAATTTTTGTTTTGCATTTTGTTACACTGGACTTGTTCAGGATTCAACCAATCAAGAAAGTTAAATTATTTTTGTTCTTTAGCCAATGATTTTTCCAATTCTGCCCTTGGTTAGTCAGACTTTGTTCTTACTAGCATTTGGCTGGTGGTTAGATTGGTCCCTCATATAAATTAATGCTAGGAAGTCTCTGGGTGATCTTGTAACATCCAAATTTATTTATCAGACTCATGAACACTTTGATCTAATTCTGAGATAACTCAAGAAATATCTTAACTATTTTATATCCTATCTTTTATCAGCCTAGCCCTAATAGGAATTTGAGACTTTTTAGGTTTTATTCTTCATTTATATCTTTCTTTATTCAGATATTTGGTATCATACAAGTATGGCTTCCGTGGGTAGGCTTCTTATTCTCTTGGTTATTAGGTCTTCTTGTTTTATTCTTTATCTAGTCCTCCGAGATCCCTTATTATGTGGTTGATCAATTCTTATCCTCATGGACACTTCACTGTTGGTGTCTAGTTCTTCAATCATGGGGTGGGACCAGTTTGGTGTCTGTTGCCAAGAGTCCTTGATAATTCTTCACTGGTGTAAATCCCTCGATATTTCATTCCGCTATTTACGATTGATTTATAATCATCCTTATTTGTCTCGTTCGTTGCAAGAGTCGTTATACATGATATTTTATTATGGAAAGGTTCCTCTGATTCATGTTTTACCCACCTGGGGGTCTCTTTCGTCCTCTCTCATGGGAAGTTAGCCTCCATCCATTCCAAATGTTCAAACACTGATATTCACTATTCAGTCTCTCATGGTTGGCAAATTAGTGTCGGCTAGGTCCTTACAGAATAGTAGACCTCATGGTTCCAGTAGAGAAGGTGATGCCTTGGGTTCCTTTGATGAGAACACCTTTCCAGTTTTATCTTAAGGCCCAATGGAATCAATCTCTAGATTCTCTGATTTACCGGATCCTCATCAAGTTTCTATCATGGTTCATTGCCAGTTTTGATTAGATAGTCAATCCCTTTTGTTAGGGGATCCTCTCCATCCATCAACTCTTCAGGCTATCTGTTTCACAGATACATCTCTGGAAGGATGGGGAGTCCTTTGGAATTCCATAAAGATTCAGGAATCTGGTTCCTCCTAGAATCTTCTTACCACGTCAATCTTTTAGAACTGTGGACTGTTTCATTCCCTAGCTTGTTGGGAACCTATGATTCTCGGTATGCGAATCCTCATCAGGTCAATCAATTTCATAGTAGTCTTGTTCATCTATCATCAAAGGGCAGGGTCTGAAATAATTCGATCTGACAAAAAAGCGGAAGTTGACTAACCTGACGGGGGGTCCGGGGGTGCTCCCCCATAAAATTTTTAAATCTAGATGCTCTCAGAGGCCATCTCCTGCATTTCTGGAGAAAAATATAGGTTTTCGGTTGGCTGTGAAATTGTTCAATTTTTACCCATTTTGTCCTGAAAAAGTCAAATAGACTAAGACATTTTCAGGAGAAAATGCATAAAGATAGAACAATTTCATAGTCAACTGTAGGACCCAGAAAATGAGGAGATTACTATAGTAACTATGTCGTGGAAAATATGTTTTCCAGCACCATGCTGTGCCCCTCCCCTTTCCAGTAATTATTCAGTAACTGAGACAGTCATTCCTGTGGTAAATTTTCAAAAATAATCTCTTGACCTGCAAATGGCCATTAACTATTTTTAATTACATTTTTTAGGCAAATTTGACCATTAAATGGTTAATTGTAGAACGCGAATATAATGGTAACGCGCGTGTTGTCAAGTGTCTTCTACAGTGCGATTATTTATGAACTTGCTTTCTTCACTTCTATTGTGAGAAAACTCGCCCGCTATTTCAATGGTTTTCTATATACAGCTACCAAGGAAATCGCGAGGAAGAATTAGCTTCTTCAGTATCGAAGGCGTGAAAAAACTTTTGCAAAAATCTCTCACGTAATGTCATTGGATTTTCTAGATATAATTATGTTCAACGACCAATGAAATTGCGAGACCAAATTCTCTTCTCATGACAGAAGGCGTGTAAGAACACATCACTAACTCATGCGCAGTGGCAGATTTTGTAGATCCGCCATTGCTAATTTTGCATCGACTCGATCACTTTCAGACTAGCGAAATGACAAGATTTTGAGTGGTATCATTTATCATTCTATGCAATTTTATCTGTCATTTAGTCGCCGTATGACTTAATTTTCAAGTCACTCACGGTCTATATCCCTCATTAGAAATCAGAAAATTTGCCAGTATAAAAGGTTTACACTATTCCCGGGACAATTGGCTATTGTAAGACCAGCCTGTAGGATGAATTTGCCGGTATGACGCGTTTTGACAGATCACGAATACTGGTAACCAAGGTGAATATCATTTTCACTTAGAAATGTGCAAATGACGCACAAACTCGCGCGCGATCGATCTATCGTATTTGAGTGCGATACCAACATTGTTCACTTGTTCTCTTTTTCCAAAATTTGCACATTTCCCCCAAAATTCCTGTTCAGTAAAAAATTTTTACCCATCCAGATTTGATCGGACATGACCGATGTCCGACCATTATTTCATACCCTGAAAGGGGGTGTTGGGGGGGGGGGGGGTGCATTCCAGGCCGGTTTCCCTGGGTCGAGAGATCATTATCATTCTCTATTGGCACAGGTCTCGCTACATTTCTTTCAAGCATTTCATTCCCAGGCAAACTGATTTCTGGCTGACCCATTATCTCGCCCTTCAAAGATACCAGAAATAGAGTGGGAATTGTAAGAGGCTGTAGTCCAGTCATTTTTCCTCAGTTCCTCTCGCCCCCATATAGATCTGTCTGCTTCTCTCAAGAACAGAAACTTTGGTTTCTGTGTGCTTGATACATCTTACACTAGAAACAGTTTCTTCTAGCAGTAGCATCAGCTATCCATGGCTCTGAAATCCATGCTCTTTCAGCTGAATTAGTTAGATTTCAAGTTACGGGTCATAGCCTTATTCTCTATCCCAGGGCAGAATTCTTGTTCAAAACTCAGTTTAACTCTTGAGTCAACCTTTGATAATTCATAGACTTTCTTCTTTGTTGCCGGATGATTCTGTATGGTTCCCAGTCAAGCCCCTTAATATGTATAAACTTTGTACTGATTCTAACCGATCCGACATTAGACATCTTTGGGTTACATTTGCAGATGGTCTAAATCGTCCTGTCTCCTTAATCACTATTTCCCGTTGGATCGTGGATACTATTAAAGTTCGCTATGAATTAGCTGCTCCAGGAGATAATCCTCTGGTGGGAATCAAGGCCCATTGTGTTAAGAGCCTTGCTCCATCTTGCTCTGTCTCTTTTTAATGGATCTTCATTAGATTACATCATGCTAGTTGTTAACTGGGAGTCAGAGAACACCTTTATTAACCTCTATATTATAGATTTTGGTCCCTCTTCCTTTTTCTATAAAAAGATTCATAAGTTAACTTCAGGGACCATGACTCGTATTCATCATCTTCTCTTACTTCTTCATCTCCATTCGCTTTAGTCTCTAGTTGGGGTTAGTGGGAATTCATTACTTAATTCTCATGTGTGTATTTCACCCCTTTTTTCATACCATCTCTCTCATCATCCCTATTATTCATCTCTTTCTTGCATGTTCATCTTCTCTTTCTTGCTTCCAGGGGTCATTTGTGACCTTCTTTATTATCTTCTCGTTATTCTTTAATTTCATCTCTTTCAAGATGCCTGATAGAGGAATTCTTAGAAATTGCTATCTCTTAGTATCTTTCTTACTCGTTATTTCTAACTTTGTATTCTTTCTCTGTTTTTGCATCAATTTTGCGCAAAAATTTGCCTCCAGGTTTTGTGCAATGTTGAAATCTGTATTTTAGCAATAGTAATGCAAGGAGGTAGGTTGTAATGTAGTAATAACGACCAGACGACCCGTAGGGTCTGGTCTTATGTTTTACTAATTACATATACTTACCTTTTGGGGGGGGGGGGTTTGAGGCTTCGTTCTTTGGTCATATCTTGTTAGAATAGTTATATTCAGTATAAGATATTCACTATATCTCTCAGCCTTAGAGCACACGTAGTGATAGAATCATCTGCCTCTTCATGAATCTGCCCAAAGCTGGATTATATGACTGGATTCGTCAAGGAATGAAGACTTGGTTGCTACAACAAAGTCATGTAACGGCTGTCAGCCAATGAGATTGTCATTATGTCTTATGACTCACTCATTGGCTCTGGGTTATGTATTAACCCTCTTCCTGCCTCATTCTAAGATATAGCATTCAAGCGAATTGCTATGGATCTCATCATTGGAGAGAGTATGGAGATTCCTGAAGAAGCCTTCAGTCACTCTGTAACCACAAAGCACAGCAAACATTGCCTGTAAAAATTTCATCCCACTACGCTTCCCTTCAGAGAAGGAAAGAGCAATAGTAATGCAAGGAGGTAGGTTGTAATGTAGTAATAACTTCTATGTCCTCACTTTGTTCACCAGGCTGTAAGGTTACCACTAACACACGATGCTTTTCCGTTAACGCGTGTGTCACTCCGTAATGAGTAGCTGTATATAGCTATTTGCAGTCCAAGCAAAATGCGCGTTGGAAAAGATGATCACGATTGACATGACGCGTCAAGTCCGAATTGCGGGAGAACGCACGCTTACCCAGCTGTCCGTTAAGCTGTACATGGATACTTCTTCCCAGAATGAGCTGGTGCCGAATCCTCCGCGGTGTCGGACATGGTGAGATCTTCCGCAAGTGACATCTTATTTCCGCATGATAATGAATGCGCGGAACTGCCTAACCTACTCTAATTGTCCTACCTCTTCATAACTTTCCTGGTCAAATATAATAATAGTAATGAAACAAGAAGCCCAAGGGGTCTGTATCGCTCACCTGGACAATAGGCATTTCAACTTGAATGCTCTTTATCAACAAGATGGCCAGCAAACCATTTATCCGACAGTTTCGAAAATTGCAAATTTGAGATCAGAATACCCAAAAACACATAAAAACAATTTCGGTCTCAAAATCCATCAAATAAAAAAATACAATATGGCCACCAAACATGCTATATTGACGGATCAACTTCTCTTGAACAAACTTTAATGGTCCTTAGGCCCTAATCATATCTGCCAAATTTCGGCCCGATCCCTTCAGCGCTTCTGGAGAGTAAGTCTTTTCACTACAACTAGGTCAACCAAGATGGCCGCCGACCCATTTAACAAATAAAATTCCCTTGCCATAAATCATATTTCATGAGGTTTGCATCAATCCCCCAAGCCGTTTCGGAGAAGATTTTTAGACTTCCTAAAATCGGCCTAAATCCAAGATGGCCACCGGACAAATTGGCCGATCGGGTTCAATTGAACAAACTTAGATCTCTTTGCCCTATGAATGCTTCCTCCAAAATATAATTGAAATCGGCCCAGTGCTTCTTGAGAAGAAGTCGTTTAAAGAATTCCCATTGCTTTACTATGGGTCCATTGCTTTAATATGAGAGCCTTTGGCGGAAAAACAAACCAAGATGGCAGCCAAAGCGTTTATCCGACAGTCTCGAAAGTGGAATATTTGAACTCGCCACACTGATAAACATATATAAAGCAATTTTCGCCATCAAAATACATCAAATACAAAAAAGCCAATATGACCTAGAAACGCTGAATTTTGATTGGTTGATGGCGGCCATGTTTTTTAGCGAACAAACTTCCCTTGAACAAACTTGAAAGGCGCTTGGTCCCTAAGCATGTTTACAAAATTTCAGCTCTATCCCTTCAACGGTTCGGGAGAAGAAGTCGTTTTCGCGAAAACTAGGTCATCCAAGATGGTCGTCAAGCAAATCGGCCAATCAGGTTGCCTTGAACAAACTTGGGTCTACCGCTGCCACAGATGATGTGTTATGAGGTTTGAATCAATTCCTCCAGCGGTTTCGGAGAAGATTTTTTAGTGTTTCTAAAAATCAGCCATTTTGGCCGACGCCCATCTTGGATTTTGACCGATCCGCTTCGCTTGAACAAACTTAGATCTCTATGCCATATGAATGCTTCCTCCAAAATATAATTGAAATTGGCTCAGTGGTTCTTGAGAAGAAGTCGTTTAAAGAATTCCCCATTGCTTTACTATGTGCCCATTGCTTTACTATGGGAGCCTATGGCGGGAAAACAAACCAAGATGGCAGCCAAACCGTTTATCCAATAGTCTCGAAAGTGGCATATTTGAACTCGCCACACTGATAAGCATACATATAATAAAGCAATTTTCGCCATCAAAATACATCAAATACAAAAAAGGCAATATGACCAACAAACGCTAAATTTTGATTGGTTGATGGCGGCCATGTTTTTTAACGTACAAACTTCCCTTGAACAAACTTGAATGGACCTTGGTCCCTAAGCATATTTACCAAATTTCAGACCTATCCCTTCAGCGGTTCGGGAGGTCATTTTCTAGAAAACTAGGTCATCCAAGATGGCCGCCAGGCAAATAGACAAATCAGGTTGCCTTGAACAAACTTGAGTCTACCGTTGCAATAGATGATGTGCTATGAGTTTTGAATCAATTCCTCAAGCGGTTTTGGAGAAGAAGATTTTTTAAAGTGTTTCTAAAAATCAGCTATTTTGGCTGGCGGCCATCTTAGATTTTGGCCAATCGGCTTTATTTGAACAAACTTGAATCTCTATGCCCTAGGGGTGCTTCCTGCCAAATATAATTGAAATTGGCACAGTGGTTTATTTTAAAGGAAAAGTTGACGGATGGACGGACGGACGCCACGACATAAGCTCACTTGGCCTTTCAGGCCAGGTGAGCTAATATTAAAACAGCAGAATTTGGTTTGCGACACGAACGTAGCCTAATGCTTGTTCTTCACTTGTGTCGAGTTTTGACGGGAAGATGAAGTTTCAGTGCGCGCTCTTCTCCTTTATACTTTTTGGATTACAAATTTTTTATTTTGTTCAATGGGAGCACAGTAAGACATAAGTCTTATACACGTGTCTCCCATACATACAAATACAATACATTAATAAATACATCAAGATGGGGTATAATAAAATATAATTAAATAGCAACGTATGCATAACTAGTTAAATGATAATTTATATCAACCACTGATTACAATTGCCTAGGTAGTTCGCACGCTTACGTATATGTACGCGAATATGTGCGTATGTATTGGCGTGCGTGTGTGCATAATGCGAGAGAGAGAGAGAGTGGGAGAGAGGGGGGGGGGGGGGGGGGGTGAGAGAGAGAGAGAGTGGGGGAGAGAGAGGGGGGGAGGGAGGGAAGTAGAGAGAGAGAGGTTGGGATGGAGTGTGTATGTGTGTGGGGTGGGGGAGATTTAGGGAGAGAGACAAAAAGAGAGGAGAGGAGAATATGAGAAACAGGGTATAAACTAAGAATTTGACAAGAGTGAGAAGGTAAGGTGAGGAGCTCTTAATGCGGCGTTCGCCATGCTTGTATATGTTGGCTGTTTGCATTCGCTCTTATAGTTGCGAATTTAACAAATAGGAAGTTACTTAAAGCGGTTGGTATTGACTATGTATTGGCATACGGCGTTACATATTGTAATATTCTTTTCCAAGTCGACATTGTTAATGCTGTATAGAAGTTGATTACCTGTCAGTGTGGCAAGAAAGATATTCTTTAGGACGAGCTGATTTTGGAGAGAGACTCTTTGGTCGTTTTATACTTTTTGGGGATGGCACAGAAGGGCGGATGACCACAACCGAAGGTTTGAGGGTGAGTCGGTCACGCCCTACAAGGAAAGTTTTGATTTTAATGTTCCTGGAGTCCGATGATATATTCTGTCCATGTAAAGGAAGTAAATATAAATATAACAAGGAAGAATTGTGGCTTTCGTCTCCAATCAAAGGAAAAACAAGTCTCCGATCAACGTTAAAATCTGGAACTACTTATTCCCATGGAAGCTCACCTTTTAATTAGTTTTCAGATTGGATGCTTATAACCTCGCCTGTTCAGATTTCAGGCCGGAGTGCCCGATGGGGTGTGGGAGAGCGCGATGACGTCAGCGGCAATTACCCCGACTCACCCCCTCTCGCCTACCCCATCACGCTGTGGTAGATGTGCGTTTGGGCGGTTCTTTTGTTTATAGCCTTTTGATCCAATTTACTGGAAACAGAAGTGAGGATCATGTGGTTTCTTGTTGTGAATGTATGTGGTTGATCGGAAACTTAGGCAATATTTATGTAATGGCGGAGTATTGATGCTGCTGATTATTCGTAGTGGATGTGAAAAACAAAAATATATATTTTCAATTCTGTTCCTCAGAACAGCGTCCTTGTATGCATGTGATCTTTTACATGCGTCGCTTGTCATCTGTAATAGGTGTATTCCAGCCAGCTGTTGATCGTGTGACTGGAATATGTAGGTAAGAGAATATTTGAAATTCTCCATGAGATCATACTGTCGAAGTTTTGATGCTGCTTTACCAGCCCGCGCGCTAATGATTTGTATACGCGGTAGAACAGTCGTGTTCTTAATCAAAATTAGGACAATATAACTGTCTGTAATTATTGTCTGGTTTAAACAGCTCCTGGTCCTGCGGAAATTAAGTGTACTAATTCCGCGAGGCTGGACTGTGCTTCCCGGGTGGGTGAACTGTAGGGCTGCGCGATATACCGATACCATAATTAAAACCGATATCCTGCACTGACGGTTTCATAACCGATTATAAGCAATAAATATCGAAAAGCCGAATATGAACATATTTTCGGTTTTTCGTATCAGGATTGTTAAAAATAAAAGATACTAACGAGCATGAAAAGTGTAATGAATAATAATGACCATACTTTCCATTAAGCTACGTTCGGGGCAACTAATAATTGAACATGGCCCGAATTGCGCATATTGTGTAACTCCATTTTAACTCGCTGTACGCCGATAGAAATCAAGCAGCGAATTAATTAAATAAATATCCACTCGTCTTTTCTCTGGTAGTCTCCGATAAATTTGCAATATAAAACACAATACTAACGCGGGAATTTGTAATTGAAATTTGTATCGGGGAAAACATTTCTAAACAACGGCATCCATTTTATTTACGTCACCGGCTAATTAACATAAGGCAAAGTCGTCCCAAAACTAAATCGCCCGAATGCATAAAAATCTCGCCAATAAATATAATGCTGAATACATTTTGCTGATTAGGATATAATTTTAAATAAAATTATTACTCAAACTGTTTTTAAAACGTTATCTTCTATACACAATATCATATTAACTTATGAAATTCGCGTTCACAATATTACAGTTAATATTTTCTTCAAGGCATGATTTCGTCGCCGGGCCGAATTGGAAATGAAAGAAGAAAGGGAGATAATTACCTCATAATTAATTACAATCGTGTGATTTACGTCTTTTCGCAACCTGTTTTGCTGATGATTTATGATTAATTTTGACAAAATAAACGATGCTTATTTAACTGTGCGTAATATTTAGGTGGTCTAATTAATAATTTCACTCCCGCGATGATGGATATTATGAGGTATATTAAGCTTTAAAGGCGTAAAATGTTACGAATGTATTAGGGCGTGAAAATACATTCTGTTTTCGTGCTATTTTTTATAATTTAAATTTTTTGTTTCATGTCCATAAAACCGATATTCGGTTAAAACCGATATGAAAAGCCATATCGAAACCGATATGGCTGTAAGCCAAACCGCGCAGCCCTAGTGAACTGTCAAGCATCCTCCTCCTATGGGTAGGACTAGTCTCACTCTCACCTAGACCAAACTTAATTTATTACAACACAGCTCAGAAAATGCGTGCCTCAGTTTTACAATTACAATTCCGGCGTATGGAGATTGTGAATACAGTCAACCTGAATGTCCATGTTTCTGTCGTGTTGATGAATTTCATTGATAGGCATGGCTGCTTATTTACGAATGTTTCTTGCGCTGTCGTGAAGTGTGATGTTTTTATTACCACTTGGGATGGGGGGTGGATAACTAAAGTGCGGTGTCAACTTTATTGGACATGATGTATTTCGTTCTGTAATGGCTGAGCCCGAGGGTGGGACAGAGTTACTTTAGAGCGCGGATGACCAAGAAGGGTGCTGTCGTAACTTGAATCAATCCATTATCGAATTCACTTTCGGTAGCAAAATCCTACTCGTGATGGACGACAGACTGCGGGCATCTTGCTCTCTTAATAATATTGACTGTTATTACGTGTGAATGACGTGTAAGATTTTAGCTGTTTCTGTACGACGATTCTGGGAGGGGGGGGGGGGGAGAAATCCCCCGTAGTGCGAACTGTAGATGGCTGCGGTGTTCTTCCTCTTTTCTGTATGATCAGTTTTCCGTAAACCGGATAAGAAGGTGGCTGCAGAAAATGTTGACTCGTGTTGATGGTGGTAGTGATCTGTTGTAGGGAAGTCGGAGTCGCTGTGTGATGCTTGCGTAATGCGGCTTGGGCATATTCCGGTTTCCAGGTTGGTGAATGCTGAGTCTGTTGCGGTTGCGGAAAAGTTGGATCTACGGAAAGTGATGAACTTTCCGTATCTGTGCGGGATGGATTGTTGCGGAACCGATTAGGACCAGAATTAAACGAGCTTTTCAAAACTGTAAACCATTTTAAAATCAGCCCAATTTGTACATGTGGTCGATATGTCACTGGTATACCAGCACGCTGATTGGCTGATGCTCGGCCGATGATTGGTTGAGGCGCCCAGCTCTGATGTCATGGCGAGTATAAAAGGGGTGAAAAACCGAGGATCAGGAGCATCGCCGGCGTGGAAGCCGGACCAGGGCAGGACGACTGGACCACCTGGATGACGGATGTAACCTGCTGACCTACCAGTGATTCTCACTTCTACCAGTGTCTTACGGAACCCAGCACATCCGCGGTGGTAGGACGTCCTCGGCTTCCACGGAATTTTGGAAATAAACGGTAATAAACTAATTTAAAGTTAGACCTTCCGCATCCAGCCTTTCCTAACACGCAACTTCTGCGGGAGGGGGCCGTGCGAGCTCGCTATGTAATCCTACGCGATGTAGAGCTAAGGTGATTCTTGGTGGACAACTCGCTGGATCTGCCAACCACACTGAAAAGTGGACACCAAATCCCGCACTGCATGTCGTGTGTGTTTTAATTAACTTTTGGACCACAGTCTGGTGGACTTTGCTTAGTGCGCTGCAAGAGCTATGCGATGCATCCCACACCATGTGCCAAGTTATGTAACTGCTTAACTTCATATACCACCCTTTCTGTTAATGGGCAACCTTCAACTTTAGTACTTCCGTCCCCGGACGGAGACCTTTCTCACTTCCGCATAAATTATGATTTAGTTACAGACTATCTAATAGATGTCACTTCACTGCGCTGATTCACTGTCCTGAGTGTGTACCGTATCTACCCTGCCTGGAGGAGTCAGCTTGCGGAGCCAACCTGCAGAGACCAGCTGCGGAAATCGCCTGCGAAAATCTCTCCAGCTCCAGAGACCGTGTCAACTCGCGCTATGAATATGTTAGCGCCTCAATTTCAGCAACATAGTAGCCTGTTCCGTACCGATGACTATTAGGTACTCAAGTAACTATACTATTGTACATCTAATTATTATTTCCGTATCTGGCACTGATGACTAATAGGTGCCTTCCCGGTCTTAGGGCCGCAGTTTATAATTTTTTTTATGACTGTGAATATTATTCTTGTTTACTGTGGTGCTCTCAACTAACCGCACGGCTTAGGTCTTTCAACCTGGTACTTACTACCTCATTAATTCTTATATAAATTGTCATTGTTCATTGCATTGGTTAATTGTATATGGCAGGTAGCCATTCTGTTGATCTGTTTGGTTCAATTATAGAAAAATTAGACCGCAGTACGCTAGGAAATACTAAACAGCAACATATATCTGCATCACTTATTCCTATCATCATCAATTTACACTGAGGTCGCTGACCGTGCTCTAATTGTTTGAGCCCGGCATGTTACCGATTAAACCGTACTATTTAGCTCGATAGGATAGGTTAAAATGGTTAGGGACAATCTCTTCGTTAGGAGACATATAGTGTACGCCTTTTTTCCGGTTGTTGTGATAATGTAGGCCCGCACTCCGGCAAAGTTGTGTAGAATTGGCCAAATACCTATAGGGCCTTGTATATATCAAGTTATTGCCTCTTTCCACGATCCACTAGCCGTATGGCTCTATCAATGTTTGGACGTCCCATCAGCACATTGATCTGATCCGACCCTGGGAAACTATCGGAGGTTTCTGAGCGGTGATGGTTAAATTGCTGATTTACATACATCTCCCGTATCCTCGGACACTTGTTAGCTAGATAACCCCGCCAACGAAGGAAAGTACTGCGAAAACATATAGTTATAGATGTGTTTGATAGTTTGTTTACTGGCCCGCAGTGCATATCTGGGCACATTGGCACTTAACCCTAACAACAGGTCAAAAGTTAGATCCGTACGAAGTGGCGACGGACGAGACGTGCATCTCCATCCAACTTGTCGGAGTGTCTGGGAAGGATCTTCGCGTCCGCCACGCCCTCACGGGAAGGACGCTCGCGATGGATATTCGCCTCTTTATCCCCGCCTTAACGGTATGTCAGTTATCAAACTTGCTTATGTAAAATGTAGCCATTGTCCAGGTGATGTTTTGTGGTTGCTGAGCAAGTGATGTAACATGTACGCACACTGTCTGTGGAAGTAGATGCTCTTTCAAAGCGACCTACGGGAAGCTAGGTGTTTGTGCCCATTGGACAGCTGTATCTAACGATAGGTAGAAATCCCTGCCACTTGCGGCCAAAGCTAGTTTTCGTTTCTAACAACTAAGTGGTAGGTTAGACTGTAGCACAAGGCCCGCATAAATAAATCAGCATCTTGGAACTACATAAGATGGTGACATGGGAATTCTTCGGAAATCGCTCGTTCCGCCTTCACGTAAACCAGTACGCACCACGTTAATTATGGTGTCATTAGGATTTTTCAGCACGTAGCATTTTCTGTTGAACAAAAGAGTGGCCTTTTTTGCCAACTCTTTACCACAGCTTTGGCGTCGAAGGCATTTTCCTGTGACACAGGCCTGCGCGAGGCACTTGCCTCTCGCAATTGCGAGAATTCCTGTGATGGAGGCCTGCGCGAGGCACCTTCCTCTCGCACCATCATGAAACATTCGATGACGGAGGCCCGCTCGAGGCACTTTTCTCTCGCAGCAACAATGTTCTCTCTGTGTGTGTTATGTCACGTACCCACGCGAGCTACAATAGACTAGAGACGCGCATTGGAGATGAAGCGGTGGTCATGCTTTCGGGAGGGCTGCGCCTTGGGATGGGGGTGGTTGCACGATTTGGGGGTATGGAGAGGTACACCAAGTTGAGCGGTTTTGCTGTTCTTCAAAACAAGCCAAGTCCTCATCCGGCCTCTTCACTCCCATGCTATTTATTACATGTTCCAACCCACAAGCATGGCCCGGGGCAGCCTCAGCTTGTGGTAACTCTATAATGGGGGTAATAGCATGAAGTGGGTGGGAATGGGGAGAGGTCGTCAGAACAACTTTTCCGTCCTTCCCATTGGACAAAACAAACGAGTCTTCAGATACAACTTCCCAGTGTAGACCCGCACTGAGGAGGGAGAGTGAAGGAAATTTCAATTTCCCTTTCTCCGAGATCTAACAATACTCACCATTCTATTACTTCTGATATACAGCTGGCCCTGACAGCTGGCTCTAGGACTATAGACTTAGAAAGCTTTACCGACTCCTTGGAACCGGGTACTCGGCTCCCAACTGCCGAGTACCCGTCTACCATGAAGCTCATATTGTTTGCATATCCACCAAACAAGAGAAACTCATGGCTTGCCTCCGTGGGGCTGGGAGGCTGGGTCCGTAATAGAATGGTGAGTATTCTTAGATCTCGGAGAAAGGGAAATTGAAATTTCCTTCATTCTCCTTCGATCAATACTCACCATTCTATTACTTCTGATATACACCAGATTTGGTCAGTAACCTGGTGGGAAGGGGCAAGCCATATCTGCTAGTTTTGCCCCTTGGAGAAAGAGCTAGACTTAAACTTGACTAATGGAGACCTAAAAGGACCATCAAGTTAACGGAATCCAATCACATTCGCATCACTGCCCCCCCCCCTTTTTTTCTCCTAAGGAAAGGGAGAGAACTCACGAACATGCATCTCGCCTGAAAACACAAATATGCCAAGAGGGTTAACTGCTCTTTGCATATACATATATGTATTAGCCTGGGAATGAGCATGAATATATAAGATGAATGAACATGATATATAAACATAATACAAAAAACTCTCAATCTTGAATTACCTCATGATTTATGGATTTCAGACGTGGCGCCTCCAACCATTCACTTGTCCGGCCATCAGTGACACAATCTGGTTGACATCCTCTCGCTCGACCATGTCTGCTTCTAAATTCTTTCTTACAAATGCCAAAAAAGGGAGAAGAGCAGTGTGGTCGCATAACTATCGTTTCAAAACAGCTAAAGCGAGTGGATTGGCGGAGTCTTACACATCCCTCACATAGTAATCCGTGAAAGAGGACTCACAGTGTGCAACAGCCATGATGTCCTCTAGTGGAACACCATTGTAAAGGGCGGTCGAGGCGGCTATTCCTCTAACATCATGTGCCCTTGCGCATTGCATCTGGTGCCCAGTCACAATCTCATGGATAATCTGAATGCATTCGACTACCCAACGAGAGATAGAATCCATGGATGCGGCACCATATGGCTTCTTATGGCAGATCCACAGATGTCTATCATTCGACCCTAATGAGTATGTCTGTTTTCTGTACTTAGTCAAAGCACGGACTGGGCACCAGACACTGGCATCACGATCAAACCTTGTTAGTTTCGGTACAATGATCGGTTTGCCGGGATATCTCAATGATTGATTCTTTGACATAAACTCTGCTCTTGGCAGAAGACGCAGACCCTCTCCGGAGACAATAAATCGGTCCCTCTCTGCTGAAAGTGCATGGATCTCACTGCGCCTTCTAGCTGAGGAAGCTGCCAATAGAAAGACCGCCTTTAGAGTCAAATGCTTTAGACTAGCCGAACGCAACGGTTCAAAAGGGTGCTTGGTCAGTACATTAAGCACTAAAGATAGACTCCAGGCTGGAATGACTACCGGTTGTCTCGGTTGGAGATTGCTCATTCCCTTCACCATCACATATAACTGGGCCACCTCTGGACTATCCCTGTCGGCTAGACAAGGGATAACTGATGCCAAAGCTGACTTGTATCCAGCAATTGTGACGGGAGCTAGTCCTGAAAAGAACAGCTCACAGAGAAAGTCTGCTATTTGCTAAATAGTGGATTGAAAGGTATCAATACCCTTTTCTTCACACCAGTCTGCAAATCTGTTAACCTTGTTGTTATATGACTTGAAGGTTGACCTCCTTCTCGCAGCTGCGATGAAATCAGCAGCTTGTCGAGAAAAGCCTTCCGACGTGGAACGTTGTTTGATAACATCCACGCAGTCAATTTGAACATTTCGGGACGCTCGTGTAGGAAGCATCCCTTGGCCCGGGAGATTATGTTCAGAATCTCGGGTAACTGCACTGGGTTCTCCACCAGCAGATCTAGAAGATCCGTGAACCACGCTCTGCTGGGCCAAAATGCCGCTATTAGCAGGACCAGGCATGGTTCCTCCCTGATCCTCATCAATATCTTTGGCAGAAGAATGGTGGGTGGGTACACGTAAGCATGCATCCCTCTCCAGCTTATCGCCAGAACGTCTGTATCGACGGCATTTGGATCTGGAATCGGCAAGACATAAGTCCAGATTTGAGCATTTTCCCTTGTGGCGAACAAGTCCACATTGGGTTTGCCCCAATGCTCAAAAATCCTGTGAAGAACTGGAGGGTTGAGAGACCATTCTGTTGGCAGAATTCTCTGTCTGCGAGACAAAGCATCCGCCAGAATGTTCAATCGCCCAGGAATATGAGCTGCTTTCAAAACAACCGAGTAATTCCTGCACCATTGAATCAAGTGCCACATCTCTATACATAGTGTGGGTGACTTGGTCCCGCCTTGGCGATTTCTGTATGATACTACTGTCGAGTTGTCCGACCGTATCAATATCGCCTTGCCCCTGACTTTTGGAAGAAACTTTTTCAATGCCAGTTCCACTGCCATCATATCCAACAGATTGATATGCAGCTGGCTCTCTTGGAGAGTCCATGTGCCAGAGACTGCAGGAAATGTCAATTTCCCTTTCTCCGAGATCTAACAATACTCACCATTCTGTTACTTCTGATATACAGCTGGCCCTGACAGCGGCTCTAGGATTATAGACTTAGAAAGCTTTACCGACTCCTGGGAACCGGGTACCCGGCTCCCCACTGCCGAGTACCCGTTTACCATAGAGCTCATATTGTTTGCATAGCCACCAAACAAGAGAAAACTATGGCTTGCCTCCGTGGGGCTGGGAGGCTGGGTCCGTAACAGAATGGTGAGTATTGTTAGATCTCGGAGAAAGGGAAATTGACATTTCCTGCATTCTCCTTCGATCAATACTCACCATTCTGTTACTTCTGATATACACCAGATTTGATCAGTCACCTGGTGGGAAGGGGCAAGCCATACATGCTAATTTTGCCCCTTGGAGAAAGATTTTAGACTTCAAACTTGACTAACGGAGACCTAAAAGGACCGTCAAGTTCACGGAACCGAATCACATTCGCGTCACAGCCCCCCCCCCTTTTTCCTCCTAAGAAAAGGGAGAGAACTAACGAACATGTATCTCGCCTGAAAACACCAATATGCCAAGAGGGTTAACTACTCCCTGCATATCGCTTGTATTAGCCTGGAATGAGCATGAATATATACGATGAATGAACATGATACATATACATAATACAAAAAACTCTCACTTGTTGAATTACCTTATGATAACAGGACTTCAGACGTACCGCCTACAACCATTCACCGGTTCGGCCATCAGTGACACAATCTGGTTGACATCCTCTCGCTTGACCATGCCTGCTTTAGGTTCTTTTCTTACCAAAGTGAAAAAAGGGGAAAAGCAGTGTGGTCACTAACTATCGTTTCAAAACAGCTAAAGCGAGTGGATTGGCTGAGTCTGACACATCCCTCATATAGTAATCCGTAAATGAGGACTCACAGTGCCATTGTGCAACGGCCATGATGTCCTCTAACGGAACACCATTGTAAAGGGCGGTCGAGGCGGCTATTCCTCTAACATCGTGTGCCCTTACGCCCTGCACCTGGTGCCCAGTCGCCATCTCATGAGTAGTTTGAATGCATTCGACCACCCAACGAGAGATAGTATCCATGGATGCGGCGCCATAAGGCTTTTTATGGCAGATCCACAGATGTCTATCGTTCGACCGTAACGAGTCAGTCCGTTTCTTGTACTTAGTCAAAGCACGGACCGGGCACCAGACACTGGCATCACGATCAAACCTGGTTAACTTCGGTATAATGATCGGTTTGCCGGGATATCTCAAAGATTGGTTCTTTGACATAAATTCTGCTCTTGGCAGAAGACGCAGACCTTCTCCAGAAACAATAAATCGGTTCCTCTCTGCCGAAAGCGCATGGATCTCACTGCGCCTTCTAGCTGAGGAAGCTGCCAATAGAAAGACCGCCTTTAGAGTCAAATGCTTTAGACTAGCCGAACGCAACGGTTCGAATGGGTGCTTGGCCAGTACATTAAGCACTAAAGATAGACTCCAGGCTGGAATGACTACCGGTTGTCTCGGTCGGAGATTGCTCATTCCCTTCAACATCACGTTTAACTGGGCCACCTCTGGACTATCCCTGTTGGCTAGACAAGGGATAACTGATGCCAAAGCTGACTTGTATCCAGCAATTGTGACGGGAGCTAGTCCTGTAAAGAACAGCTCACAGAGAAAGTCTGCTATTTGCTGAATAGTGGATTGAAAGGTATCAATACCCTTTTCTTCACACCAGTCTGCAAATCTGTTAACCTTGTTGTTATATGACTTGAAGGTTGACCTCCTTCTCGCAGCCGCGATGAAATCAGCAGCCTGTCGAGAAAAGCCTTCCGACGTGGAACGTTGTTTGACAACATCCACGCAGTCAATTTGAACATTTCGGGACGCTCGTGTAGGAAGCGTCCCTTGGCCTGGGAGATTATGTTCGGAATCTCGGGCAACTGCACAGGATTTTCCACCAGCAGATCTAGAAGATCCGTGAACCACGCCCTGCTCGGCCAATACGGCGCTATTAGCAGGACCAGACACGGTTCCTCCCTGACCTTCACCAATACCTTCGGTAGAAGAATGGTGGGTGGATACGCGTAAGCGTGCATCCCTCTCCAGCTTATCGCCAGAGCGTCTGTATCGACGGCATTTGGATCTGGAATCGGCGAGACATATGTCATGATTTGAGCATTTTCCTTTGTGGCGAACAAGTCCACGTTGGGTTTGCCCCAATGCTCGAAGATCCGTCGTAGAACTGGAGGGTTGAGGGACCATTCTGTTGGCAGGATTCTCTGTCTGCGAGACAAAGCATCCGCCAGAATGTTCAATCGGCCAGGAATATGAGCTGCTTTCAAAACAACCGAGTAATTCCTGCACCATTGAATCAAGTGCCACACCCTGATGCACAGGGTGGGCGACCTGGTCCCTCCTTGGCGATTTATATATGATACTACTGTCGAATTGTCCGACCGTATCAATATCACCTTGCCCCTGATCATCGGAAGGAATTCTTCCAACGCCAGTTCCACTGCCATCATTTCCAACAGATTGATATGCAGCTGACTCTCCGGGAGAGTCCATGTGCCCGAGACCTGGTGTTCTCCCAGGCAGGCACCCCACCCTTCCAGCGATGCATCCGTGTAAACGGACAGCTGGGGGTGGGGTAGGTGCAGCGAAACCCCTATTAGGAGATTCTGACGCTGTTTCCACCATAGAAGATGCGATATTATCGGCTCCAAAACTGGCACCAGTTTTGACAGGGGTTCTGTTCTCTGTTTCCACAGAGACATCAGATACAACTGGATAGGTCTTCGCATTAGAGCAGCGTACGGGATAACCTGCTCCATGGAGACCATCATGCCCAGCATCTGAAGGAACCGCCTCGCCTGAATGTGGTTTCCCACTCGAAAACTCCCGAGGATGGCTAACAGAGACACCACTCTGGGCTCTGACGGGTAAACCCTGCCCTCCTCGAGGTCGAATCGCATCCCCAAATAAACAAAATGTTGAGTGGGTGTCAACTCGGATTTCTCCTCGTTGACTAACCAGCCTAGATCTGAAAGTAACTTCAGAGTCAGAGCAGTATCCACGTTCAACCTGGCTGCCGAGTCTGCCTTGAGCAGCCAGTCGTCTATGTAGGTGTGTAGCGCCACGTTCTCTTTTCTGAGAAACGCTGTCACCGCAAGGACCACTCTTGTGAAAACCCTCGGAGCTGTCGACAGGCCAAACGGGAGAACTGTAAACTCCCATACTTGATTCTGAAACGCAAATCTCAGAAACCTGTGCCAACTCCGATTGATCGGAATGTGGAAATATGCATCTTTCAGATCGATCGATACACACCACATTCCTTTCCTCAATCCCGCCATTACCGACCTCGGTGTTTCCATCTGGAACCGAGGCGTATGGATAAACCAATTTAATGGCCTGAGATTGAGTATGGGTCTCCATCCCCCCGTGCTCTTGGGGACAAGGAACATGTTTGAATAGAAGCCTGGAGTGTTCCGGTTTGCTGGTTTTATTGCTCCCTTCAGAAGCAAACCCGACACTTCCTTTTGAACGGCTTCTAACTTGTCTGGCTCCCTTGGTACGGGTGTCCAGACTGGTGCCAAAGACAGATTTTGCGGCGGAAAGTCCCACCACTCCGGCATGTAACCCTGGGATAACCATCCCAGGACCAGACTGTCTGACGTCACACCTCGCCAAGCCTCGACGAAACGCATGAGCCTTCCACCCACCATAGACGCCTCGACGTCTAACGGGGTTGTCCGGCTCGCAGTCCGCCCCCCCCTCTTTCTTAACGAGAGAGAGTGAGAACCATTTCGTTCTAGGCACGACGGGTATAACTGGCACCGCTGTTCCTGTCGCACAGGTGCGGTCCAGGCGGATATGAAGGGAGCTTGCGTACCCTCAGGTACGCTTCGGCCCCTTCTGTCCGCCCTTTGAGGCCTTACCCTTACCCTTCCCCTTGCCCTTACCACCTCTAGGGCGGTCAGGAGCAACATTGGGAAGGGTAGGCGCCTCTACAGCCTTCCTGGGTTTCTTTGCCGGCGGCGGCTCAGAAAACCCAGCCGAAACAGAAGTCGCAATAGGCCTGGCTTTCGCCTTGCCCTTATGCTTCTTCTGTTTCTTAGAAGGCTGTCCGGTTAGCGGCTTGCCCACAGCCCCTAGTGCGTGCGCTTGCCGCACCAGCTCTAGCTGGAGATTCACCGCTAACCGATTCTGCGCAATGCTGGCGGTGTCCTCTAAGATGGCCCGCGCCTGGCCACCAAAGATGCTAGGCCCTGTCAGGGGCGTCCCAAGAAGACGCTCCTTGACTGCCGTAGCCGGACGCATATGGTCAATGACCATTTGCCTCCTGGACTTCGTCACACGCGCTTGCACCCTTGCCAATGCGTCCATTGACAGCACCAAGCCGTCATTAACGCACGATAGCGCCACAGGTGGCACAGGGTGGCCTGCCCCCGCTTCAGCCCACACCGACTGAAGTAGACGATAGGAGTGATTGACAGCGCTCATGGCTGCCCTCACACCCTCATCGCATAGGGCCAGGACTTCTTCCTGGTGTACCTGGGCCTTATCCACTAGTGCCGGACCGGGACCACCCGAACCGGCACTTTGGACGCCCAGTACCCATCGGTCATCCTCCGTGACCGACGGGACTACACCATACCTGTCGTATTCACCCCGCGGAATACGGCACCTTGCCCGCACCTCCCTGGAGGCCGCAGGGAGCTGACCCTTGGTCATTAGTTGTTTGCTATAAATAGCATCCAACAAATCAATGAACCGTGGATCCAGTCCCACTGACTGGATCCGGGCCGCGGGCAAAATCCCCGTCCTAATCGACGCAACCGACGGACGGGGCGCATCTTCATCGGCCGTGGCCGAAACCACAGACGGGTCAACTCTGGCTAGCCACGCCAGAGCATCAGACCAGTCTAACTCCGAAGAAGATACTCCCGCAAACACGTCACCCGTTGACATGTTTACGGGTCTGCCAGCCATGGCCTCCCGGCCAGGAGCCACGGCTGACACGCCAGGCACTCCGCTACCACATGGTTCCGCCGCCACCCCATGAAACACTCCGGTCCATGGGGTAGGTCCGCACGGAAAACCGTACGGACCCGTAACCGTCGCGGAACCATAGCCGGCCACGGGCGCCAACGGCACCCCATGTCCGGCTGCCGGACCAGGCGAGATAGGTGAGTACCACGCCTGGCCCGGCACACCGGTTCCCCTGACGGCTGGTGACAAACCAAGCCGAGCGGAACCGGTGCACGGTAACGGATTGGCCTCAGCCGCAGGCGGAGCCGCTGACCTGGCTTGCGCCAAACCAGACAAATGGAGGCCGGTTCCGTCCAGGACGGAATCAACCTCCATATTCTCCACCTGCGGCTTCACGGGCCGCAGCAACCTCTCCTCCTCGGCCTCATCGTCTTCAGACTCCGAAGAGCCGTCACTAGACGAATAAACCGTGGAGCCGTCCTGGCGGACGGCTCCCACACCTGACGGACCGGCCACCGCTACTGGACCACCCGGAGGTGGCCGCAGAGAGACAGAACCCGTCTGGCCGAAGCCAGACGGACCCGCCAGGGGGCCGTACGAGACGGCCCCCTCGGTAACCAGTCCAGAATCCTGTCCGAAGACAGGATCCGTACCAGGCATGGGGAGAAACTGCCCCCCAACCTTTGGTAGCAGGGACGACACCAGCGTGGGCAGAACGCTATGCAGAAAACCCTGCATAGCCGGACCAAACCACGCCGGCGGTGCCATCTCCGCCACCTCCAGCTGGGGACGTGGAGCACCCCCACCGGCCGAACCGGGCGCTCCACGATTTCCTCTCGGACCGCCTGACCCCGCGTCAGACCCAGCTAAGTCCTTCTGGGCAAGGAACTTAACCATCGTTTCGACGGACCACACTGCACAAACATTACACCTATGATCTATATTACACAGGGCACACCTAAAACAGACATGGTCCTTGAACATAACACGGACAAACTTATGGCAGTCGTCACATGATGGCGGGGCTGGCTTGGCCTATAAAATAAGCACAAACCTACAATAAACAAGCGGAACGAGACACGGATGGAAGGCAGACAATTAATTTTCAAATATTTTGACTCATAAATTAACCGTAACCTCCCGCACCCCACCCCGCCACGTTACAACAACGATCGCATTGATTATGACGACAAGAACGCGGCGGGCACAACACACCCATAATAGATCCTACAGGATGTGTAACGGCTCCAGGAATCATATCGCATAGCATTCAGGGTATATTTACTAATCAATATAAATTATACTCCTAACGAACGCAGCACGATATGTGAAGAAAACAACAAAATGTATAACAACTGCTGTCTCACACGGTAAAACCGCAGACCACGCATCTACTCAAGAATTTTGAAACCACCGATCATTGCAAACCGATCGTGATCACACGAAAAACTTGATCATTCTAAAGTTTCCGGTACCATTTTTTAGTACGCAGCACCCAGAATAAGATGCGCGAATTAATGAAAAAATTTTTCTTCACATAAACATCCGAGTGACCGGGTGTGACGTCACCCGCTCGGATTCTACGGAGAACGACGTCAGCCGATATTCGTGTTAGAAATACCGTAGCAAACACCTATTTTCATATCTGCCGATCGCCTGTTGGGGTTTAAAGAAGGCGATCGTCTGGCATATATCGTTGCTAGCACACGTCCCAGATTCTATGGGGTTAGAAATTGGAACATGCGACACAACGAAATTTAGAGACCTAAGTCTTTTAACTATGGATATAAAGAACAATACAACCTGGTTATCTTGGGCGGTATTCTCCATAGTCCTTAGTTATTCCTTTAGCGCACAAACTATCACCGATTAAAGACTTAGAATCTTTTTAAAAAACACTAAAATCCCTAATGCGAAAAGCATGTATTGCACTTGTTGCTATGCAAACAAGAATGAGCTCTATGGTAAACGGGTACTCGGCAGTGGGGAGCCGGGTACCCGGTTCCCAGGAGTCGGTAAAGCTTTCTAAGTCTATAATCCTAGAGCCGCTGTCAGGGCCAGCTGTATATCAGAAGTAACAGAATGGTGAGTATTGATCGAAGGAGAACTAGTGTTCTCCCAGGTAGGCCCCCCCCCCATCCCTCCAGCGATGCATCCATGTACACGGACAGCTGGGGGTGGGGTAGGCGCAGCGAAAACTCCTACTAGGAGATTCTGACGCTTTTTCCCACCATACAAGATGCGACATTATTGGCTCCAAAACTGGCACCAGTTTTGACAGGGGTTCTATTCTCTGTTTTCACAGAGACATTAGATACAACTGGATAGGTCTTCGCATCAGAGCAGTGTACGGGTTTACCTGCTCCATGGAGACCATCATGCCCAGCATCTGAAGAAACCGCCTCGCCTGAATGTGGTTTCCCAATCGAAACTCTTGAGGATGGCTAACAGAGACACCACTCTGGGTTCTGACGGGTAAAAAACCCTGCCCTCCTCGAGATCGAATCGCATCCTTAAATAAACGACAAAATGTTGAGTGGGTGTCAACTCAGATTTCTCCTTGTTGACTATCCAGACTAGATCTGAAAGCAACTTCAGAGTCAGAGCAGTATCCACCTCTAACCCGGCTGATGATCAGCCAATCGTCTATGTAGGTGTGAAGTGCCACGTTCTCTTTTCTGAGAAATGCTGTCACCACAAGGACCATTCTGGTGAAAACCCCTTGGAGCTGTCGACAGGCCAAATGGGAGGATATAAACTCCCATACTTGATTCTGAAACGCAACTCTCAGAAACCTGTGACAACTCCTGTTCATTGGAATGTGGAAACATGCGTCTCTCAGATCGATCGATACACACCACGCCCTCTTCCTCTAGGCACGTGATTTTGGCTGGTGTTTGGTTCGTGTTGTGTGTGTTGGTCGGTTGCTGAGGTAGTTGTGGTGGATTCAGTGTCAGTGGTGGCAACGTTTACGTCAATAACTTCGTTTATAGGATGCAGTTGGCGGCAGTTGTTTTTCTCCCACTCAAAAAAGTTTTCGATACGAACCGTGGTGGCCGTTAATTATTGGAGGCTACCGTGCTCCGTGAGGAATAATTTTTCCTTCAAGACATCAATGAAAGTGTCGAGATGTAAGTTGGTGACGCCCTCGAGATTGGTGCTGGAATAGGCGCGGGTAACTAACCGACAGATGCGACTAGCTAATTCAGGTAATGTTTCCTCTGAGCGTCAATGTAAGTTTTTGAGCTGTAATCGACTTGTTTCCCCGACGGCTGTGTCGCCGAATCTTTCCGACAACGCGCTCTCCAGTTCCGTGTATGTCAGTGTGTAGTCTGTGCCTAAGTCTGCCAGGACTTGTAGAGCTTTCCCGGACAGTTTTGCGGCTAGATACTCATCCATTTGACGTGGAGGTTGCCCCCATGGGGGTCTTTGTTGTGGTCGTCCGCGATCAGGCATAGATGGTGGTGGCCTATCGCGGAGATCCGATAAGGTGATGTATTGAGTTCCCGCTTGCGAGGCATCACGGAATGTCCCCTAGCTAATCGGTGAAAACTTGTGTAGAAGTAGTGCTGGTCATCATGCACCGGGGAAATTATTGACATTGTTTGTGAGCATGCAAGCAGTATATCCGTCATATGATGCTACTTCCATGTCGAGGGAGAGCTGACTGTCAGATGAAGGAGACTGAAAATCGCGGGTGTTGAGTGTTGGCGTGGGTTTGCTTCTTGTTCGAGCCCCAAATCTGGTGCCACTTGCAGCTCGCGAGGGTACGCGCTAGAGCTGGACGGTATTGACATTTACATGACAGTATCAGTACCATGAAAAAATACCGCGGTACCACGGTATACCGTCATCTGAGGTTGAGGCATGCCACGAAATTAGAATATTTTTCTTCATTTCCTTTTCACTTCCATCTCCAATCAACGGTAAATATAGGTAAAATAAATAAATCGGCTTCCTGATTTAGAGAAGAAAAACATTATGGCTATTGCGACTGCTTAGTTTCACGATTTTATTAGGTCACTATTTTTATTGACGTAATATCATTCACGTGAATATCGGTCAAAGTGTGTGGTCGACTCGCTAACTATAACCCGCTGTTTGAGACATTGGAGTGCGCAATTTTCAATCTGGATTGTTCTTGCTATTAATGTGTGCGACCAGCAAACGATAAATTTTATTTTGGCAGTCGAGCGCGTTGATAAACAGAGTCCAGACAAAATCTGCGAGTGTTTAAATGAGGCCAGAGTTGTACGCTTTTATTTCTGTTTGAGTTGTATATTCGGTTACTCACGAAAACAGGCCTATACACATGCATATAACACGACATTGAATATAGCCAATTCCAAAGCTTCTGATAATTACCGAGTAGCCGAAGTGCAGACTCGTTACTCGCCATGCTTATAAAAACTAAAACACTATAATTTTTAGGTGTCGTTACTTAAACTGGATTTAATCCTTAAAGAAATTTCTTAAATCAAGTCAGAAAAATAAAAAAATAACGACTTCAAGGCTGCTCGTTGTTAATAAATTAGCACGTGATCAAAATGGTGCGAACAAATACTACATTTGAGTAAATTTTCATTGATAAATTCAGCATAGTAATATATTTTCAAACGGTCTGGTTCATGAACAACCAATCGGATACGTCTTTTCGAGATTGCTGTAGTGTTTGAATGCAGTTTGTATGTTATTTTGTTATTCTAGCGTGTTTGTTCGGTGACAAAATGCTGGGAGTAATTAATTACAAATAATAGAAACGGGAATAGGGAATATATTATAGTGTAATTACTACAGGCGGACGGCCAGAGAATGAGTTTAGATGTTTTAAATAAAGCAATTTTACCGTGGGACTTTCAAGACGTACGTTTGACATACAATTCTGCCTGTCATTATTTTGTAATTGACGTCTTGATGTTTGTTTTTACAACGGCACTTTCACCTCAACTCGGCTAATAGTTAGGGATGCCTGTATTTTTGGCACTATTAACACCTATTTACCCTTGGTCAAGTCAGATTTTCTGGATCTATTTCTCAAATATTGCTCAAACGTTATGGACGGTATTCACGGTATTCGGAAATCTCAACGGTCACGGTATCGGTTCACGGTATACCGCTGCCCTCACAATACTACCGTCAGACCACCCAGCTCTAGTACGCGCTGGTCCGCCATGACGTTCCGCTCCATCACACCGCAAGTGCACAATGTGTGGGAGGGCTGGTTAGCTGTGGATCTCGGGGTTGCGAATCCTGTATTACATCTCTCCAGAAGGTACAAAGACTGGCCTTTAGAGCCGGTGGAACACTGATGTTCCAGTGGGGCTGTGCGACCATTGCCACCGAGATTAAACCAGACGGTGTCGTCCCAACTATTTGTGTCACCGGTATGGCTGTCCATTCTAATTTAGAGCAATGGCTAAGGTGTTAATTAAACAATATTAATTTAGTAATACTATACAAACAGTTCTATGCGTTTGACAGTAAATGAGCACAGTAATACACAACATAGAGCCATCCGGTGTTCTTTCCACATGGTTTCGCTGGAGGTACCACGCAGATCCTTGAATCCGCAGAGGTATCCCCGCAAGAAAGAATTCCGCAACGAAGTCACTAGATAGTTTAATATAAACTAGTATACCCCTAACACACACACAAAGAAAACATTATTGTTGCGAGAGGTAAGTGCCTCGCGCAGGCCTCCGTCACAGGAAAATGCCTTCAACCTACCAATTGGTTGTTAGTAACGAAAACAAGCTTTGGCCACAAGTGGCAGGGGCTTATCACCTAACTTTAGATACTTTCATCTGTTGGGCACAGATGCTTGGCTTCCCTGAGGTTGCCCCGCATAGCATCTACCTCCAAGGATAGCGTGCGTACATGTTATGGAACAAAGCTCCTGAATCAAATAACGATCTGGTTACCCATCCCAGCAACCACATATAACATCAGCAGACAAGTTTCACAACTCACATAAGCAAATTTAAGTACTGACATGTCATTATGGTGGGGATGGAGAGACGGATATCCACCGCTAGCGTCCTTCTCGTGAGAGCATGGTGGGCTCTAAGACCTCACCCAGACACTACAGCGAGTTGGATGGAGATCCGCATCTCATCCGTCACCGCGTGCTACTGAGCTAACATTTGACCTGTTGTTAGGGTTATTTTCCATGATGCCCAGAGATGCACTGCAGGCCAGTATTACAAAATATAAATTAATATTATTATTTTGCACTGCTTCCTACTTTGGCGGGGGGGGGCCCTACCTAATAAGTACCCGAAGACTTGAGGGGGGGCATGTATGTAAATCGGCACTTTAACTATCACCGCTCGGAAACCTCCGATAGTTTCCCAGGGTCGGAGATCCGGTCAACGTGTCGATTGGGAATCCAGACAATTAATAAGCCATACAGCTGGTGGATCGTGGAAAGAGACAATCACTCAATAAATATACGAGGCCCTATAGGTAACTGGCCAATTTTACACAACCTTGCCGGTGTGTGGGGATACATTATCACAACAACCGGAAAAGAGGTGTACACTATGCGTCTCTAACTGAGAAATTGTCCCTAGCCACTTTAAACCTATCCTATTTGAGCTGAATAGCCAGGTTTAGTCGGTAACATGTCAGGCTCAAACATTTAGAGCATGATCAGTGACCTCAATGTAAAATTGTTGCTGGCGGGAATTGTGATGCGGATATATATGTTGCTGTTTAGTATTTCCTAGCGTACTGCGGCCTAAAGTTTTTATAAATAAACAAAACATATGAATTAGATGGCTACTTGCCATATATACAACTAACCAATACACAACCTAACGAATACAATGATTATAAAGTATCACTGATCATTGGAGCCTACGGTGCGGCTAGTTGAAAGCACCCACAGTAAACAAGGATAATATTCACAGTAACAGAAATTATAAAGATGCGGTCATAAGACTGGTAAGGTACCTATTAGTCATCAGTACCATTATATGGCAATAATAATTAATTGTTCAATAGTATAGCTACTTCAGTACCTATTGGTCATTGGTACGAAACAAGTTCACAAGTTAGAGAAATTGAGGCGCAAACATATGAATAGATCTCTAAGGCTGGAAAGATTTCTGCAGGAAGACATCCGCAGGGTCATTCCGTGTCAAATCACCCAATGAGCTAAACCTCACCATTTCCAATTTACTTCAAAATTGGTTTATATGTTTGTTTTGGCTAGAAAAGCCAAAATATCAAGTTTTAGCTCAATCGGACTAATGGTTTCTGAGATATGGGCCATTGATTTTTTAACAACGTTGACCAAAATGGGCATAGTCACCAAAATACAAATGGCCATACCCTCCTGACCAAATGGTCCAATCTTGACAAACAAAGTGCCATTAGAAAGGGAAACAAACAAGGATTCCAGATCTGCCATTATTTATATCATTTGGGTGATTCTATGGGTGATGACATTTTGACCTATATTTTGACCTAGAAATTGATCGTGTGGATCACATGACCTTGAGGTCACAAATGATGTAAATTAAAGCCTGGTAAGTTACCTACAATATATAAAAAAACTAGGTGTATCATTTTTTGTTTTTCAGTAATATCAAGTTGAAATTTATGGTTGAACTGCAAAAAAACAACTTTTTGCATGTGCTACAAACAGTGACAAATACAGATTGTTTGTGTGAAGTTTCTGAAATTGACTTTAGACTCCCTGGACAGGAAGTGGTGGTCCCTAATTAGATATCCAAACAGCATGCTTACAGAAGTTAAACAAAGGAAATCCTAATCAGCTTTAACTGATTTTTCTACCACGTTTTGAAGATGTAAGTATTTGTAGAAAAATCTAATATTGGCATGCGATGCATCCATAAAGACCTGAGTTTAACTCCAAAGAAAAGACCTAGTCTGAATGTTTTAAAGCACTTTAGTAGTAAGCAAAGTAGTGTGTGCATCTGTGCGAGACCATGTGGTACAAATTGTAGTACAGATATTTATAGAAACAAGTGTGAACATGCTATAGTTGTGACTGTGGCAGCTTTGACCATGACCTTTGACCCAGTGACCTGTCTTTGTGTGCTTGTCCCACTTGATGTTGGCAACCATGTGTTCAAGTTCTGTCTTGATATGGTCATCCATTCCTGAGATATGGCCTTTGCATCATACTGATGTGAATCCATGCCACCAACTGCACCACACCAAGAAGAAGACTGTACGCAAAGTAACACAGCAGGAGGATGTCAGAATGTTAATGCTACGAAGCGGACTTGAAAAAGCTAATATTAAGACAATTTGTTGTCACCATGAACAAGAGCTACTTAAAAAGTTTTCTTTACGTAAGAGAAAGTGTTGTGATCCTTTTGACACTCACCCTAACAATCCTAGGACAAATCTGCTGCGAATCCTGATTATGACACATTAGTTAGTCCACCACCAAATGTGAAACCAGGTGAAAAACTGTGTTGTACCTGCCTCATAAAACTAAGAAAAACGTGTGTCACTCAGACCATTGAGACCAGTGCTGAAGTCCCAGGTGCCAGCCAACAAGTGGATGATACAATGCAAGTCAGTTTGTCTGAAAATGATGCACCTAATGATGAGGTTACATGTAGTTCACCTGAAAAGGACACTTCACTTATAGACATAAATACAACTAGATGAAACGCCAGTTAAG
This sequence comes from Chaetoderma sp. LZ-2023a, assembly GCA_034401795.1. Classification (NCBI taxonomy): domain Eukaryota; kingdom Metazoa; phylum Mollusca; class Caudofoveata; order Chaetodermatida; family Chaetodermatidae; genus Chaetoderma; species Chaetoderma sp. LZ-2023a. The sequence goes on from CM067360.1 coordinate 61,306,260, forward strand.
GCTGGACATTTGGCACCATCAACAAAGAAATCTAAGGGGAAACAGAAGTTGAGGAAAGGTACGAAAAAACTAAAACATAGTCTAGAAAAGGTTTATGATGTTCACTTTGACTCAACTGAATCGGAAGATGAAGATGATATGCATGAGTTAAAAGCTAAATTCAAACAGTCTACTTCATATGCAGAACGTGTTCAAATACTGACCCTCTCCCCCTTTACTATAGAATGGACAATGAATGAATTCGGGGCATCAAACTATCTTGTGAAGAAAACCCGTGCTATAAAAAAAGAGAAAGGAATATTAGGACAATGCAATAAAAACAAGGGAAAATCCATGCCCATGGATCTTAAAGGTGAAATTGTGAATTTTTATCAAACAGATGAGAACAGTCGTATGTGTCCAGGAAAGAAGGAAAAAGTCAGTGTCCGTAATAAGGATGGGGAAAAAGAAGAACATCAGAAGCGCTTAGTATTGTGCAATTTAAATGAACTGCATGTATCATGGAATGAAGCAAATCCAGACAAAAAAGTAGGTTTCTCTTCGTTTGCGGCTCTTCGACCAGTGGTGTGTTTTAGCAGGGACATCGGGCACCCATTCAGTCTGTGTTTGCAAGTACCACCAGAACCCAAAGCTTATGGTCGATTCGTGTTTAAGTGTAAATGTCCATGATCTTATGGCCCACTGTGTATGTTCTACTGAGAATGAAGCTTGTATGATGGGGCAGTGCAAAAACTGCCCAGGCCTACAGGGCATTGTCGATTTTTTACATCAATGTGATGATTTAGCCGATGTGGATGAGGTGACATATCAGCAATGGGTTAGTGTCGATCATACCAAATTAGTGACAGTTGTAGAATCAAAGGATGACTTCATTGAAAACTTAGATAATCAAATTTTGAAATTAACACGCCATAGTTTTACTGCAAAGTCCCAAAGTGCTTACATGAATAATCTGAAATCCTCTGTGACACCAAGGAAAGAAATCATTTTACACGGTGACTTTGCCGAAAACTATTCATTTGTAGTCCAAGATGAAATCCAAAGCTTTCATTGGGAAAATGTGCAAGCAACTCTCCACCCCTTTGTGGCATACTACCGTTTGGATGATGGAAGCCTTGAGCGCATTTTAACATGTGTGTCATATAGAGCTGGGCGGTATTGTCATTGGGATGACGATAACGGTATCTGTGAAAAATACCGCGATAACTACTAATATTGCGGTATTTGGAATAATTTTGGATATGATAGGGTTAATATGGCCAATCTATGAATAGGCATCCTTTTTAGATGTATAAACAAACAAAGCCTACACTTTGTATTATATTTGTTTCAGCACCAAATAAAATATTTTTTCTCGCCTTTTTGCGTTTTACTTTGTCATTGTGAAGAGGAAGATGCGCATAAGTGGCCTTAACTCCATCCACGATTAGGCACATGATCAATTAATGGACAAACCAGGTCTGAAGACATGATCAGCTGCGCGCGTGTATGCGTGTATAAAGATAACAAAATGACCTGAATTTTTTTTAGCAATAAAATAGAGAATGTAGAATTGTAGATAAGAATCGTCGATCACTGATTAAATTATTATACTTGACGTGCAAAATTCTGGTACTGAATTATTATTGAAAATGGTCAAGTTTTATAAGGAATTTACTAATCAACCCCACCTGTCCGCCCAGCCCCCATTCCAACCCTTTAGAACATTGTCGAACGGCATGAAAGTCAATCACACACTTCATCCTATAAACTGGACTTACCGGAGTGTGTGAAAATAAATAATCATCAGCTATTTATACAGATTATTTCAAAACAATTTGACTCAAAGTTGTTGCTGTCGATGTCAGTAACAACTTTTGGGTCATAAAGTTTTCAAACTAATCAGCTCTTTATTTATTATTTCCTTTAAACTACATTTCCATAAAGCCTCTGCATTCGTCTTGAAAGTGGTTAAAGCATAGCCCTATAGATCGATGGCGCAATAGTCGCCTGAGCCAATGACCCAGAACGCGCGAAATTAGTGAATACAACACATTCCACGCTATAAGATCTGCTGTCTTCTAGAAAAGATGATCTAAGAGGTTATTAGTTATTAATAACTTGTCCGATTTTAGCTAAATATTTTGGAGACAATTTGATTGGAAATTATTGTCATGATCAGCCGGGCTTGTTTCATTCATATTGCGGCTGCCTTTAGCGCATTCAGCATATCACTGGTATTACTGGTATAGACTGATCAATACTCGCCCAAGCGTACATGTATACACACGTGTGGGTTGAATTATTCTTGAACAAGCGAAGCATAGAGGGATTGCAGTTATGGCTTCACCGGTTTAGTTAGATCGCTTGAATTTATCGTCATAGTTAGCTAGTGAATTTATCCCGCTAGGATATTTGGATGGTCGATGTATTTATTTCTTGTAATGACGTCAATCGCGTCATCAGCTATGGAAAGCGAAGGTGGTATTCCAATAATATAATCAAAACGAGGCTGAGTTAAGTTTATTTGTGTTTTACAAATGGCTGCTATTTTGCGTATTCAACGTTGTCAGCAACTACGATTTTCAGATTTAACTTGTCTTCATTGGAACAACATTTAATTGAGCATGGGAGGATAACTATACTAAGAACAGTAGGGCTATGTATATAACACATGGACATATATTTACTGCAATAATAGTGCCGAAAATGATTGCTTTTGACTACCATGAATACGGAAATGAAGAGACCAGACTCGTCAAATTCGCATGAAATGCTTTAGTATCAAATTATTACAATATATAAATTGTCAATACCGTCACTGACGGTATCTGACGATATTGGCGGTTTTTAGAAATGAGACGATAAAGATAACAATAACAATAATATCGCGATTTTTCCGGTTTTATCGGGAAACCGCCCAGCTCTAGTGTCATAAGCGACTGCAAAATTCACACCACTGTGACTGTTTATGCATTCCTGAAAGATACCATTGCCTACATAAAATCTGTATTACCCGAAGTTGAGAAAATTCATTACTTCACAGATGGCTGCGGAGGCCAATATAAAAACAAGAATAACTTCATCAACTTATGCTACCACAAAGAAGACTTTGGATTGGACAGTGAATGGAACTTTTTTGCCACCTCACATGGTAAAAGTGCTTGTGATGGCATTGGTGGCACAGTCAAGAGACTTGTAACTAAAGCCAGCCTCCAACGTCATTCAGCTGATCACATTCTAACCCAAGATACGATGTTCGATATTTGCGTGAAGAATATATCTGGTATTCATTTCCTTCATGTAAAGCAGGATCACGTTGATGCTTGTGAAGAGCAACTGCAGATGAGATTCGAGTCAGCCAAAACTGTGAGAGGCACCCAGAAATACCATCGTTTTGTCCCTGTTTCACAATCAATGCTGAAAGTCTTCAAACTGAGTGGACAGTCTACTCCACCTGACATAGTTCAAATCACTGAAGCTGATGTGTTAGGTTCAGATATAGTGAATTTGTTGCAAATTTCCCGGGAAATAAAGGACTAGAACCTTGTTTGTTGCATGTATGATGATGTGCCATGGATATGTATGGTAGAGGAAGTGTCGGAGGAGTATGGTGATTATCATATCAAGTTCATGCACCCAAATGGACCATTGAGACAATTTCACTTGCCATCACAAGCGGACAGATGTTGGATTCCAGAGGCGGATATTCTTTGTGTCATAAACACTCCATCACTGACATCATCATCATCAAGGAAATACACTATCTGTCAAAATGACCTAGTTCAAATTTCTAAAGTGTGTTCAAACTGGGGCTTTTGATTATGAATAATCTTAATAGGTGATACGAGACAATACATGTAAGCTGCCTGTTTAAATGTTAATAGTACTCAATGAATATTAGTACATGTTCTGGTGCTACATGCCTGTCATTGCCTGATATGTGTACATTTAGAGAGTCTTGAGACGTCAGCAGTAGGTGTGTACATATTTTAACTTGATATTACTGACAAACAAAAAATAATACACCTCTAGTTTTTTTTATATATTCTAGGTAACTTACCAGGCTTTAATTTACATCATTTGTGACCTCAAGGTCATGTGATCCACACGGTCAATTTCAAGGTCAAAATATAGGTTAAAAGGTCATCACCCCTAGAATCACGCAAATGATATAAATCATGGCAGATTTGGAATCCTTGTTTGTTTCCCTTTCTTATGACACTTTGTTTGTAAAGTTTGGACCATTTGGTCAGGAGTTATGGCCATTTGTATTTTGGCGACCACGCCCATTTTGGCCAAAATTGTTAAAAATCAATGGCCAATATCTCAGAAACCACTGGTCCGATTGTGCTAAAACTTGAGATATTGGCTTTTCTGGCCAAAACAAACATACAAACTAATTTTGAAGTAAATTGGAAATGGTGAGGTTTAGAATCACATTTTTATTGGGTGATTTGATACAGAATGACCCCGCAGGCAGGTCTCCGCAAGCTGACTTCTCCAGGCAGGTCTGATACGGCACACTCGCTGGACAGGTAACGGAACAGTTCAGGATATGTCCATTAGATAGTCTCTTAGCTGCTACCTAATTTAAACAGTGGTTTAATTTAAACAGCAGTTGTAAAGTTTTCCATCCGGCGACAGTAGTATGAAGGTTTGAAGCCACCCATTAACAAAGAGGGCTAATATATATTATTATGCATGTACAATAACTGGCACACGGTGCAGGGTACGTCGCCTAGCTCTTGCGGCGCACCGGGCAAAGTTCACCAAGACTGGTCGAAAAGTTAGTTAATACACACACGACATGCAGTGCGGAAATTGAAATCCATTTTCAGCGTGGTTGACAGATCCGGCGAGTTATCCACCAAGAATCACCATCAGCTCTACATTCCGTAGAATTACATCTGGGTCCGCACGGCCCTCCGATGGAAAGACTCCCTTAGAAAGGTCTGGATGCGGGATGTCATTACTTTAAGTTAGTTTATTACCCCTGAATGGCCGTCCGGGAGTGTACAAAAACTGTGGAAGCCGAGGACTCCTTACCACCGCGGATGAGCTGAAATCCGAATGGCACCAGATGATGTTGGTATCACCGTAGGTTAGCAGTTACACACGTCTATCCCGATGGTCCAGTCATCCTGCGCGGGCCGGCTTCCACGCCGGTGATGCTCCTGATTCTTGATTTTTCACCCCTTTTATACTACTCGTGACGTCAGATTCAGGCGCCTCAGCCAATCAGCGGCCAAGCAGTAGCCAATCAGCGTGCAGCCAGAAGTGGTGCCGTGGCTATCACGTGCACAGCACATTCCTTATTTATTTATACATACACGCGATTATAACATCAAGAAATATTTTGAAAATAATTTAGCAACATTTTCGACAATAACTCAGCCATTTCTAGGCCGATTTTAATAATTTAAACGGTTCTGAAATCCTCGTTTCATTCTGGTCTTGATCAGTGCCAAGAACAACGAGGACGATATAGTTAAAGTTATTTACGAGTACCTACTCGGTACACTATAAACATGCACTGGCTTCCAATTCTGAGATGTGTTGTCAGGGAAGCTCTGACATGTGCGCATGCGCACCACACGGTTTAACGGACTTCGCCATTTTCAACGAAAACCTCTCTCATAGGGCTTATATACGTGTACTATCCTACCCAGGGGGGGGGGCGTGCTTGGAGCGAATCCGGAACGGCCGTTCCGTACCCAGCTTAGCTGGGACGGCCGGTACCCATCCGGTCAATCCATGCTACACTATACAGGCGTTATTATTATATTACAGATGTTTGTATCAGCTGTCACCTCATATATCCATCGATTCATATGCTCTGCCTTTGATGGACTGCCCACCTGTGATGTATATATTTTATATATTTTAAGCATGAAATCAATAATTTTGAATCTTGAATGTTACAAGTCAGCATGCAAACAAATGCTAGGTGCAGCATGGTGTAACCATGAGTGTAGACAGCACACCGCAGCTGGTGCGGTGAACACCAATCTGCAACACAGAATTTCCAGAAATAAGACTTAGCCCTTGCCGCTCTGATGTAAAGATTTTAAATTTTCATATTAAATTAAAAGATGATCTGGTGTTCATTTTTCATGGACATTAACATCATCAACCAAACTGTTGAGAAATGTACACCGGCTTCTTTGTTATTTACACAGCAAGAGATAGAATATTGAAATCGGAGTGGTAAGAGTTAAACTCTTAAATCCAATGGTTTCGAGGAGACTTAATTAATCAACAGCGGTCAACAGGGTTTGTACACCTTTCAGTATTTGAAATTCCATGACTTTTCCATGACTAAAATTAAGAAATTCCATGACCTCCAAGAATCAATAGCTAGGTCAAAGACACTCAAATTTGTTTCAAAATGTTCAACAGCATATAGTGAATCATATGGAATTCACTTTATCTAGGGCAAAGGGTCAACATGTGAGAATATTCGGTACATTTTTAATAAAAATCTGAGGTTTTCACATAAAAAATTGATGAATAAAAATTCTGAATGGAAGTTCTAGAGCCTATGATCATACATGTAGTATCCTTTCAGCCTAACATGGTTGAAATCGGTCAAAATGGTAAGAAGCAAAATGGCCATTTCTAGTAAAGATTTTGACCCCAAAAATTGTCTATTAACCCTTTAACACTCATATCAGCCAAAGCCGGCTTCTGTCACGCGTGGTCTTGAGAGATGTCCATTTGCAGACCAAGAGAAGACTATTGTTGAACATTTTTTTATAAAATAGTCTTCACTTGGTCTGCAAATTGACATTTTTTCTTTAATTTAAAAATTTTTTTAACAAATTTAAGGCTTAGAGCCGAGGCTTCTATTTGGACAAGGTGTTCAAGAACAAATTTAAATCCAATCCCTAAAATTGTTACTTTCGCAAATATGTTGCGCACTAATAGATAACACGCATGGGAAAATTTGAGCCAAAAAAGCCGTATACATGTATATAACATGCAATCGGAGTTTAGAAATATTACAAAACATATTTTTCAGACGAACGAAAATTGGTAACTTTACCGCTAGATTCAAAATAATAATAATCCTTTATCGGCTAAATATCTTGTTATTCTTTTAATATTACCAAGTTTATTTCATACTTTAACCGTAATAGAACGCATAAAACCATCTTTGAGCAAGAAATACGTTCAATATACAGGGGAATAGATCTCCATAGATTAGCGAGACCGAGATATCATCGCCATCTAATTATCATAATGTAACCAATTTGGCCGGGACGAAATCGCCCAAATGAACAAAAATCTTGCCACTAAATATACTGCCGAATGCATACGCTGAGTAGGAAATAGTGAATTTATTGCTCAAATTGTTTTAAAAACATTCTCTTCTGTACATATTTATTATTAATTTGGGATATTCGCATTCGCGGCGTTACAAAACCCGTTTTTATTTGGGAGGCCTCCTTCCAGTCCAGATATAGTTTCAGTGGAATGTCTCCAATCACAAAAGAGTTTAATATGGCCTACCAACATAAGAAGGGATTTAACCTCATTTTATTTCTTACGTTGTTTTGGGTCATTTTATTTTGGTTGGACATATGACTTTGATAATGAATGAAATCATGTGATCGCCGCGATAAAGATATGGAAATGTGTATTTCTGAGCTTTATTTCCCCATTTCACATTTGTATGCCATCAGATTTTATTTTTATTTAGGGAGATTATCATTTTCCATGACTTTTCCATGACTTTTATCAAATTGACAAATTTCCATGACTTTTCCAGGCCTGGAATTTAGATTTTCAAATTCCATGACTTTCCAGGATTTCCATGACCCGTGCGAACCCTGGGTCAAATCATTCTAGATATTTAAGAAAGAACTTTTTGAATTGGACTGAGCAAGTCAAACTACATCAAAAATACTGAGGCAATAACAAGCCAATCATTTATGCATCGTAAAATGATGATGATGATGAGTTTGTGCATGTTTTGTGTAGTGCACCAACGAAAACTGGTTCCCTTACTTAAAAACAGCAGAAAGTTGAAGTATGGGATATGTGTCCCTAACATTTAAAACTTATTTTCTCATGTAAGTAATTTACCACGTTAAAGTCTCAGCAAAATCAAATCCTACTAACTAAGTTGATTTGGAAATCCCACGATATGACGTTTTCTTCTTCTTGTTCTGTAAATTCCTACTGTGGTATGAGACCCGATTGATAACGTGCCAGTTCCAGTATCTGGTGAGTTTACACACCTAGGTATCAGCAGAAGTATCAATATCACACCACAAATAGGCGCGTTGGCTTAGTTGGCAAAACCTGTGTGCCGCATATGCTTGGAATTCCAATCCAAAAGAGCCTGGTTCGATTCCCTGTTCAGGCATGTGATCAAGGTGTTAAAACCTGCGCCATTCCATATGTCAATCACATGACACGTATTTCGGAGGGGACATAAGGCCATTGGCCCAGTTTCCTATGTTGTCTGTGCCATGGGGACATAAAAGAACTCACGCTGAGTGTCAGGCCCTGTATTGGGAGCTCAGTCGTGAATACGCTCTGATAGTGTAAATAGTAGATGTCGGATGTCAGCCCTGTCATCAGTATATCCAAGATGCCATAACTGAAGCCTGTAAGATGCCTATCTAAAAAGGCAGATGGTACAGATGTGAGCAGACTGGACTTCCCTGTGTGGCATAGTTGGCAGCCTGCTCTAACCAACCTACGTCACAGCTGTCAGCGACACTGGCTGTGGCTCCCTGGTTCACTGTCTAGACTGTCTGTAAATACATTATAAATAATTGTAGAAACACCACAAGGGGTGTGGATATGTGACCAGGAACCTCACTGAGCAGTGACGCTGTCAGTCTGGTCGGTGCCCCTATATACAGGAGGAAATTACGAAATACAAATGCGTGGCTGGTAACAGCTATGGCTAACCAATTTCTCTTAGTGATATGCAGCTCACTCTATCAACAGTCGAGAACTATGCAAACTACGAAAGGTACAAACTACAACCTCCTAAGAAGACAATTATATCAATTTTTAACTCAAGCATACCAAGTGAAATCTGGAACGGCATGCAATGCTAGAAGATTGATAACATACCAGTTCCAGTATCTGGTGAGTTTACACACCTAGGTATCAGCAGAAGTATCAATATCACAGCACAAATTTAATCTCTTGTCCAAGATAGAATCAGCAAAGGACGTCGTACCCTATACATGATGATGGGACCAGGACTCCATGGACTAAACGACCTTCCTCCTCCACTGGTATATAAGTTATACAGTGCCATCCGAGGCCTGCATATGTGGTCCGGATTCCTGATGTCCCGGAGTTGTACTTCAGGTTAGCAGAGCGAGACAGGGACTTCCCTGTTGGCTCTGCTCATGTTTGGTTCGTATACCTACCGACCTGTGCCAATCCCGAGCCATCCTGCTGGTAAGTCACCAGCTAATATTTTAATACAGGCTAAAGCACTATATTGGTGTCAGGAGTAATTCTGGTGACTATATTTAAATTATTTTTCAAAATTTCAACAATTTTGCTGCAAAAATTTATTTTTTAGGTAAATTCTCGAAACACGCGGGCAACTCCATTAGTACACGTGTCGAGTGTGCTTCAATTATTGAGAAGTTTTGCTGCAAAATAAATTTTTAAAACTAAAATGGTTTCACAAACACGTGGAAGCTAAGATTTACGTAAATTATAAGGTAATATATTGTTAATTTCTTATACACGTGTCATTGCTGTATTTATAAATATGCTTAATGTTAAAATAATTTCCAGTTTGAACCACGATAACCATTCTATTTTCGTGGTAGAAAATTTAATATCCAGTAAAATTGATGAAGCAAACGTTTCCTGTTGAAAATGGAAATGTGCAACACTTGCTTTTTATTTCTTCAATATCTAACTTGCTAACCACTTATATTCGTGATATTAGAAATTTCTTTTTGAAGAACTTTCTATGCAAATTGTCTTTTTTTTTTAATGAATTTGCAACTCGTATACTGTAGGTTTCTTCAATATATCGTCAGAATTGCTAGAATAAATACATTTTCTTGTATCTTATCAAGTTAAATTTAAAAGTTTAACTATTGTATTTCTTCATTAGGTATCAAATTGTGAATTTACTATAGTTTATTATAATTGAATCACACATGTCTCATGCCACGTTTCAAAAGTTTTTAGACAGAACTCAATTCTCTATAAGTCAATCTTTTACCAGAAAAGCTATTGTCTTAGGTAATAGCAAAGGCTACATTTTACAAAAAGCAGACTACACTGATTTTGTTGAATATTGGTGTATTAGTGGGGCTACTGCCAGTAAATTAGCTAAGCTTCTAGAAACCAAAATTGAAGATGCCATTTCAATCTATGGGGACATAACTTTCTATTTTTGGGCAGGTACGTGTGACATAACTACTAAAAATGGCAAATTCTCGTTTCTAACTACAGCGGATGATGATACAGCAATCATTAATGTTTGTAAAAGCTTTCATAGAGCTATTGCTACTGTTTTGAAACATGGTCAAGAAATCAAGTTTATAGACATCCGTGCATATGCAATACAATTATATAATAAGTGTAAGAGACACCCTAATCCTGAAATTTTCAAAGATTTTTATCTAAGTTGAATCAAAATACTTTGAAATTGAGCATCGAGATAGTAAAGCGTCGTAATGATAAGGATAAACGTAACTCTGTTCGACATTCGTTCCATTTCCAATTTCTTTACGATGGTCTGCATGCATGTACTATTTTGAACAGAGTTTGGCTTAGGAAGCTGCATTTAGATATAATTAAATGTCATGCAACTGTTCCAATAATTGATGTTCTGAATTTACAACCTTCGACTGAAGATTTACGATTTTTACAGTAGATTGTAACTTCTAACTTGCTATAATGGCTCACCAACTACCTATCAATACTTCTAGTGAGGATGAATTGCAGGCTTTGAAAGACATTGGCAAAATTAGGGCAGCGGGCATTATCAATCTACGTACTGCAAAGGGGGGTTATTTAACATTAGCAGACATCAAAGAAGATAAGGAGATCCCTTCAATGGCATCTATCCTCGAAAGACTATTTATCTCTGGAGACATCACATTTGATCTCCCAACTGAGGGTGCCACCGGTGGATTACCTACAGATTCAGATTCCTTAAAATCTCAAATAACAAGTTTGCAATTGCAACTTAAACGTCAGAATGAAAATTATGAATTGTTATTAGACCGCTCAATGGCTCAACAGTGCAAAATTGATGAGTTCACTACCACTCCACCTAAGCACAGTGATTATACCATTTTCGATAAATTGGCACCGGGTGGTATCTATGGAAATGGTATGGTCCGAATAGGGATATTAAGGGTGATCCAGATTTATCACTATTTGACTCCTGTGATAAAAAAATCACCACCCCATGTTCAGCGATGCCACTCACGTCCTGTACCTCCCGAGGGCCCTCCTCCACCCAAATTAGAAGCCTTTGATGGTAAGAGAGAGAGAGAGAGAGAGAGAGAGAGAGAGAGAGAGAGAGAGTGCAAGCAATTCTTCATCCAATTTGAACTTGCAGCTATTAGGTATCGCTGGTCAGACGCATACAAATTGGACATGTTGATACAACTCCTAAGAGATAGGGCACTTAAATTCTTTTGCACATGTGTGAGATTAGTGCAAAATGATTATGAGAAATTAAGTGCCAAACTTTTGTCCAGATTTGGAAACATGATCTTCCTCATACTGTTAGGAAAAAGCTGCAAGACATTAAGCAGGAGGAGAGGTCACTGGAAGAGTCTTGAAACATTGGCCCGAGCTACCTATATGAGTACACTAGATATGGCTGCCAGTTATTGGCAGATTGGGGTAGAACCTGAAGATTGACATAAACTTGCGTTCATAACTAAGTTTGGGCTGTTTGAATTTGTCCGGTTGCCCTTTGGGAACTTCGAACAGTCCAGCAACATTACAGAGGGTAATCCAGCTAGTTCTGCAAGGTCTGAACTGGCATGAATGCCTCGCATATCTGGATGACGTCGTAGTTATTGGAAAAGACTTTGCTAGCCATATGGTAAATTTAGAGGCAGTTTTCAAACGTTTCTGTCAGCACCATTTGAAACTAAAACCAAAAATATGTCACCTTTTCCGCAGGGAACTATGTTTTCTGGGTAAGGTGGTTAGTAGTGATGGTATTTCAGTTATGCCTCAAAATACTGAGTGCGTTACTAAGTGGCCCGTTCCAAAAAACAGGAAGGAGTTAGAATCCTTTCTTGGTTTCATGGATTATCATCGTGAACATATCAAGGGTTTTGCTGGTTTAGCAACACCTCTTTCTGCCCTGACTAGCTCAAAGGTTGACTTTATTTGGTCGGATGAACACAAAGTAGCATTTCAAGCACTCAAGGATTCCTTGATCAATCCCTTGGTGTTAGGTTATCCAACATCAGATGATACCTTCATTCTGGATGATGACGCCTCAAATTCATCTATTGGTGCAGAATTATCACAATTACAAAATGGTAAAGGGGTCATCATCGGATTTGCCAGAAAGACTCTCACACCAGCTCAGCGTAAATAGTGCGTAACAAGAAAATAACTACTAGCGGTTGTGGCTTTCACTCGTCATTACCGAATGTATCTTCTGGGAAGGTCCATTATTGTACGAACAGATCACCATAGTCTTACGTGGCGCCTCAGTTTTAGACACATAGAAGGCCAGCTGGCTAGATGGTTGGAAGAGTTATCACAATATGACATCACTCTACATTATCGCTCTTGCAACAAGCATTCCAATGCAGAAGGTTTGTCTCGCATTTCTAGTAAATTGCCTGCATGCTATCGCTATAAACCAGGTCAGCCAGTCAACTTGCTACCCTGTGGCGGTTGTAAGTACTGTACCCGTCTTCACCTTCAGTGGGCTCATTTTGACCAGGAAGTGGATGATGTGGTACCCCTTACTCTTAGATCCATTGTAACTAATCCTGTGGACGTAGATATTATTCTAGACGATGATGATTTTGACGAACTAGTTGGTGATGAATCTGTCCCAGACACTACTGCTCTGTCCAACCAAATAAGCAACTGGCTAGATATATTCTCTCCTGAATATTTGAGAGAGCAACAGTAAATAGATCCTGTTCTCAAGACTGTTGTGCCTTGGTTGGAGTTCGGGTCTGAACCCTCTGATGTGGAACTGTACCTTGCTAGTCCTTCTGTAAAATGTTGGTGGATTCGTCGGAGCCAACTCTTGCTCATCGATAAGGTGTTACATTTCATTGTCAAAAGTCTAATTCAACTCACACTTTATTAGTTGTTCCCGAATCACTTAGAACGACCATTTTATAACACTGCCATGATTCAAAGTTGGCCAGCCACATGGGTGAACGTAAAACTGTGGCTAGGTTGAGAGCACTAGTACGTTTGGCATGGATATACACGACATGTTATTCAGTATGTAAAATCGTGTCAAAGTTGCAGTTGCAACAAAAAATCAAGCATCCACCCCAGGGCAGGTTTGGGCCAGTTCCATGCTGGGTTTCCTCTCGAGCGAATCCATATGGATTTATTGGAGCCCTTCATAACATCCCATCGTGGAAACAAGCATGTTTTGATGATAATTGATAAATTCACTAAGTGGGTGGAATGTTATGCTATCCCTGAACAGGGAGCGGAGATGGTGGCCAAGACCCATATCGAACATTTTGTCACACCCTTCGGATGTTCATATTTTCTACACACAGACCAAGGTCGAAATTTCGAGAGTGCTCTCTTCCATGATATCTGTAAAATGTTAGGGATCACTAAACACGGACAACCACATATAGACCCTGTTCCAATGGTCAAATAGAACGTATTAATCGGACTGTGCTGCAATCTATTCGGTGTTACTTGCAAGAACATGACCGCCAGAAAGACTGGGACAAATGCATTCCATTTATTGTCAGTGCCATTAGGACAACAGTCAACCGTCAACTGGTTACACACCTAATATGATGATGCTTGGCCGGGAGGTACTTATGTCAATTGACATATTGTGCAAGTCCCCTGTAGCCATCATTAACAACTCTCTTGAAAACTTTGTAGAGCAGCTCCGTTTGACATTACAAAACACACACAAATTGGCCAGGGAAAACCTTGGCATGGCCCAAATGCGCCAAAAACGTGATTACGATGTGCGTCTTAATTGTCATACATATCATACAGGTGACATAGTCTATCTGTCTGATTCAGCAACCAAAATTGGCCAGTCAAGCAAATTGAAACTCCCATGGACTGGTCCATTCGTGGTCCATAAAAAGATATCAAACATCTTGTACGGTATCAAAAACCAAAAGCGTGATTTGGTTGTGCACCATGACCGGCTAAAAATATGGGTAGACTAAGATCTCCCTATTTGGGTCCAGCGCATGCAGTGTTCCATTTTATCTGGATGACAACTCAGCTCTGACATGTCTGATATGCCGTCTGCGTCAGAAGACAATGTGTCCGCTGAGTCATTACAATCTCTGTTTGATGAGGACTTAAGTGATGGTGTAGTTCGGATCGACCGGTCGGATACCAGCCATACCAGTTAAGCTGGGTATGCGCCGCCTGTCCTGGATTCGTTTTCTGAACATGCCGCCCCCCTCCCCCCCCCCCTGGGTTGAGCCATAAGCATATAAGAGCCTGTGGGAGAGATCGCATTGCGAAAACGACTAAGTTCGTTAAAACGCATGGTGCGCATGCGCGGGTCAAGATGTTGTTTTGATAGAGTGCGTAGTTACGACCAAGATAAGATGGCGCTCTTAAACAGAAGCTCTGACAATACTTCACGTAACTACATATCCATGTGAACATTTAAGTACCTTATCCTAAACAGAAATCATGCAAACTCAGAACTCAGTATGCATGCTTTCCTTGGTGAACAAAATCTTGAATAGCGGACAGATGGGCAAACATTCATTCATGTGAATGGTTGTGACAGCTCCATGATAGACTATCTCCTACTGTCAGAAATCTTCTCACAAGCATGTATGAAAATCTCCATAGTTTAATCAGCCACCAATTGCTCAGACCATTACCCCATTATTGGCGAGTTCAGTATTACAGTAGAACCACAGAAGTCTAAAAAACTAACAAAACTTGTATAAAATCATGTGTACAGTGGGAAAATGTAAATCATCCAATATTATAGAGAACATATACATGAGGCACTGCTTGGATACAGTCCAGCATTAGACAGCATGCTCGATCTATGCAGTGCTTATAATCTACACTCTACAATCTGCTGCTGAAATGTCGTCCCCTAGTAACATCAGCAAACCCCTAAAGCCGTTTTGGTTGTGGAATGGTGAGATTGCTAGAGCAGTGGCCGAATCCAAAAGGGCATTTCACCACTGGAAGATGTGCAACATACTTGATGACAGACACAATTCAGTTACAATACAAAGGCACCAAGCCCCGAAAGAACTGTGAAGCGCTCAATGGCAATCTCTGGTCGCAAAACGTGACTCAGATATCCAGATACTACTAGACGCAAAAAGCTCAAACAAGAAACTCTTCTTTAAGCTAATTCGCAAGCAACACAGCACCAGAGCCCCACAATTGGCTGAACTCAGTGTCTATGATTTAGTCCTCTCAAAAGATGAGGTTTTAGAAGGATGGTACACACACTTTCAAAAGCGTGGAACGCCCATTAATACCATACACGATGGCAGAAAAGCTGAAGTGCAATTCGACAAAATCATCCTCCAGGACATATGTCATCAGAAGCTGTGCTTTACATCATTTACTTATGCTGAGGTAGAAAGTGCCGTTAAAGGTCTTAACAGTGGGAAGGCCCCAGAGCTGGATGGAATTGCTGCTGAACACCTGAAAGAAGGTGGACCCCCAGTTATTCAACTCCTTACATGCATCCTCAATGGCATTGCAAAATTTAATGTCACACCGGATATCCTCAATGCAGTCGTACTTACCACAGTAAACAAAAAGAAGGGAAGCCATAACTTCGCTACATCATACAGGGGCATAACGGTTACATCATCAGTCTGCAAAACATTGGGGACAATCATTAAGCTACATATCCAGCAGTCAGTACTCTATGTCCAGCACCCACTCCAGTTTGGCTTCACGTTCAAGATTTCACCAATGTATAGTGCTCTGCTGCTTCAAGAGGCGTGTATCAAATCCAGATCTAGGAAACTGAATTCATATGTAACCCTCCTAGATGCAAACACAGTTTTGATGTCGTTAACCATGCTAGCCTAGCACGGAATCGAAGGTGCTTTGTGGACGCTCATTACAGACCTTCACAGGAATGTTACCACAAAAGTCAAATGGTCCGTTGAATATTCTAGTTCATTCCCATTTCTTCAGGGGGTCAGACAAGGTGGGATTCTCACCACCGACTTGTATAAGCTATACATCAATGATCTACTTAAGGTCCTGAATGCCACAAACAACAATATCAGAATTGGTACAGTAATGTGCTCTTCACCTACCCGTGCAGACGATGTTAGTCTAATCTCAAACAACGAATTCCAAATGCAGACACTGTTGGATATTGCATACCATTATGGTACCGATGAGTTTTATGAGCTGCAGTCTTCTAAATGTGACTGCAAAACCCAGTAACCAGTAATGTCATTGAATGGCGAAGAATTATCAGCTCTGGGACAAGCGCTGCATCTAGGCATACACAGAACAGACCACATCAGTAGTGCAAAGGCAACCGTAGAAGAGAACATTAAGAAAGGCAGAACTGCTTACTCACTCATGGTCTACATGACCTCAATGGCGTAACGCCACTCGCCCCTCTACATCTACTTGAGATTTATGTACTTCCGACCCTTCTACATGGCATGGACATTCTACTTCTAAACAAGGCAGAACTGACCTTACTGGAGCAATTCTTTCACATAACTCTCATACAGATCCTTGGCTTGCCAGAACATGTTGCATACCCATCACCATATCTTCTTCTCGGGACACTGCCTATCGAGGCTCGCATTGACCTGCAGAAGCTCACTCTCTTCAGGAATATCATCGCAGATTCGCAAAGTATACTCTTCCCTATTGCCCTGCGACAGACGATCATTGATAGATTCTTCCAAAACAGCTGGTTTGCCGAGATAAGAAAAATTCTTGCGAAATATGATTTACACGACTTTATCGAAAATCCACCTGACAGAGGGCCATGGAAGCGCACAGCCAAAAGTAATGTTAGCAGAACATGGTCCATGCAATTAAATCAGCAAATACAACTATACGCGCCACAGCAGTTTATCCACTCTTATCCAGCTAGCTGCCACATACCACATCCAGGAATTGCAACATTAACCACATGCCCATGTGATATCTGTAGACTCTCCATCCGGGTACGAATCCTAACCGGCTATTACATCCTGCAATCAAACAGAGCAAAGTTCAATAAACACGAGGTTGATCCTACCTGTCTTCTGTGCGACAAGGGACCAGAAAACTGCTCACACTTCCTAACTGCTTGCCCTGCTCTAAAGGATGTCTGCAGGAAATACATGTCATTAATGAGTTCATGTCTCTGTGACATGTGTACCATAAATTCCATCCACGTCTGGTCACACAGTGAAACTCTAACCACATTCCTCGTGAACCATCTACATACCCGAGCAAGCTGCCTTGCCTCTGCATGGCCAGATTAGAAACCCTTATCAGACAACACTACTATGTCCTGAACCACACAAGAATAGCTAAACTTAATGAGATCGACCTTATTCGTGTACGTGCTTGCTCCTATATTACTTCAGAAGGAGGTGCTCCTATACAAAGGAGGGATCTATGTAACTGAACTGAACAAAGCGAAACTCGTCACTGGAACTTATACCCTCCAGAGTTCAAGAAAGAGATTCACCAATGGTCGCAAATCTGATATATGTCCTCTATGTCACTCAGAGCCGGAAAATATAGAGAACTTCCTGTTTCGCTGCAAAAATGTCCATCCCAGTGCAACATGCTACAGAAAACATATAGAAAACCTTCTCGAAACC
The DNA here is from genome assembly GCA_034401795.1 of Chaetoderma sp. LZ-2023a. NCBI lineage: Eukaryota > Metazoa > Mollusca > Caudofoveata > Chaetodermatida > Chaetodermatidae > Chaetoderma > Chaetoderma sp. LZ-2023a. Next base: position 61,324,235 of record CM067360.1, read on the forward strand.
AAAATCAATGATGACTTGCTCCTCAGCCTGTTGTGCTACATGAACACTGGAACACTGTAATATAACCTTCCTAGTAAATGTACATCAACTCTTATTATTATTTTATTTGCTATCCATCATCTATTCTCCTGACTAATGCTGCAATAAACTGTGCATAAACTGAAAAAATACTTATCGGTGGCGGTGTGACTAACCAGTTTAGCATTACCCTGACAAACAGGGAGATCACAACATAGTAACAGTAACAGTACATATGTAATGTTATATTGTAAGATATGAAAGTAAATTAGTTTGCATTGAACGACCTCTTTTATCTACATTTTTAGGTGCTGTCCAAGTTTAATGCAGCGACAATTTCTACATGTACACCATTTCCTAAATTAGATACAGTCTGGCTATTAAGTATTTCTGTGTAGAGTGTGAACGAGAGTGCAGCTGAAAGATTCTAATATGCATGTCAGATTGCCATTTCTTGGTAAAGAGTACATATTTGATAGTTTTCTGCAGTCTATTATGAGCTTAGTGATAATGTGCTTATGTTACGAGATCTTGTTCTAGGCTGAGAGACCAAATTCTTTCACAACTGCTAGTTTGATTGGGGCAATATGTTGTTCCCTGATAGATTTAGTGACTGGACATGATCATAGATACATTGGTGTTAGCCAATTGTGTGTATGTTTCATGTGCTAACATATTGTTGCTAATAGCTATTACGCTGTAGCTATCCCAATACACAGAATGGCCATGTGCATGTCTCCATCCTTAAAACACATTTAGCTGATAGGACTGTTGTCCCATCCTCTAGCCAACAGACAGGATACGTAGCACTTACAGTGTAGTTGCTAAACTTTGCTTTCACAGATTGGAGCATGTATATAGCGGTCAAGAGTCTAGACTTTGTGAGCGCCATTTTAACTCCATCGGTCATGGCTTGCACAGAGTTCCATACATGATGTCTGGTTCCAATTTTGTATGCTGCTGCATCAAGGTAGCACAAGGTGGATTTCTGTTTGCAGTCTTTTATGAGGCTCTCAGTCCAGAAATTATGGATTGCTGTTTTTACTGATCTTGTCCAGGTGAATGTTGATGGAGGGTCATGCAGTAGGCGATGAAGATCAGGTAGAGAGTATGCTTCGAGCAAATGTGTAATACGAATTAGGAATGTGTCTGGGCTAGCTTTGACAAGATGCTGCCGTAGAAGAATTTGTATCAGTCTGATTGTTGCAAGTGAGAATCGAATTGAATAATGTAAGTTGACGTTTGTGAATTTCTCCTGCTATGTGAAGGGCCCCTAACAGAAGATGACAGGCAGTAGTTGCAGTCCTGGTGGGAAGTGATTGTATTCTGCGGAGGAATCCTGTATAGAAGTTTTGTAGCTTCTGTATCTGTCCTTTGTCCACAAAAAATCCTGAAGATGTGTTCTTTTAGTGCGAGTTCAACTCAACAAGTGCACCCAACCTAGCAACATCTGTAGCACCACCTCCAACTTCTGGCATCCGTATTGTAACAATCAACTACAAAAATGCTGAGACAAACGTAACTGGTAATCAACAAATGCTCGACAAAGTCGACATAATGTGCATACAAGGGCGCTGACTCCTCCACTTCCAGTTGACAGAAATGTTGAATAACTTACACCAGCTTTTTCATGCAGATGGCAATGCCATTGTCGACGAATACCCTATCAGTGCTGCCCAAAAGCTAAGAGGATATGAATGTGTCACAGTAGTATGGAGAAAACGGTTGCATCATACAGCACATTGGCAGAGTTGAACTCTAGAATACAGTGCAATGTGGTAATAGCCAAACCGCATCCAATATATTCAGTTTACATGCCCACTAGAAAAGGAATGACACCACATTGCGATGTTGCAGATACGTTAGATAAACGCTATGAAATTGTCATCAAATACCAACCATTACATAAGATCATCCTGGCTGGTGACTTCAACTGTGATCTTATGAACAACAATACAAGTAGAAGGAAAAGATTGCTTAAAGAGTTTATCACTCAAGACGCAAATGCAATATTCCAGATTGGGTCCAACATTTGAACAGGCAGGTGGCTTAGGCACATTTAGCATCGATTACTTCATCTACTCGTAAACAACATGACATTATCCATCAAAGCAACGAATCTAACATAATTGTACATAAATAGCTCTGACCAGCACCCACTACAGATACTACTCTTGTGCCACATTGCACAATTTAAAGACTTCAATGGTTCCCCATGTTGTAGCAGGGTTGACTGGACTAAGATAGACCAAGTTAATTATCTCCAGAGGCTAGCTGGAGGATTACGACTTGACAAGTACCAGTCAATATGATACTCACAGACCATACACGAAACTGTGTGATGCCTAGATATGTGATTCGTTGACCTCAAACTCAAGCTGTCGCAATATGAATGTGTGTGCTAAATCTGGTTGTTTGACCTTGCTTTCCAGCATTATGACCAAAATGTATATTCCAGTATGCATTTTGTGACCTAGATATTTGATGCTTTATCCCGAAACTATTAGAACCTCTAGCCACCTATAATATGAATGGATGGGCCAAATTTGGTGATTCTACCTACTTGCGTTCCCGATTTATGGCTAAAATGTGGATTTTGGGAAGCATTTAGTGACTCTGTGACCTAGGTATTTGAACTATTGATCTGAAACAAAGTTTTCCCTCTAGCCAATCACAGGATGAATGTATGTTAGCGATTTGGCAATTCTACCGTCTGGCACTGCAGAATTATCAACTAAAATCTGTATTCTTGTATGCACTAAGTGCCTCTGTCACCTCAATTTTTGGCTCCAAACTAAAAGATTTTCTAGCCACTCATAATATCAATGCATGTGCCACATTTGGTGATTCTACCTACTTGCCTTTCAGATTTATAGCTAAAGATGTGTACTTCGGGATGCACTAAGTGAACCAATGACCTCGATTTTTTGCCCTTTGACCCCCAAAACAAAAAATTTCTAGACACTCATAATATCAATACATGTACCAAATTTGGTGATTCTACCTCAGGATTCCAGATATATGCCTCGGATAAACGCATGTGTGCACGCACACACGCACGCATGCACGCACGCACGCACACACACACACACACACACAGACAGATGGTACCAAACCAAATAATGACACCGGCCTTCAGCGGTATGAGTAATTACACTTCAGATTCACAGAAAAGGTCTCACCAATCTACAGCGCCATGGTGCTACAAGAAGCTGTTCTGGATTCAAAGCCCAAAGGATTGCATTCCCCTGTTTCTCTGCTCAATGCCAAAGCCGCAGTTGGCACAGTATGCCACAACAACTTATTCAGGAAATTGTTTCTAATTAGGGTGGACAGTTCTCTCCGGTTCCTCACTACTGGCATACAGTGTAATTCACAAAACCAGATCAAGTAAAAAAACAACTGTCTCAGCCATTCCTGATCCAACATGGTGGGATATCTACAAGATACCAATAGGCTCCTAATCGAAAGTGCACAATCCAGATTAGGTGGCACCATCGGAGAACAGAATCATATGCCTTAAACACGCATAGTGCATCAGATGACTTCGATAAGTGAAACATGGAAGCAGTCATAGCAGCAGCAGGTGCGACCAGCAGAAACCGTTCCACCATCTTCTCATTGCAATGTAGATTCTTTCATAGCAGAAACCATTCAGCATAAATTTACTGCGATTTATCAAATTGTACTGTTAGGCATTATATTGTTACAGCTGTTTAGCCCACTATAACATAGTTATTTACTGTTTTATCATTATCTTGAAGAGGATCCATTCTACCCGATACTGCACTACACATCTACACAAAAGAGATTTTTCTGATATTTTCAACATACTTTAACAATAGTTACATGATCGTCATTACTACATCCTCTGGTTTAAATCCTTTGGAGCAAATATTTGCCCAATCTGGTGGACGTATATGAGGTTGTTGTAACTAAGGTTAAGGAGAACGATGGAGTCATTCACTCTTCAATACGGGCCAGAGTCACACATTCTCCCTCAATCCCATCGATGCTGATGGTGTTGAGCACTCTCACAAATCTGAGTGCTGTTAGCCAGGAGCATCAGGGTCGTGAGAAGAATGATAACAAGACTGGGTTCCAATACAACTTCCTGAAGATGGCGTTTATCCGTGAGCCACTAATAGGTTATTGGTGTCGGAAGCCAAATTAGGGGAATGCTAACACTTTATAGTGACCTCAGGTTTCACCTTGTATTTATATCAACCACAAAACAAGTTACAGATGGTGGCGTACTGCTAACCTTGCAAAATGTTTGCTGATAATATTCCTGGATGAATGAAAGTCCGATATCGTGGTGCTCCTGGTGGTAACTGACGGCATTGAATACCGAGGAAGAGACCATGTGCAGTCATTGACCTGTTGTAGGTTACACCACTCTACTGCTATGAAGGATTATGGATACGAATGCCAGGAAGGTCTATAATGGGTGGATCATAGTGTTGGATTTAGTGGTCGGAAGCTACTGCTGCATCATTCCATTGATGAACAATCCATTAACATTCAGTTGGGTGTCCTGCGAATATCGCGGGTGGCACATCCCTCCAAGTCGGTGTCTGTATTTACTCTAGAGTCGCCCTTTCCAGCCTGCCGACAAGCCCTCTGGTGCTAGAGCTGCGGATCTTAGTTGGTGGAGGGATAAAGCAACTAATACTCCTGAAGGTATGAAGATTATCACGGAGGATGGAGCAGGGCTCGATCTGATGCAGATTTGCTGTGACCAGTTCACCACGTTTGGTTTAATTCTCCATATATAGGCTATTATGGTTTGTTTTCCTATAGTGCTAGCTGGGCAGCAGACTGCAATGATATTGGATGCTAAATGGGAACACTTCCCAGATGCACCACACTCCATACAATGACCATCTGCGCAAAAACACACAACTGTTTTCTGACATGCGAAGACATGGAGTCGGTCTGACACTGTTATGGTGTGCAGAGGTTATGTCATGGATGTCTGCAGGAGACACCGGCTTGACATTAGATTCTGCACGTAACATGTGAACATGCTAAGGCCTGCTATATGCATATGGCTAATACTTTAGCATTCTACTGGGTGGTTATTGTCAAGGAACCTGGAAGGAAAAATGTGCAAGCCAATCATGTCGATACGATACTGATCATGACTGTGTTTATCTTAATCAGGAGCAGACAGACCAACTTTGTCTCGATGAATGTGCTACTTTTTCACCATACCATATTGGTCATCTCTGCTTGAAGGGGTGTCGCACATATCAGCCCAGGACATGTTCTCGTTATTGTCCATCCAGAAATGTGCACACATGACACTCTACGTGCCAAACAAGGTCAGCATACTGCTGTGGGGGCTTGCCTGCTGAAACAACAGCTTCTCTCATTTTCATCGGCCCTGCAGCTGCAAGATCGTGATAACTATTAGCTGCACATGTGCCATTGTGACACCACCTCTTCTTGATTCACATTTGTGATGCTAGGTGCTTCATCACCCTTGTCTTCCGATACTTGCACAGAAAGACAAGGGGTTATATCATCGAGGGGGAGATGGATGGGGATGGGCATGAATGGCTGCACTGTCTGATAGACAAAATGCTGTCCTCTGTCATCTCGGTTGTTGTGACATTCTTGCGGATACCACCATTTTTACTACAGTGTAGATTATCACCTCAGCGGATTGAGCTTCTTCTATAAGTTCTGGGCCTATGTGTGTCAATGAAGGATTCTCAATGCTCTGCCCACGGAGGACTCATTCACTTGGTCATTCACCGGACAACATGGAACAGACACATTGCTGATTGCAAAGCCCCAAAAGGTTCTAAGACTACAATAGCTGTCTTCAACCAAATAGACGTCGTACTTTGCAAGACAGAAGCAAAACCCCTACTTTGGAGGCACAGACCTCAATTCTGACCATAAGCCAGTCATTACACGTCTTCAGATGAACGATCTCTACCTAATATATAAACGGCATAGCAGGCAGGAAGGTAGAGTCACCTATAACCCACCCAAGCTCATCAGCGACACTGACACTCAAATGTCATAGAAAAAGGCACTCGGGAGCAGATAGCTAACATCGACGTCAGCCAAAAACAACCAAACTAGGTATACTGACGACACTCTAGTAGTAAAACTGTTAGCAGAGCAGAAAACGCTACGGCTGCACATCTATGAAAGTGGTCAAAGTGAAGACCGCACCAAACTATGCCAGGAGCACAATAACATTCTGCGCCACATTAGCGAACGCTTAAAAGATATTGATATTCAACAAGCAGCCTCCCTAGCAGATGAAATCACTGCCATGAATGACTGTCACAAAATATTTTGGCCAACCTGAGCCCCGAGTTACTGACTACACACCACCACTGACTGTACACAACTCTGAAGGACACTTTATCGGGACTGACCAGGGAAAAGTCGAGGCGATTTGAGAATAGTTCAAGGAACAGTTCACTGACCGCGATGATGAACCCTTGCACCCCAGGCCATTACTAACACCAATTAAAACAGCAAAGTTGAGAAGGCACTTAAAACCGTGATAAATGGACGTGCATCTGGACCCGATGGCATGAGCAATCAACTATTCAAATAGGCAAATATCTCAAAACCGACTACGCACCTGGTCAATTCAGCTTTTATGCACCACCTTCCCATCGACGCTGAAGGCCAAGGCACCCTTATCGCACTACCCAAGAAGCCACCTTGCCAATCTGCGACCCATTGTGCTCCTCAACAGCATACAGAAAATCCTATCCAATGTAGTCCATGGCCTGAAGGGGCCCACCTGGATACCCCACTAATTGACAAAACTATATTTTTCTAACATCTTTCGATGTCCTCTTTAAGATTATGTATGTTAACATGTGATAAAATGGGACTCAATATGGTTCTTGATGCGTTATATTAGAGTTAATACCCACAGTGAAGCAGACCATATTAAGGGGTAGGGGTATTAAAAACTAACATATCTTTTGATAGAATAATTGTAGATTGGTGATCGACCACTCAAAATGTTGCTTATAGTATCGTCTATGATTGCATATGGTTTACATGCAAATCAGCTTCATAATGAGGTCGGCAGAGGTCAAAAGGTAACAAATCTTTGCCACAGCTTAAAATCTAGCAACTATATGTTGCTATCATTGACCAATCACCTGTAAAGGAACATTCTAGCCATAACAGCTTAAGATTGATTAAAAGGCATCATTTGACAAATATAATGAGTAAACATTTACTCATTTAATAGAATATTGTTACTATGACAACTGACAGCATAGGCAATTTTTGAGAATCGATGTAAAATGCAATCATTGTAAACTAAACTTGAAATGAGCAGATCATTGAATCAAAAATTGTGTAAAGTTATTGCTTTACATATAGATGGATTTTATTTGCAAATCAAGCAACAAATACAGCATCAGGAGTAAACAATCAAAGAAATAAGATGTAATTAGAAAGCATTTGATCAATAACAGAATATGCAACTGTAAAAGCGTGTCTAAGAATGTCCAAAAGGGCATCGGAAGATGTTGGACAGAAATATGCCATAACGACCTTTGATCTAGGCATGTATATGAAAGCTTATCCTATCATATGGAAAAGCCCAGACTACTACAAGGATCACATGGTTATGATTGGTACATTTCATTTGACATGCGCCTATATGAAAATCATATAGGAAAGATGAGTGGATCTGGATTCAGAGATTCTACTAGAATCTGTCCTGATGTCTACAGGATCTATTAAAGGTGTGGTATCTGGTAAGAATTATAGTCAGACAATCTACTGCCACAAAGCAATGGCTGAAGGTCTTGAACGATTGCTACTCTACAAATACCATTCTACGAAAGGGTCCGATTATTAGAGAATTTGCCACTAAATTCATTGGCACAAGTAACCATTAGTGGAAGTAAGAACCAAAGAGAATTTCAAACTATTGTTGAATGATACAGCATTTCATTCATATCTAAATGACTACTCAGATTTGTGACTGTGAATTAGCAATGGCGAATTAGGTAAGACTGCCCAGTTTTTGGTTATCTTACATGGACCATGTTTGGTTGCAGTTGTCTCTCCTAAATGCAGTTAAGACAAACAATTACAATCTATACGGCATATGTCTCAATCGAATGGCTGACCTGTTCTTTAGTTTTGATGGGTAGAATTATGCAAGGTATCTTACCTACTTTTCTGTTTTCTTGGCAAACAGAGAAGAATCACACCCTGGAGCAACGGAGCTGATTAAGCTAGGTGCTATCACTTTTGCAAGATCCGCTGTGCCTGGAAATGTGTGGGCAGTATACAAAACAATTGAGGCGACATTTATGAAGCACGCAAAATCGCATGCTGGTATCTTGAATAACTATGATGCACATTAACGTTGGGGAGACAGCACATGAACGAGCAAGATATGTGGAACCAATGCTCCAAATGGTAGATATGACAGACGAAACAGATAGGACCAATAGACATTGGGATGTCAGTACCTCAAATGCATGCAACAGTGAGGCAGCCACTGTAAATGCAATGGAGTCCGTAGAAAGCTTCATGAATCCTTTCAGTCTCGATTATAATGATAAGCTGTTCCATATTGGGTCTGGTGCTCCTGCCCATATCCAAACTGATATCATGGATGCTGAGTCAATTGGGAAATTGGCCATAGACCTTTATAAGAGAGACTTGAAAGGAATACAGATTTATTTGAACTAATAAAAAAGGAAAAATTGAAAACGTTTTCTGACTTGACGAAGAGTGCTCTTGGGAAAACTTCAAAGAATCGTGAACTAGAATAAGACAAGGAAATATTGCCTTCCAGTTATTGGTACTATCACAGAATAAGCCAGAGAGGCTTGATATTGCAGAACTGTTACATTATCCACTTATGCAGGTACCATCATCAATTGGCACAGCTGATGGGTACCTGTTCAAAACAGACAAAAGTAAAGGGGTTCACTAATTAGCCAATAGAATATCAAATGCAGACACACCATCTGATCACAAAACACTGAGCATTGAAGATGGAAACACCACTTTCTATTGCATGAAAGAGGTGCCAGGAACATTTAAGCAGACAGGCCACAACTTGTTTGATATGGTAAAGTAGGGAAATTCAATGTAATATTCAGTACGGACATGTACAAGGAAAATTCTATCAAATCAATGGAAAGAACACGCATAGGTTCTGGAGAGAAACATATAATGAAGGGTGAAAATACAGACCTGAAAATTGGAAGGAATTCCTCAGTAATAACGAAAACAAGTAGCAACTAGTGCAACTGATGCTGAAAGTCTGGGGAAGTGATACATTTAGTTCAAAACTACTTAATAAGATGGTCATTGCTATTTGTGTGGGCAAGGCTTACGAATTAACATCTACTGATGGCAGCACAGTGCTGACTTCAGAGATACAAGCCACAGAAACTGACCAAGACGAAACAGACACAAGGATTATTCTCTATTGTGCTTATGTAACACAAAAGGGCTATGACTTTGTGCGTATCAAAGTCCACCTACCAGTGTATTTTTCATTCTCCTGTACTATGCCCAAATTATGAAGACACACATTATTTGATATTGGTTCTGAAAACAATAGAAAGCTGTTGGACTTTTCAAAATTGACTAAGAATTTTACACCGCTTTACTGTTCTGCCCTTTTGGGTATTCATCAAATGTGATACGAGTGAATTTGGAGGAATAGGCAAAATAAAACCGATCAAACTCCTACAGAAGCAACCAAGATATCAGGAGGCTTTTCAGACCATTAGTGAGTTATGGGACATCACAGAGGATCTCTTTCTTCCATTAGAGGATTTTACCTGCTGAATGTACAGGATTACTCCCATAACAAATGTTGACACACTTTGTTTCTCAATGTTAATGGCAAAGTGTGGTGATGCAGAGAAAAGGATCAATCCCAAGAAAAACGTTGACTTATCCACCTTACCTCCCTGTGAGTTTGCCTCCGCGAGCACATAGAGGGTTAACTATCAGGTAGCTATTTGGAAGCGATCCCACGTACCAAAGCCATACATCCCTGAATCCACTGAGAATAATGGTTGGACTGTATGGAGTGAACAGAGACTCGAGCCAAGTGGTGTGATGGTGAGATACTGCCATCTATGTTGGCCGATATTCTAGAAAAGGAAGAGAATGAGCAGGAATACAGTTCCACTGACGAAGATAACGAAAATGAAGAACTCGGCAGATAATAGTGACAGTTGCAAATTAAGGAGTTCAAATATAGTTAGTGGATTTATAGTCGGTGGGTAAAACAAGCAACAATAAAAACATTTTGAATGCTCTTTTATTGCTCTACACAATTTCTATTCGATTCATTTCAAGTTTAGTTTATAATGATTGCATTTATCATTGATTCTAAAAAATTGGCTATATTGTCAGTTGTCATAGTAACAATATTCTATTAAATGAGTAAACGTTCACTCATTATATTTGTCAGATGGTGCCGTTTAATCAATCTTAAGCTGTTAAAACTAGAATGTTTCTTTCCCGGTGCTTGGTCAGTGATAGCAACATATAGTTGCTAGATTCTAAGCTGTGGCAAAGATTTGTGACCTTTTGACCTCTGCCTACCTCATTATGAAACTGATTTGCATGTAAACCACATGCAATTGTAGACAATACTATGAGCAGCATGTTGAGTGGTCGATCACCAATCTACAACGATTCTATTAAAATATACTTAATTAATTTAGAATGAATGCATTTTTCATAGATTCTCAAAAATTGGCTATGCTGTCAGTTGTCATAGTAACAATATTCTATTAAATGAGTAAACGTTTACTCATTATATTTGTCAAATTGTGCCTTTTAATCAATCTTAAGCTGTTAAAACTAGAATGTTCCTTTACTGGTGCTTGGTCAGTGATAGCAACATAGTTGCTAGATTTTAAGCTGTGGCTAAGATTTGTGACCTTTTGACCTCTGCCAACCTCATTATAAAACTAATTTGCATGTAAACAATCGTAGACGATACTATAAGCAACATTTTGAGTGGTCGATCACTAATCTACAATGATTCTATCAAATTTATGTCAGTTTTTAATACCCCTACCCCTTAATATGGTCTGATTCACTGTGGGTATTAACTCTAATATAACTCATCAAAGAACATATTGAGTTCCAGTTTATCACATGTTAACATACATAATCTTAGAGGACATCGAAAGCTGTTAGAAAAATATAGTTTCGTCAATTAGTGGGGTGGGGGTATCCAGGACCCCTCCAGCCCACGGACTAATGTTACTCTATGCCGCATCCGAGACAAGATGGATGACTTCATCAGATCATGTCAGTGACTTCAAACGTGGATGCAGCTGCGCAGACATTGTATGGGCTCAATGCATGCTTGTGTTGGTAGTCATGTTCAAACACTGGAATTTCCACAAAATGGGCATTGACATGTCAGGATCCTTCGACACAATTAAATGCTCAAAGATCCTAGATGTACTACATCAGGGCAGTTGCAATGAAGATGCACTACGACTTGTGAGACTACTGCTTGCAGACACCAAGCTGAGAGTATGAGTCAAGTCAGTGAAGTCTGTAGAGTTTGAGACAACAAACTGTCACACAGGTTGTGTTAAAGCTCTCGTGTTCCTTTAAATAGAGACCCTTTTGCACGAGATGAGATGCCTGCTGATTTCTGTTCAATTTACCCAGTATGCAACTCTACCCGTCATGAAATTTCCTGACTCCATAATCGGTGTAACTATTGGACGCCATATTCATTTAGTCTATTGTCTGCATAGGCCAAGATTTCTCAAACAAAACCAACCCGCCTGCACGTGCAAATGGTCATTTGTCCTCCAGCTCTGGAAGCGTAAGCATACACATAGGACGTATTCACGGAAGTACATTCGACAGCCTGCAATTCAATATTGTTCAGTGCAAGTGTGTCAATTTCCACAAGAAAATTAGAGAAAGCTTCTATAGATATTTTGACAATAATTTGTGTGAAAGTTATTGCTATCAATGACAGCAACAACATTCAGTAAAATTATTGTCATAATAATTATTAGATAATGAGATTACTACCTGGTGCAGATTTGATACTAATTTGTATGAAAACTGTTGCTATAACAGCTTTCAGTCTCTATATTCTAAAATAATCATCATAGTTTTAGTCGACTCGCTACGGATTTGAATTGCATTTTGACTGTAAGTTGCTGGTTTCGAAGACCCCAACATTGTCAAATTATTATCCATACATGTGCAATCAATACATTACTATTTAGGTAAAGTGTGCGTAGGCCTATATATGCGTTCTCTCCAAGAATGCATGCTTAGCAAACATCGTATGTTTCGTCGACAGATTTGTGCATTTATTTGAAATGCATTGATCGAACAGAAACGTACACACGGGTAGCTATGCAAAATATTTCCTTCATGCAGGCAAAGCGCATTTTGGCCATATAACACTCTACTTAGACAAGTAATACTGATCGCCGTGTGATTGTATGGACAACAATTTGATAACATTGTCAGTGCTTTAGTCAGCAACAACGTACAGTCAAATTGCTCTTCAAATCCGTAGCAAGTGTTGACTGAAATTTATGATGATTATTTTAGAATACATAAACTGAAAGCTGTTATAGCAACAGTTTTCATACAAATTAGTATCAAATCTGCACCAGGTAGTAATCTCATTATCTAATAATTATTATGACAATAATTTTACTGAATGTTGTTGCTGTCATTGATAGCAACAACTTTCACGCAAATTACTGTCAATGTATATAAAAGCTTTTTCCTATTTTCTCCTGGACAGTGACACACTTTCTCTGAACAGTATTGAAACACACACTGTCGAATGTACTGCCGTGAATACGCCCTATGTGCATGCTTACGTTTCCAGAGATGGAGGACGAATGACTATTTGCACGTGCAAGCAGGTGAGAAATCCTGACATGTGCAGACAATAGACTCAACGAATATGGCCTCTAATAGTTACGATTATGGAGTCAGGCCATTGCACGCCAGGTAGCGTTGAATGCTGGGTAAATTGATCAGGCTTTAAGTGTGGCCAAAAACCCATTCAACTCATGACTCCATGTTTCTTTTTGGTTCTATGATTGATGACAAAATCACACCACTAAAGATGCTTGTCTATAAATGGGGTTCAGACATTATTATACTGATCGCATCGCTGATAAGACCCTATCACTAACACGTCTTATCTGCCCATTTGCGATGCATACCAATGGATGGATCTAGTTTATCGATCAATCGTATGATATCATATTCAACGGCACGTGTAGGCTGACGCCATAATCAAGTACATCATGAATGATGTTATCAAGCCCATCTCAAACGCTTAATAGTCCGTCAAATTGTACAAATTGTGTCTACTATATAAAAACCATTCTGTTGATTATTTTGAAACTAATTTGACTCGGTGCTGTTGTTTCATTAGTCTGGACAAAATATTTAACAACTTAACTGTATAGTTTTCTGGAAATTGAGCCTCATAGAATGCAGTGATCGATTGATCCCAACATGCACAAAGGGTGGGTGTAGCTTAGCTTAAGATATGTAGTATAACATACGGTCAGTCATGTCACTGTGGCCTTTTTAGGCTTCACTCACAGCTACCAAGATTCTATCGACCCTGTTTCTAATGGTGAATTAAATCTTTAATGGTAGTCAAAAAAATATAAATATATGTCCACTGAATGTCCATTTACATGACAAGAGAATAGAATTTTTGAAAATTAACCACTGGAATGACTGGTTCGATAACCGAGCCAGTCATTCCAGTGACAAATTTTTAAAAATGCTATTCTCTTGGCATGTAAATGGACATTTAACAAGACCATAACAGAGGCCGGTATGACCATTAAAGGGTTAAGAAAATGGACATGTATTAGCTCCACTAAATTTACATTACTGCATTACTTGAAATTGAACTGCTAGTTTTAATAGCAAGCCCTGTACAACTGGCTGGTTGATTAATCGAACAACTGAATGTTATCTCTTCCAGGATTACCAGACAATGTGACCTTTATTACATAGCACTAATGGCAGATAAGACCAATAAATAAAACATCAACAATAAAACTGTTAAATGTTGATTTGGTTTTAATGATTATTCATGACAAGATGTTGCTTAGAAAACAAAATGATTCAAATATTCTTAATGAACGTAGAAGAAAAATATACGTATAAATAAAATATATGATAATTACCAGGTATATATATGGAGCACTATTTCAGCCATTCTCTAATCTCACGTGAGATTTTAAATAAAATAACCGAGTAAATTGCAGGAAATCTCAGTGATAAGAACAGATTTTCCAATTGTTAAATGATTGTTAGCTAACTTGATCACAATTGAATGAAGCAATCTACAAAAAAACCCAAAAATTATTGATGCAGAACTTTGCTGCCAAACTGAGTGCCTAACTCAATGACACTATAAAGATTAATTATAACGCACATAAGATTCCAATACAAAATATGACGATATATGATCCTAATTCAAACTGCAGCAAGAGGGTTGAGCAAGACCTTTTGCTTTGCCACATATCGCATCATATATATGTAGTTGCATCGAGAAATACAGATTGCTATAGTATGCTATTGTATACGTCATGGTATCACATAGGACCAAGCATTTTATTGAGATTGGATGAGCTCTTGATTATATAAATGTTGATTGAAAAACCGTTAACACTTCTAAGTCTTGGAGCAAAATAAGCTAAATCCAAACCATGTAAAAGTATGACGACGGATGCAAAGATTGTATATAACAAATCTTGTGTTTTTTCATCTAATTAATTTAATTTTCACAATGGAGATACTAGTATATTATTTTACACTGACCAGGCTTGATCTCAATCCGCCCAGACATAGATACACGTGCCACCATTTTGGGGACGGGGATTTACCTCATTTGGGCACACCACCTACCTGGTCCGGGATCCACCAATGCTCCTAGAAACTAGAGAATTTTGAAATTTGAGATTAATTTTTAGACACTAGTTTTAATAGCACTATAAGACCTCTGCATGCCACAGCTTCCATCTCTGAGTATTTAATTGAATGTAAATCAGTTAAAAAGTGATCCTAGCAGCCAGTAGGATTTTAATTTCGGATCATTAATATGGGCAGATTTCATTTGGACACGACTTGTAAAGTCATAGCTAAGGGGTAATCTAAAGGCTTAGGAGCACGTAGTGTCAGGTCGGTTGATTGTCATAGAAAAATTGAGATAAAAATAGAAGAAAATTCACAATGGGTGCTGACAAAATTGAGCAATGAGCTTCGCCTGATTAGAAAATGTCAAATGAGTATTTAGCACCCACCAAACCGTATATCTATATATCATACTTTCACTGTCAAACTCCAAATAACAAAAGATCAAAGTTGATTGGACGATGCCAGACAAGTTCTTTAACATATCAACTTCTCTATAACATTTGAACAACCTTTGTTCAACTCTTGCCCTTGATGAAGTTCCTTGAGTTTTATGTCAAGGGGATTCAGAAATCTATAACGATGCTTCACAAAATACCAGTCAGCTCCATTTGAAGTAGCTTGAAATCCCTATGACCAAGACAATTTAGATGGCACTTAGTATTGCATTAGGTCGTCTTTGAAACAGTGAGCTAATGTTTTATTAATTTATCATCACATGAGAGGTGACATAAATCACATGTTTTAACTCGGACCAGTTGATTGGTTGCCTAAAACACGTGTTTGAAAAAGCTCCATTCAAGCAATACATACTGTCGGAATTACCTTGTTTCAAACTCTACTTGCTACAGGAAACGTGTTGAAAACTGAGCTGTACCCCTTACCACTCTGATGTAAATATTCTATCATTTAGCATGTCAATAGCAAAGAAACTGGTGTACATTTTTCAACAATTTTGGTGGACGATGTTGCTGTCTATGACAGCACCATCTTCCAAATTTGTTGAAAATGAAAACCAGTTCATCCATTAATTTAATTTGAAAATTAAAAATATTGACATCAGACTGCTAGGGGTTAAAGATTGTACACACGAGTCTAGAGGCTTTACAATTGTTTCAACAATTTTGTTCAGCGCTAAACAGTTACAGACATTCTATATTTATTGAGGTAAGAGTAAGACATAATCAGTGAATATTTACATTAGTCAAGAGAACAGGAGACAATAAGATTTGAAATAAGAAATTACAGTTAATCACATTAATGGTCAAGCCAGCCTCTGCAATGGTCCATTTGCTGACCAAGAGTTTGAACTTTCACATCAAGAATAAGTTCACTAATTATTAAAATTGACCACTGGAATGATTGGCTCGATAATCGAGCCAGCCATACCAGTGGTTAATTTTTGAAAATAGTCTTCTTTCGATTTGCAACTGGACATTTTATTAATCAAATTTGACCATTAAATGGGTAAATTGACAAATTAAAACTTGCACATACATGTATATGCTTTCTGATTTATGCAATGTCTAGTAATATATTCTAATTAAACAGGCAAAGTGTACAAAATGAGTATTTTTTATCTAGCTGAGTAATGGTCAAGAATATGAATTGTTTTTTTATTGTTGCCAGTTATCCCAGTGGTAACTTTATGGTTTTCTTCTGGTCAGCAAATGGACATTCCTCAAGATTACTGCAGAAGTCGTTTTGGGTTGCCTGACTATTAAAGGCTTAGGTCAATAGTCGACGATTCATTGTGATTACAAATAAAAACTCTTTACATGGACACTATCCATGAATTAGCTATACAACACAATGTTATAGATAAATTGTTGCTGGGTGAAAGAGGCAGCAACAACTTTCAGTCAAATTATTTTCACAGAACTTAGGTTTAATATATATTATATACGAGGTTTTGAAACCATATTTAACACATTAATCAGGTCAAGAAAAGGTAAATATCTGCTTATTGAATGTTCATTTACAGGCCAAGAGAATACAATTTTTTAAGATTTATCACTGGAATGACTGGCTCGGTTATCGAGCCAGTCATTTCAGTGGTAAATCTTCAAAAATTGTATTCTCTTAGCCTGTAAATGAACATTCCACAAGACCATAACAGAGGCAAGTTTTGGCCGGCTTGACCATTAAAGGGTTAAAACTTGCATTCGAGAACAAATTTGTGAAAAAGACATAATAAATAAATAAAACACATTGCAGACTCTTGCCCCCTCATTTTTGTAAAAATCTATTTTATGAATTTTCTCTAAGAATGATAAAGTTGTGGAATCCTTATTATACAGTCCAAAACTTTTTTTGGGCTACAATTTGAGTCAAATCGCACCACCAGTTTCAGATAGCTATATATGATCTGATCCAGACCTGTTTTTTAAATCCTGATCAGTCTGTAAATCTTCATTCGTGCTAACAGCAGGGCTCCCAGCACTTTATCCAAACAAAATTCCCTGAATTTTCCCCGTTATTTCCCTGAGAAATCTAAAAAAATTCCATAAAAAGAAAATTTCACTTTAACAAAGTTGCTCAGAAGACAAGAGGTGGTTGCAGCAAAGCAACTAATATACTGACAATATATGTACAACAGAGTGGTGGTAGCCTCTACAATAATTTTAATATATTCCATTTTCAGTGAATGGATACTACTTGGATACATGATGCAAGACGCATCTACGGCAAACTGTTAAAATATAAAAACCTTCCCTTCTGGGGCACTATCAAATTGCCCGAGTTCCCCCCTGATTTTTGTCGTTTTCCCCCCAAATTCCGCGAGTTTTCCATGACGGACAAATGGAAACTCATTTTCAAGGTTTTCCCCGATTTCCAGAGTGGCTGGGAACCCTGAACAGCCTTGATTGTGCAAAAATTTGAGGCAAATCTGATCAGTAGTTTTTTAGATAGATCTTCAGACACAAAAACAGATCTGAATGAAATACCCTAGCCTACCTACGTGTCGAGGGTAACAATGAATAAATAATGATTAGCACAATGATTAACCAATACACACCGGAGATGAACATATAATGGAAACGACAAATTCATTAGGATGCACAGAATATTCTGTTAATGTTTTGAAAATTTTGACAGGTTCTAATTAAAGGTGCCAATTCACACCAAAATGCTCTAAGATAAAATTATTCAAATTGTATACATTTAGAAGCTTAAATTGTGTACATCAATGTAAATGAAATGAAATGAATCTTAACAAATGATTTCATTACATATAAATTAATATAATTTTTTACTTGTGAAGTTGAAATAGGGGCACACGTTTCTAATTCAATTGCACATCTTAACTGTCTGGCTGCTGTGTTTTTGCAGACGTCATATTCCCGGGGTTCTATCTCTCGACATGCTAAATATTTTGAAAACAATTTGACTGAAAGTCTAATTGTTTTCAAAATATTCAGCAAGTCAAGTTTTTGCTCATTGAAATGACTATCTGGTGGCTTGAAGTAGCGAGACAATAAAAAAATTATAATAATTTATACGGAATGAAATCATGTTTAGATTTAATTCGTTTCATTACATCTTGCCTCACAATCTAAGCCTCTAAAGAATACAATTTTGACAATTTTAAAGATTCTAGGATAGGATATATAGTCCAGTCAAATTATGGTTTGACACAAAACAAATTGCAACAGAATTTTTTTCCATGGAATGAATTTCAGGTATGTCTCCTGAACAACATACTAAAAGTACACTTAAATATATTTGGTGGATAGGCTTCAAATTTGCATAATATACAAATTAGCGATTTCAAATATTGCAAAAAAAATTTTCTGCAGTAACTGTATCGAAGCAACCAATAATGGCAAATGAACTGTCTAGAGCCATAGTGTAAGGGTATGTGACTATGATTAACAGATTTCTGTGTTAATTATGTATCTAATATTTTGCAAAATATGCAAATTATCACCAAAATTAAGAACAAATTAAATTTTATGGAAAATATATTCATTTAGACATTAATAACTGCCAGTAATTCACAAAGTCCATAGTGTAAAAGGTCACTGGGCATTATTGATGTCAAGATCTGGTGAGTTCGCACAACTCAAACCTTTTGCACTCTCCACACATCCATGAGCAGTCAAGCCCATACTTCTTGCATGTGCATCTAGTCGTGTTGCAACCTGTTTTGCAATTACATCTGAACACTTTCCATTCCCATTCATCTGGCTGAATTTGTCCAGCGTTACCATTCCACGCCTGAATTTCGAAGTACACTCTAAGGCTGTGATACTGAGTAGTCTCTGATGTTGGTGGCAAGCTATGAACCTCGACATTTTTGGAACTTTGTCACAAAAACGCTTATATCGTAAGTCATCAAGACATTTATCTTCATGTCCATTACACAAGCATTAAAGGTTTTCTCTCCTGCTGCGACAATGTCATCCTTTGAGGTGTTAATCGCTTGTGTGAATAGGTCAGCAAGTTGCATGAATTGGATATCGTTTTGTATTTTCTTTAGTGCAACGGCCTTGCCAATGCCATACATTCGGGATGTTGTATCACAACCAAGTAAGGCATGTACAAAAACAATTCTAGCAGACACATTTGCTCCCAATATGTCCTTCATCTTTTTTATTTTCCACACCCAGTTGTTGCTTCAAGCTCAGATTTGAAAAATATTATTTTCCTTTGCATGACTGCACGGTAGCAGAGGAGAATCAATAAATGTGTGTACTCGTCGACAAGAACAGCATCTATTGTCTTTGCAGATTTGACTGCTGTTTGGACAATCAATAAATCAACACTGCAGATTTGACTGCTGTTTGGACAATCAATAAATCAACACCACGCCAACCCCCCACCCACCCAACCGTGGCATGGATCGTCATACTATTATCTGAATCAGAGGAATATTGTTGTGGAATCTGCTTGCCAGTCCTAAAGTTGACACTGCAACTCTGATGGTAAACAGTGTCAACTGCATTAAGGTCCTGAACATAGGCAAGTCTACCCGCAACTAACTTTGACAAGTCATCTTTCCTTTCTTCACATATACAGGAGATACAATCTTGGAAGCCTTCAGTTCTAATTCTATCTCCCTTCATATTTAGCTGGTTGGTCACAGAAAAAAACATGTTTGAAAGTAAACTGTGGACGCTCTGAGCAATGAACGTGGATTGAAGGTGGTTCAGGTACTGTTACTCTTCTCTGTTCACTGGCTATATTTCCTGGATTGATAAATAGCCACCTGCACTCTTGATGCAGATATTGTCCTTTTTGAGTCCTTATACTACTTTGATGCGCCTCACTAGCACGATTAATACCAGCACAGAGAATGATGGTCAGCTGGCCATCAGATAAACTGTTTACAGAAAACATATTCACCATCCATGCTCAAATTCCAAAAATGTAACACAATTAGAATAATTTATGTTAGCATGTAAAATTGCAGATGTGTGTTTGAATATGGTTTAATTTATAAATCTGAAACTAGATTCATGTTAAATGTTTAATATTACTTTTATTTCCACTTTTGCAAATTATCCTGGACAAAATATTTTGAAAAAAACCTAACCTAAACACAATTAAACTAACCAGTCCGATTGTATTGCTTAATGACCGGAGGACGAGTTTAAATTTATAACTCAAGTGAACACTAGGTATATAAGAAGACACTATAATTCTAGCATGGGGTTTCCACAATTTGAAATAGTTGCATGTTGTACTGTATCATGATTTATTTGACTACTTAACCAATCATAGCAACTGATTTTGGTTTTTCGAGCCATATATGTTATTAGCATGTTGTTAAAGACCAACATTAGTATATCGAAGCATGAAATACACTTAATTTAGCATCGGATTCTTAGATACTGAGCTGTCAGAAAATATATTTTTCCATAATGTCAACAGGTAATTTGCATATTGTGTAATTTTACGCCTATCCACCAAATATATTTAAGTATACTTTTAGTATGATGTTCAGAATGACGCAGATAAGTTTGTCACAAACGTTTAATTGATGATGGACGAAGCGTTGTTGTACGAATTGTGTCTTTACTATTTAATAAACATGCTGTTGGAATATTTTCAAACTAATTTGACTGAACGCTATTGCTGCCATATGCACTATTGCAGCCATAGGCAGCAAGAGTGCCCAGTTAAATTAGTTTCAAAATATTCAACAGCTTACCTATATATTTTTCTGGAAATTGATAGTCAGACAGTTCAGAGATGGATAAATCTCAACACGGCAAAGTGTGGGTGTAGCTTAACTTGGAGATGAGGGGGGTATAGTTAAGACTGGATTCCTCCATTGGCAGTAATAACACTTATTGTATGCATGGTTTTGTAGCGTGGATCGCTTGGCGCTGGGTCGAAACAGACCTGGCTTAGATGCGCCAAACGCACACCCGGTACGGTCTTGTGGGCCGGCGTACATAGCCATATGGGAATCAGAACATGAAAATGACTAAGTCTGTAAGAGCGCGCATTGTGCATGCAACATTCAAAATGGCTAAACTCACACCACAAAACCTATATATTATCATTTTCTCTGTCAAAGTACATAAACTCACAAAAGCTAAATATTCATTGGTTGATGTTCAATTTCCTATGAAGAAATATAAAAACCTTTCTAACCATATTTCCCAAACCTCCGATCGATCACTTAATTGCTTCCAGAGCAAAAGCTGTTTCTATGGTCCGACAGACCAAACTAAGTTCTATTTGAACACGTGTGATTCAATTATTGCACAAGTCGTTTCTGACAATATCTTTAAAGGAGTTTCTAATCACATCACAAAACCCAAGATAGTTACTGACCAAATTGATGAAAAATTGATCTGTGGCACAAGGATGCTTCATAGTGAATTTGGCTGCAATCATCTCAGTGGTTCTAGTCGCTTGAAGGGAAAAGGTGATGGACAGACAGACGATGGATACTCATCATGGCATAAGCTCACTCACTTATATCAGTCATCACTACTAAAAGATGCTATTAATCACAAATGTGGCTGAAATGCAACCACGAAGCTTGACTTTACAATGAGCTATGAAGCTGGACTTCAAAATATAAACTAAATATAGAGGGCTTATCGATACACTTATCAGTGACCATGACCTTTGACCTAATGACTCCAAAGTAATTGTCTCATATTCTCTTGTTAGCAAATGTGCAAGTTTGGGTGCAGTATGATTAACACAACATCAGATATGTACATCTAAGGCCAACAAAAAATGTTCTTGTTGAGAAAATCCCTAAGTTTTGTCGTTATCATGCTGACATTGACCTTTTAATGCCAAGGTGTTTGTCTCATGCAATCTCATTATATGGAAGGATATGTCTCAATGTGGGTCCTGTCTGCTTAAGCAAACATGAGATATAATCTGCAAGTTGAGCTAAACGCAAGATATTATTGCCAAACAAAAACATTAAATTTTTTACCTATGTCACAGCGACCGTGACCTTTTTATCCCAATGTCATTGTGTCATGCCTGGTCATTATATGGAAGCATATGCCCAGGTTTAGGACCAGTACGATTAACCAAAGATGAGACACGAACTGCTAAGTTGAGCTAAATGGACAATGTTAATGTTGAAAACAACGTTTTTACCAATGTCATAGTGCATCTGCCCTTTGACCCCAAGGTCATTGTGTGATGCCCTGTCATTATAAAGAAGTGTGTCCAAGTTTGGGTCATGTATGATAATATATGATATAAAATGATAAGTTAAATGCACACTGGATGCCACCGCCGACAGATGATGTGGAGGGTATCACAATAGCTCATTTTACTTTGTAAAGTCGAGCTAAAAATGATACATACACGGAACAAAAACGTAGGTATTAATTAAATAAGCCTTTTAACATTATATTAATGAATAAATATAGTCAACAATATTTGGCAAATTAAAGCATCAACCTGAACAAAATAACATCAGAATCCTGCAGCACATGCAGTATTTCCTCAAAGATTAATATAGCACTGGTGAGAATTTTATGATACGGATGAGGCCCAATGTCACAGCTGCCTAACACAAGCTAACATAAGCTAAATATCTTGAAGGAGTGCGAAAAAAGTGTGGAAAGCTGATATTTTTCTTATTTCTTAAGTCAAAAATTTGCCGCATAAGTCTGAACCTCGGACTTAATCTGTAACTTCTCATAACAAAGCAATGTAGCAATTCTCAGTAGAATATTTTGAAAGACTGCAAAAAAGGTACGGAAAACTAATATTTTTCGTATTTCATAAGCTGAAATGGGGTATAACTCCAAAATTAACGAAAATGTTTGAAACTTGAATTTGCTCTGTAACTCCTTATACTAAAGCGATATACTGATGTTCCCTTAAACATCTTGGAGGAGTGCGAATAAAAGTGCGGAAAGCTGATATGTTTAGTATTTCTTAAGTTGAAAGGGGGAATAACTCCATCAGAAATTGACGCATATGCCTGAAACTTGATCTGTAACTTCTCATTACAAAGCGATGTACCAATTCTCAGTTGAATACCTTGAAGGACTGCGAAAAAAAGTGTGGAAAACCAACTGCGACAACTGGACAGATGGTGTGCAAACCTATAGTCCTCCCTGATTTTACCGGTAGGAGACTAATAACATTTTATACAGTAATATATCCGCAAGGCATTATCAAAAACCTAACAATACTCTTTAACGCCAAAACATTTATTTTATCAGACGTTAAGTAACAAAATATATTTACATCAGCAATTAACACAGATTAAGTAAGCAATGAGTATTTTGGTCCGGAAGATTGAGAAGGCACACAGCTCCACATCCTCGTTAAGTCTATCTGTCTTGCCTGAAGTTTCTAGACATCTTGTTTTGATCTGTTTGCCGTTCTCCTGTATAAAATGGAAATCATATAAGGTTTTAAAATATACATTAGAATATTTCATAGATTGTAAATTAATTTTCGTATAGCTAGTGCTTACCAAAGAGAGACAGCGTCATACAATGTCTGTTACCAAGGGAACAATTAAAGTATGCTGATAGTGATCTGTGAACGTGAATTCTTTTCTTCCATTGTTTTGGAATGTTTGAGTTGTTTTTAGGACTGGTTAGTGGCTTGTTCACATTCAGGTTGTTGTTGTTGTTGTTGTTGCGTGTCAGTGAAGTGTTCTTGTCCAATCACCTTTTGTCTGTGCTGGGAAGTTTTGCACTTCTCATTTAGGCTGTGCGTGACATGATTGGTTGTGACATTTCCATCCTTTGGGGGACTGAATGACTGTTCGTGTGTGAGTAATACTGGAGGGCAGACAGCTAATTCGCCTTGTGACACACTTCTTTATTATTTCAACTTTTCAGCATTCAAATTTAATTTGTAATATAATCTAGCTATTGTACATTTTTTTTACATCTTGGTTACTGGTGGCAATCACGGATTGGCTAGATCTGTTTATATCAATCATTAAAGTGTCACCAATCCAATAATGGAGGAATCCAGTCTTAGCTATGCCCTGTCCATCTCTAGCCAAGCTCCACCAATGCTTCGTCCATGTTGGGATCGATCGATTAATTTCCAGAAAACTATACAGGTAGCTGTTGAATATTCTGAAACTAATTTGACTGGGCGCTGTTGCATAGGCGGCAACAGCGGCCAGTCAAATTGGTTTCAAAATATTCAACTGCATGTTAAATAAAAAATAGACATGCAATTTGTACAACGCTTAGTCCATCATCAATTCCGCATTCGTGACAAACTTAGCTATGTCATTCATGATGTAATTGATTATGACGTCATTCTACACATCACATAGTAGATTATGATGTCATGATTGACAGAGAAACTGGAATCCTCCATTGATATCTTAATCCTTAGAGTACTAAAATTTTCCAGCCATGAATTTCATTGCCCTTTCAGTTTCATGAGTACTGTATGCTGCATATTGGAAGCAAAATAATTTCTACATATAACTGGACAGCATATAAAATTTTTATTTTAAACAACAATTAGGTCCATCAATACGTTCATGATCTGTTTTCAATCTGACCATTTGCAATTGCAGACGTTTTGTGTTTACAGGTATTGTTGCACAGCAAATTGTATATTTTTCCAGTATGGCGTGTTTCTTGTTCGGATTTTTGTGGTTTGGTTCAGACTTTCGTTGGTGTCCGAATCTGTGCTGTTCTTGGGTCGTACTTGCTTCCTACTACTCATCCAGGAGTGCATTGTTCAAAATGCCTCGGTGGACATCAATGACGTCACAAATATACTGGCTAGTGCTGATAGCATTAGTGCTTTCTTCAGGCTTCTTTGCTGCCTTGTGAGCTAACTATCTGCTGCCGGTACTAGGACAGTAGTAAAATGGATTCAAGCTTATGTAGGAATATCTGGCAATGAGAAAGCAGACCAGGAAGGAGCCAACCACAGATAAACAACACAGTCAGCTTTGCTGAAGTCAAAACCCTGATACAAAACAGATATAAGACACAATGTGTCACTCTAGATCCACTAAATGTGCACTGGACTGGCAGACACATTCACCAGCCAGTGTGGAACGCCAGGACATGGGTTCAAAACATGCTTATATTTTGATCAACAGAGGAAGGAAGCATGATCCGATGAGATGGACTCCGTAACCAGGTTGTGGGTCACAGTAGGAAACCACCGCATCATTTCACAATTCATGATGTCAGCCAGACTGAAGATATAGCTTTCATACTGTCAGTCAAAGGTGGTAGAAAGATTTTGCCTTTTGAGGGGGGGGGGGGGGGGGGGAGGGAGAAGGAGGAAGAAAAGTAGGACAATCAAATTTTGTGATATAAATTCTGAAGGCAATCATCCTAGGGGCCTTCCAGCCAAACATAGCTCAAATCTGCCAAGCAGTAAAAGAGGAAATATGTGTTAACTCTTACCACTCTGATGTCAATATTCTATCTTTTATTGTGCCACTATCAAAGACACTGGTGTACATTTTTCAACAATTTTGGTGGACAATGTTGCTGTCTACGACAGCACCATGTAGATGGCGTCATCTCCCACCAAATTTGTTGAAAAATGAATACCAATTCATCTTTTAATTTAATTTGAAAATTTAAAATTGTTGACACCAGAGTGCTAAGGGTTAAAGCAAAACTTGATGGATACCACATGGTCAGCACGCCATAAACTTACATGCCCCCTTTGGCTAATACAGTACAGCTCAGAAATAACCTAAGATGTGCTTACAAGACACAATAAAACATACTGTTGAATGGTTTGGACATCAGTGTTACACTGACATGATATTGACAAATATTTTTGGCATTTTGCATTTCCAAATGTAAATCTAGATTTTTTATGAACATCACAATGACCTTGACCTCAGAAGTCTGAATGTCTTTGTGCTGCTCCTACTGTTTAAGGTAGCTCTATGACCATTTTTAGTTCCAATAATTTGGGCCATTCTGAAGTAAAAGCAAAATGAGCTGAGCTAAGCAGAAGAACCTAACTGTTAGTGTGCAATTTATACAAGTCAATTGTTACAATGACCTTGACCTCAACATCATTGTGCTTGATCTCCTTGATATAAAGAAGCTTGTGTCTAAGTTAAGTCCAAATAGGCCGGTTCGGTTAATCGATATTTCACCAATAGTCGATTATTTTTCCTGAGGATTATATAATTGAGTGCAAAATAAAATAATCGAAAAATCAAAAATCGATTATTTATTTTAATCAGGCATAATTTCGTGTTTAGTCTTGTAAGACAGCTAATGCATCGATGGTTTGATTGTTCTAGTAAGGTAGTTGTATAAACATCTATTCCTGGCGTTCAATCCTGCACCTTCCGGCTCCCTAGTCGTAATCCATGTTTGCGAATGTTTATATAAGTAATAGCTTGATACGCCAATGGTAGGAAGAATTTGTTTGCTATAGGCCTTGGTGGCGAATTTGTGAAAAAATTATAAAAATGAATTAGTTTTTTTTACAGAATTTTGATGCAAATTTTCACAATTGTTTTGCAACTAATTTGACTTAAAACTGTTGCTTGTTAAGGCAACAACAACTTGCAGTAAAATGATTTTCAAAATATTCAACTTTTCCAATGCGTGAAATAGGGACACGTCGTAGATAGGCACGACTGGTGAAATCTATATCATAATAATAATAAAAAAAAAATATGGCCATTTCGCGGAAAAAATGCATAAAATTGATTTTGTAGTAAATTCACAAATTTTCATAAATTCTGCCGCTTGTTTCGTAACTAATTTGACTTAAAGCTGTTGCTCCACACGCAATCAAATAATTGTCAAAATATTCAGCTTTTTCAATACTGGAAAGTAGGGAAACATTGTAGAAAAAAGTTATGGGCGAGCTCTATATAATTAAAAGTTAATCTCTGTAATATTAAAATTAAATTGGCGCCTTCTTACTGGCTTTAAAAAATGTGTGCATACGTGACAGTTTCTTAGAACCATTAACCAATGGGAACGAGTGAACAATGGATTCCAAATTGACTTCATTATACTGGACGGGGTTGTTCCTCATGTTCAGCCAACCAGAGGACTGGTTGATATAGCCTGTCCTATTGAGCGTCTTGCGGTCCCTTCATAGGCCTACTTAGTTGAGGTAAACTAAACCTAACTGGGAACCAATTTACAAAATTGCGTATTCGGTTATTTGTATAGAAAATCAGGCAGTTATAGCAATTTATTTATTTATTATTATTATTAATTTTAAGAAAGCTATTCCCTCTCTCTCCCTCCCTCCCTCACTTCGTAGTTGCTACTTCCAAAGTTTCACGATTAAATAATCGATTATTTTCCAGACATAATCGATTATTTATTTCCATAATCGAACAGCCCTAAGTCCAAATAGGGTGAAGCATTCCGAGATATAACTCTAATAGCAAGATGAATTAAATATCTCGAATATAAGAGCATTGACTTAGAGGCATGGAGCCGCAGACAAAATATACTGTTCTTTGGCATAAGTGAGGACATAAATGAACAGATTTTGCCAGTTATTTATACATTCATGTTACAAAAAATGGATATTAAAAACTCTGAAAATATGGTTATTCAATGCGCACATCGCATAGGTGCACCACGTTGAAATAATACTAGACCAAGACCTATAATTGCCCTCTTCAGAGACTGCATAGACATTGAAACTATTTTCCATGCCACTCCAAGAATACGAGGTACAGCTTTTTCTGTTAGCCGTGACTACCCACATCCGATTGTAACCACCCGTAACCAATTGTGGTCTGAGTGTCGTCAGGCAAAAAAAAAATAGACATTCCGCGTCAATCAGGTTCCCGCCAAACTTGCAGTTGGGCGGCGGGAGGCTGTACGGGACATGTTTCTGGATTGGGATACCGTAATGCATGAACGTGCCACTCAGCCTGGTAACGCAGCATATAACACAAACAGACAACATACAAATCGTCAATTAGCTAATAACTACATGGGCAGAACGTCTTCAGAACAACCAGTTACTGCAACAACGCCATTTCAAAGGGATGGAATCTCCTTCCCACCGCTACCTCTTCACACAAACTGGGCAGACCAACGGAGTAGATCGATTCCGAACACAAAGAACGAAGACCAGACGGCACCTCACGTGGAAACGGTC
Source organism: Chaetoderma sp. LZ-2023a (assembly GCA_034401795.1). Lineage (NCBI taxonomy): Eukaryota > Metazoa > Mollusca > Caudofoveata > Chaetodermatida > Chaetodermatidae > Chaetoderma > Chaetoderma sp. LZ-2023a. Next base: position 61,352,726 of record CM067360.1, read on the forward strand.
AGTCGGCCATGTAGGCCTCAATTGGATACAGTACAGTCGGTACAATTGGCCATTACAACGGCATTGACTGTTTTAAATAATTGCACATACTGCAATAACATTCCGCCACACCACCTATCTCCGCTACGAGTCAAGCGTGTGCATCTTCGAACGAGAGTGTAGGTCAGCGACAATTGATGATGAACAATCCAGTGATGGACAGCACCAATTCAGCACTGACAGAAATTCAGTCTCTCTCGTCACCCAGAAATAACCCACATGTAAATCTAGTACCTATGGTAACACCAATCAATGTGCTTACAGCAACCACCACACAACACCCACACTATACTACACCACTATCATTCAACGCACATACAGAAACAGGTGTAACTATGGCCATAGCTCCAGTAACTGACATGAACCCATCACCACCTAACGTTACTGACTTCACAAAGGATGAATAGGATAAACTGGAGAAAATGCTAAATATAGCAATGTGGAATACAAACGAACTTACCACCAAATATCAAAAATTAAATTTGCCTATTTTTGGTCAATTAACTGTCAAGTCACACATCATATTATTAACCCTCTGGTCCCTACCAAGAATTTACAAAAAAGCGCTACAAACCCTACAGCCAAAAGATGGAAACTTGCTTAGAACCCTAGCCTATAAGCCGTAGTGGCGCGATAGCGGCGTAGTGCTACCATGTCAATTATATTAACTATTTTTGGCAAAGTAACAGATCACTACATATAAAACTATATATCATTAGAAAGGGCAATAAAATTCCTTTAAGTACATATAAAATTTGTATGAATAAAATATATATTAGTTAGTCAACGTGCCTCTCAAAATGGCCACACCTTGTAGGATAAATACATCGGTCTATTTTTGCAAAGTTTATTGAATTTTTGTTTAATTTTACAAATGCCATTGATAAATTTAATCACAATGGTATTAACACTAACAGATACCAAAGATTCGTGAAGGTTTTCATCCGATAAGATGTGAAAATGTTATTAATTATATTATGTCGTGGTACCGTAAAATTTCAACAAATTCCGGTCATGATTTTGGGGGGAGGCCTCATTCAATGTTGAATAATTCCGTTATATATAACCGAACACATACCAGGGTTTCTCAGCGTTGACAATGAATAAATGGCAAATTTTATGCTATGTAGTATTGCTGGTTGCAATCAGCAATTTAAGAAACGAACGCAAATGTTTTACACTAAGATTCTATAGCATCAGACATTTTTTCGTAACGGCGTCTCCAATAGGAATCGTTTATCGTCACCGATCGTGAGAGAATGAGAGGAATTTGTAGAATCGTACCCGTATCTAATATACGAGTACCAAGCTCATTACCCGTTATTGGCATCACCATATCACGCGCTATAAGATTGACGCGTCTGATTGGTCGGGAATTCATGAATAATAATTTTTCCGGCAAGATGGCGACACGAACAGCTGTTTTGCAAAATAGTTGTGTTCAAATATGTCAAGCTAAGCATATTTCTTGTACGCCACAAACTAAAAAGTAGACAGATGACTAAATTAACCATATTCCCAATCGGGAAATGGGATGCCGATATATTTGACAGCTTTCGCATCTCAACTCGGCCTAATTAAAGCTAGTAATTTGAAGAGTAAGTTTTCTCGGAAATTGTAAACAAAGACACGCATCGATGATTGAGATTATCGGATTGTTTATCTATAACCTTATTGTTAATTCGCGACCAGAGGTAAACGAATGGACTTATATATTATTGGTTCTGCTGCTTTCTTACTTGCCCTGTAGGTGGGGCTTAGAATACACCTTCCGTATCCTCTGCGTGTCGTACGAGGCGACTAAAGGAGGTAAAGGTGAGGTAACCCTGACACAAACCTCGAGTGCTGAAGACGGAGGTTCCAGGCCGCTCGGCGCACTCTAATAAACCATGGATCCACGCACTTAACGCTTATGATCATGTCGATAGTCACTTACAGGACTGGCGGTATGATCAGCGAACGAAAAGAAGAAAGAAGTTCTTTCTTACCACAATCTATAACTTTCTTGGTTAAATTAGTCATTGAGTAACTGAAAACTTGGGAAGTAACACCACATTGACTAACAATCATTGATGATAGGAACGTACTAATTATTCCTTAGAAAACAAATATTTCACTATTGCCCTTGTTACACACACTATCACCATTTACTGTGTGGCCAGTATCCTCTGACCAAAGATATAGAGAACCGGGGCCCTGAAACAAACTTGCGCTATCATGGAAGTGTGCCCAAAATTAAAAACAATTATCACATTTGAACCTGAAATTCCAGAATTTTATGTTTACAGTCATTATAAAGCTAAGATGTTGAATATTTTGAATCCAGTTTGAAGCTGGTGCTGCCTTAGCCAGCTTCCAGTTAAATTAGTTTCGAAATATTCAACAGAATTTAGAAACATTTGTAACAAATTTTTTATTCACTCTTGTCGATTGAAAAGGTTAATCCAGTAACTAGTAGTCATACTCCCTTTTTGGGTTTAATAACGACATACTGGCCGTGTCCGTCCGTGGTGAGCGTGTTCGTCCAGGGGAGAAGCGTCCCTTATCCGGCTTGGTTTATGCCCATAGGCTCCATTGTGTGGAGCTGGTGTATCCAATGACATTCCTTCTGTTTTCTCCATGGGGTGGAGTTTTCATTGTCTGGATCTGATGAGAGTACCTGAATAATTCTAAACTGCATGTCAGTTCTAGAATGTCCATGTTTATTGAAATGTCTGGATACAGGTGTGTCGTATCGTTCATTCCTGTGGAGGTTTGATATCGATCTCAGATGTTCTTGGATTCTGATTTTGAAGGTGCGTAGAGTTTCTCCTACATACTGTTTCTTACATTTGTTGCAAGTTAGTAGGTAGACGATGTTCCTCGTCTGGCAGTTGCCTATGATCTTGGATCTGTATGTTAGGCCTGTGTGTGAGATAGAGAAGAATCCGTTTTTTTGCATCCATTTGCAGATGTTACAGTTCTTGGTGGTGCATGCTTTTAGAGGGTTTCTGTGTTGTGTGGGGGCGTTATCTGATGGAAGTTTAGCCCTGACAATCATATCTTTGATTGTTTTGTTTCTTCTATAACCGAAGAGAGGAGGCTCTGGTAAAGCCTTTCTGCATTTGCTGCTAGCTTCCAGAATTGGCCAGAACTTCTTGATGGTTTTCTTCAGAAAAATGCACCTAAGAATTTTAAGAACTGTGTCAGAAAACTTTATTTAGAGCAAAGCGTTTCCTTGACTAAAGAATTAATGCACACCCAGCACACAGATTCAAAACTGTATTGGAAGTTGCTAAAGAACTCAGTCAATACGAAACTAGGAAACGTACCGTTGCAAGAATTTGTCAAATCTTTTAAAGAAATTAACAACCCCGATAGTGAATTGTATTGACCCGATCCCGCTGTTCAGAACTCTGCTTTACATTCAATAATAGTTTACAAAATTAGATATGACATTTTCAATAGCATAACCATGATGACATCCCCATACCTCACTAGCATAAGAGAGTATTGGTGATATTAGTTTGACAAACAAATTACTGATGATTTGTTGTCAAGCCTACGAATTTATTTTAATTTTTCTTCGGTGCAAAGCACGCTTTCTGTGCCTGATCAGCTAACCGTAAAAGACCCTGTAGTTGCATGGACTATGCCTAAATATTTGAATTCATTAACAACTTCTATTTCGTTTGTGCCATACCAAAATTTGTCCAATTGGCTTAATTGTCCACCCGCCTGAAGACAACTGCTTTCGTTTTCTCAGCATTTAATGATAGACATCATCTTTTACAAGACTCAAGCTAAATGTTTAAACCTTTTTGCAACCCACCTCTTGTTTCGGACATTATAATTATGTCATCAGCATATAGAATTAAGAAAAGCTTAAGTAACGTTAAGTCAACCCCCTCTGCCCCGCCCCTAACAAATTCCTCTTCCAAATCATTTATATACATGGCAAATAAAAAGGACGATAAACTCTCGCTGACGCACACCTGTATGACGTTCAAAGATCACATTTATGTTTTAAGTGGCCTCATTTCTCATTTATTAAATAAATGAAAGAAGCAATATTGTGTTTTTGTAGATTTTACCAAAGCTTTTGACTATGTAGTGCGAGACAATCTATGGTACAAATTACTAAAATTATGAGTTAGGGGTAACATAATTATTATTATGATATCAATGTATATAGGTTTCTTTGAACGTCAGAGTTAGGGGTAACACAATCAATATTATGATATTATTATGATATCAATGTATATAGGTTTCTTTGAACGTCATATAGGTGTGTGTCAGCGAGAGTTTATCGTCCTTACCGTACTGAATCCCGCCTATGCTTCTACATATACTTGGTTAACCTCCGCCCATCTATTAAATCTATTGGTTAGGACTTGTAAACAGCTTTCCTAGCGTGCTTAATAACGTGATACCTCCGTAGTTTTTCACATCATTTATCGCTCCTTTTTTATGTAGTGTTATTAATATGCCTTCGGACCAACTTTTTGGAAAATTTCCACTTCTAAAAACTCTGTTAAATAGTACCTGAATGTGAGGAAGTAACTGATCTAATGCGGTTGATTAAAATTCATTAATTACCATGTCTGGACCCACACTTTTATTGTTCTTTCACCGCTTTATTGCTTTAATAATTTCATCATCAGATATCTCAGTGTTTAATTCATCGAAAACAATTTGGATATTTTCAATCTCTTTACTGTAATCTCTGACATAATTCCTCTAGTTGTGCTGTCCATGGAGAATTAGGGAGTTCAGCTCAGATTAACTAGGGAAATCAGAATTTTGAAGCATTGGTTAAAAATATTAGATTCTTAACCCAATAGGTTAATTAGAATTATATTTAATGTTTTATATGTGGATTGGGAGAATGATAATCGCTGTGAAAATTGGGTGAGTAGGTTAAGGAATATGATTTGCGAAAAGGGGGTTTAATGATGTTTGCTTGCTACAAGGTAACATTGAAAATAGAAGTAACTTTATTATGCAATATACGCAACAGGTGCATGATAATTATTTACAAGAATGGCGGGGTCAATTAGAAACAAACAGTAGGACTAGGTTACATAAGCACATCTCTGTCGAGCTCGATTACAAATGTTATTTAGACAAAGTGAAGATTGTAAAGCACAGGCACGCACTGACCAGGTTACGAATAGGGTCCCACAAATTACATCTAGAAACAGGCAGATGGCATAAACCAATGCCCAAGCCACTATCTGATAGAATTTTGCATTGACGATTTAGAAGATGAATACCACTTCATTTTAATATGTCCTAAATACACTAATTTGCGCAATTCTCCTATCAAGCCATATTATTTCAAAAGACCTAGCGTATTCAAATTAACCAAATTGCTTCAAAATAGCAGAACAAACATCCAACAAAAACTAGCAGCATTTGTTTTCCATAGTTTTATAATTCGCAGTGAAAGTTTACTTTGAGCATTTTCTCCAGACATCGGTGGGAATGGGTGGGAGGAGTGTAACCGATGCAGGTGGATGAGTTAGGGTGGGTGGAGACTATGTCTCACTCCTCGTTTTCATTTCGTTCTCTTTCATGCCAGGAAATGAGGAGAGATGACCATGGACAATTGTCAATTGAAAAACCTTTAAATTCTACAGTAATCTCATTTAACAACAATATGCCTATTTGTGGCATAGGAATATAAATCCAGACAGCTATGTACAGCATACATTATTTTAAATAATCCATTCATTATTTTATGATGTAATGACTAACTTGTCCGATGTTTTGAGCCTGCCTCAACTGAGAGCCGCTGCTAGCTTTTGCAGCAACGGCCCTCTATCGATTCCATCTCAAAATACTCAACAACATCCGGGTCTATATTACCAATCTAAAAGGCACTAAGGCGTACAATATATACACATTTGATAGGTTGACCTGAAACATTAACGTATTGGAATTCCCGTGGACTCGTGTCCATGATACTGGTTCCCAGTATTGTTGCGTTTTCCATATGGCTCACACCATAGGAAGGGGACAACAATGCTCGTAGCCTGTGTCGTGGACGCAATTCTATGGAACAAAATCGATGTCTTTAGATACTGATGAAAATATTTTTTGAATCTCTTAACTGTAAGATGAGTACTGTGTAATATTTATTTATATATGTTCATTTATCGCTATATTATATGTATATGTGAATGAAAATAAATTATTTATATGGTACGATGATAGTTTATACCTACACTGGTACCTGCATATTTACAATGTATACGCTCAAGGGCCTATGGCCTATTGTGGAATAAAATGTATTATTATTATAAGAGGCTATGTTGAGCTAAACCAGAAGGTTAACCGTAAAGTGTAAATTGTTTTATACCAAGGTAACAGTGACCTTGAATTTTGAGCTAAATATCGCTATGCTCAATCACCTTGATATAAGGAAGCATGTGTCCAAGTTTAGTCCCAAAAGGGTGAAGCCATGCCGAGATACAAGGCAAAATGTTGAGCTAATCAAAAACCTTAACCGAGATTGGATGCCAACAAACAAATAGACGAAATAACAGAACCCGTCAACATATTGGTGAAAATTCAAATTTTTGCCAATAATAATTGGATTGGAAGACATTGGTGGCCGAGTCTTCGATCCAATTATGATCCAAAAAAACTCAACAGAATATTTCTTACATTGTATTCAAAATTGCATTATCTAACATGTTTCTTTTTTTGCTTTGGAAACATTTTAACTAATTTATCAGCTGTATTGTATGTGAATTAATATTTTAAGATTAGTGTGTGCAGAACAAGGATAGAAACACGTTATTTATAGTGACTAAAGCTTGCCTTGTTCTGGACGCCGCTGTACAAATGCTGTAGGTCTTTGTGCATTAGATCGTCTAGCATTAGGGCATTGAGTCTTCATGTGACCAACCCTGTAACAGTAGCTACACGTCCTAAAATAAATAAAATATGCAAACATGACATACAGTATATCTTATTTATCATGAACTAAGAAGACAAGAATTTTAACCCGTTAATGGTCAAGCCAGCCAAAACTGGCCTCTGAAAAATTTCTATTTGCAGGTCAGACAAACAGTATTTTTGAAAATTTACAACTGGAATGGCTCGCTTGATTTTCAAAAATATTCTCTTAATCTGCAGAAGGACCCTGAATAAGGAAATATTTTCTTGACTAAATTTGACCAGTAACGGGAGGAATCCAGTTTTGCTATGCCCCGCCTATCTTTATCTAACCTCCATACACACTTCGCCATGTTGGGATCGATCGATCCCTGAATTGCATGACTATCAATTTCCAGAAAACTATACAGGTAAGCTGTTGAATATTTTGAAACTAATTTGACTGGGCGCTGTTGCATGTTTACTAAATAGCAGACATGCAATTAGCAATGAAGTTCGTCATCAATTAAGCAATTGTGATGAACTTATCTGATCTACGTTATTCGTGATGTCATTGATTATAACATCATCCTACGCGTCACTTAGTTGATTATGATGGACGGATAAACTAGAAAGGCTCATTTATTTATGTGCTTGACAAACTCTCCTAACCAAATCTTTCCTTATCTAGAAAAAAAAAGAATGCTGAAACCGTACACCATTATTTTCAGCATTTTTTGGTCTTTCCATCATTTTGACATCTCTAACACCCCGAAATCTAGCATTTTTCATAATTTTGCTCTCTGTATCGCTAGTATAAGCCTTTAATGAACCTGTCCAGCTTTAGCTTTTCCCATGCCCATCTCTATTTAAGCTTCACCCACACCACGCTTGTGTTGGGATCGATCGATCTAACTCCCTGACTATCAAATTCCAGAGAACTATGCGGGTAAGCTGTTGAATATTTTGAAACTAATTCGACTGGATGCTGTTGCTGCCCAGGAAACTAATTTGACTGGGTGCTGTTGCTACCCATAATACAATAAAATAAATTAAGAAGACCTAATAACGAGAGGAGATAAGAAGCCTACCAATGGAAGATATACTAGTATGATACCTAATATCTGAATAAAGAAAGATATAAATGAAGAATAAAGGCTAAAAAGCCTCAATATTCCAATTAGGACTAGGCTGAAAATAGTTAGGATGTTGATAGTTAAGATATGTCTAGAGTTATCTCAGTATTAGTCCAATGGGTTCATGAGTTTATTTAAATAATTTAGGATGTTACAATGAGATCAGATAGCGACTTCGAAGCATCGATTTATACTATTGGAAAGTAATGTTTCCTGAAATCAAGTGAAAGGCGATGTTTCTTGGTTATAAGAGCTATATCCTTATTCTTACCCCTTCCTGAGAGAGGTAACTTGCGTTTATTTCTGCTATTCAATCTCTACCACTATCATAGAAGCATTGCCGTACTTATTAAAAGTTGTAGACATTGAAACAATATAGATAAATTTATTTCTAGTGTTTTAACCAGATTTAGTGGCAAATAAAAATCCCATAGTAAACCTATGGGATGGGTGGAAGTCCAGATATAGCCAGATAGAATTAGCTAAAATAAAACTAATCTATGTTTAGGATCTAAAAGAAAAAATCTCCATGTAAACAAAAAGGGAACAAAATATATATGGGGTGAATTGTCAACAACCTATATAAAAAGTGACAGGAACGATGATGACAATCTGACAGCTACCGGAAGTAGATAAGAAGGGAATTAAAAAGGTCAATCACAAAATCACCAATCCTGCACTGGTGAGAAAGAACATGACTCTAAATAAAATGTTCTAGCTAAAAATAAGAAAATAACCTTGAAAAAGTGTAAATAGAAGAGAAAAAAGCGATGTCACCGAGACGAAATGAGACTAGGACGAATACACTGCCGAAATAGGAGTGTTGGTGATAAAAACTGACAGCTACTAAAGAATGTCTAAATACGTCAAAGAAACTTTTATTAATGAAAATCAGAAAATACCATGAGAGCAAATCTAATCTGACTTTTTAGGAAAAGAATATTTTAAAACAAAAGGGTGATAAATAGGGAAAAATTGCCTTAAAATAACAAAATATTCACGATAAATATAGTGACGTAAATTATCCTAAAGTTAAGAAAGTATGTCAACATGCCAACGTAGAAGGGAGGCGGTGTACTATACGAAAAGATGAACGGCCTGAATAGAACTGCGCCTCTAACTCGGGACGAAAAAATGACCAAAACATAGCTTGCACTGTAATCTGACAGCTAGGAAATAGTGCAGGAAGAAAAGGTTGAGAACGAATAAAAATTACTATAACTTAAATTGTGAGAAGGCAAGGAGAGACAACATGCAGAAAAAGGGGAGAAAGAAGCCTGAACTACTAAGATATCGCATGAGAGAGAATGCCAGATAAAACAAGCATTCTGTAAGTATTGCTTTGCAATACATGTCCCCTACCTGGTGATATAAATCTTTTGAGGTTGACAGCAACATAATCCATTAAAAATTGACAGAAGCAGCTGAAACTCAAACTTGATCAGTAACTTCTCATAACATAGCAATAAACCAAGTTTCAGCTATATATGTTTGTATTTCATAAGCCGAAAGGGGTCATAACTCCATAAAAAAATGACGAAAACGCCTGAAACTCGAACTTGGCCTGCAATTTCTCATAATAAAGTAATGTACCAATTCTCAGTTGAATATCCTGAGACTGCGAGAAAAAGGGCGGAAAACTAATATTTTTTGTATTTCATAAGTCAAAAGGGGGCATAACTCCATGAAAAACGGAGAAAAATGTCTGATACTCGAACTTACTCTAACTCCTTATACTAAAGCGATGTACCAATTTTCCCTTAAATATCTTGGAGCGCGAAAAAAGTCCGGAAAACTAATATTTTTCGTCGAAAACGGGCATAACCCCATAAAAGATTGCTGCATACCGCTGAAACTCGAACTTGGTCCGTAACTTCTCATAACAAAGCAATGTAGCACTTCTCAGTACAATATCTTGAAATACTGTGAAAAAAATTCGGGAAACTAATATTTTTCGTATTTCATAAGACGAAAGCGGCATAACTCCATGAAAAATTGACGAAAATGTCTGAAACTCGAACTTGCGTTGTAACCCCTTAGACTAACATGAGGTACCAATTTTTCCGTAAATATCTTTACGGAGTGTGAAAAAGATTGCAGAAAGCTGATATTTTTCATATTTCCTAAGACATCAGGGGGCATAACTCCATCAAAAATTTACGCATACGCCAAAACTCCAACTACATGTACATGTAGGTCTGTAACTTCTCATAACAAAGCAATGTAGCAATTCTCAGTATAATATCTTGAAAGACTGCGAAAAACTAATATTTTTCGTATTTCATAAGTCGAAAGGGGGCATAACTCTATGAAAAATTTATGAAAATGTCTGAAACTTGAACTTGCACTGTAACTCCTTATACTAAAGCGATGCACCGATTTTCGCTTAAATATCTTTAAGGAGTGCGAAAAAGTGCGGTAAGCCGAAAGGGGGCATAACTCCATCAAAAATTGACGCATACGCTTGAAATACGAACGTGCTCTGTGACTTCCCATAACAAAGCAATGAAGCAATTCTCAGTATAATATCGTGAAAGACTGCAGGGGGGGGGGGGGGGGGGTGGTGTGTGTGTGGAAAATAAAATCACAAAGATACTGACAAAAATTAGTTGAAAAAATCAGATTGAATCTGACGAGCCAAAAAGCCCACCCTCGGCCCCGGACCTAATAAGGATCCAAAGCGAAGCAGGAACCAAAGCCGGCCAACATCCAGACCTGGGGCTGGAAAAAACCCGGCCCTGGCCGCCATACCGGGGAAATTGATAATCCAGAATGACCGGCCCTGCCCCGCCCCGGAGCCAGGTCGGGGAAACTGGAGCCTGACCAGAGGTGTGGATCCGGACCCAGAAAAAGACCCGGGGCCGGAGCCGGCACTTACAACATAAGATGATGAAACTGGCTTGGTAGAAGTCAATGGATATGAGATCAGTTGCATTGGCAGTGATAGGTGGTGAGAAACAGGACCGACTTACGACCCACTCTGGCGCAGACTGCGGAATGTTGAATGGTGAAAAACCGGACCGACTTATGACCTGCTCGAGCCCAAGAGAGGATAAACTGAACTTGGGCCACATGGACGCAGGCTGCGGAATGTTGATAGATGAAGAATGATCCGATGTATCCTGGAATGGTGACTGGCTTATGAACAGCCGGCAAACAAGGCGAAACCCGAGTTTTTGTACTCTTATCCTTCCCATTTTTTGTGCCACCTCACAAGAGTCCCAAGGGGCCTGTATCGCTTACCTGCATCACAGGCATTTCAACCTGAAAGGCCATCAACAGTAAGTAGAACCCTACAGAGTTGAGCAGAATTATAACAAGAAAACAGAAGCCATGTTTCTTTATGTATCAACTACTTTTGAACAAAACTTAAGGGCCCTTAGTCCCTTATCATATCTCCCAAATTTCGGCCCAATCCGTTCAACGATTCTGGATACGAAGTTGTTTTCATGAAAACCAGGTCATCCAAGATGACTGCTAAAGCATTAGGCAATCAAGTTCCATTGAACAAACTGGATTCAGCTGTTTCCGTAAATAACCTGTCATGAGTTTTGAATCAATCCCCCATGTGGATGTGGAAAAGAAGATTTCTAAAGGTATTTCAAAAATCCAGGATGGCCACCAGGCAAATTACAGACCAGCTTCATTTGAACAAACGTGTATCTCTATGCCCTAAGTATGTTTTCTGCCAAATATACTTGAAATTTCCTATTGCTTTAGTATATGGGAGTTTCTAGTTGGAAAATGATCCATGATGGCCGCTAAAACGTTTATCCGACAGTTTCGAAAATGGCAAATCTGAATAGTAGGGCAGATATGTGAAAAAGATGTTCCATTCTGGCAGAAAGCACGACATTTGGCATATAGGTGGTTTACGGTATCTTGATCATAATTAGATGCGGTGCCACGTGATTCTACCAAGGAAACCCATTCAAAATGGTGGATTCAAAATGGCCACCTTCCCAGCGGAAAATTCGCATTATTCAAGCTCTAGACGGAGTAGAGAGATGGGATTAATGTCAAATTAGGGGTTTCATGGGTCAATCGTTATAATTCTACTCACTACAATACTCTAAATATGTAGATATCAATCCTTCCATAGCGACCACCTGTGTTTGATGTCAAAAGACGGTGGATCTTTAAGATGTGTTATCCAAAAGATCCATCTCTTGAGAACAAAAGCAATATAGCATCTAGAAATAGTTTAAATTACTTGATTTCTTAATATCAAACCAAGTAATGGTCATTATAGATATGTTCACTTATCCTATTAGAGTATGCAAGGCTATACATGACGCTGTTGATTGTTGAATCATGATTCACAGACGTCACACACACTATGCACCGCATGAGCGCAACTGTGTACACGTAAGTTGGATTTATAGCATTTGCATCTGCCAGTGCAATTACTTTTGCAAGCACATTTCACGAGTTCCCGGCATGCCTTAGATGCGTCTGCATGCAAACTCCATTGCGGTGACCAAGTGTCGCCATCTCTGACCCAACCCCAGTCAGCTGGCGATGGCGTTTTTACATATGCGTGGAGTGATTGGCCCCAAAGATAACCTGCCTGTAACGCAGCACGTTTGGTGTGTTGCAGCAGAGCTGCACTGGTCGGAGGAATGTTTTCTAGCTGCCTGTTGCCAAAAGCGAAGCCGTTTTCGTGCCTCATTAACCGTTGACAATGGTGATGTGCGTTTGTACAGTAGTACGACAAACCTCTTCAGCGTTTCCATGTCATTGTCACACAGAGATGCCGGGGCATCAGACAGTCTCGTAAATAGTGACTTGAATAGATCTGAAGTCCTCCAAACTTCCCATGCTGTCTTCTTGCCAATCCCACAGAATGCAGACACAGTGTCACACCCAGAGAAAGCATGCATAAATAGCAGTCCTTGTGACGCTTCTGCACCCAAAACTGTTGCAATGCCATGAGCTGATACATAGCCGAAGGTCTTCCCATAGCCAAATGCGCCCCAGAGATCCCACCCATGAAGAAATTTTGCTGTCCGTATGGCTAGGACTACGACGTCTGTCTCTGTAGCATGAATCATTATTGTTCGATAACCTTGGTGATATGCATGGAAGGCGTGGAGCAACATTCTACCATCTGCTTCATCTTGCATCATGCATTGTGAGACGTCATGCTCTGGCCTCATCAGCACGTTTTCCTCACATGTTGTGACGAGTATCTTTCCTTCTGGTGGCTCGAATGACTCCAGTGTGAGAAAGGTGAAGAGGCCTGTTCTGTTTGCACCAACTCGTAGGAAAGTTTTCCAATTTTGAGGGAGTCTTGTACTCGATGCAACACGAAGAGCTTCACCATGTCCCCGTAATTCTCTAGCGTGTGTCTTCAAGCTTCCCGCCTTATACATGTCCCATACAACATCCAATCTTTTAACCGTCTGTAGTTGTCTAGCAATGTGTGGAAGGAAGACGTGCTCTGCAAAATCTCCAAATGTGTTCACAACCACGTTTGATTTCTTGGGATCTAGATTATGCATCATAGGTGCTCCGTCAATGATCTTCACTTCAACCTCTGGACAATCAGCTGCACGAGCTACTAATGCTTCCAAACATCCCATCAGATCCGATTTGCTGCCTTGGCGTATTGCGTTGCTCTCAGCAAGTGATGGGGGCCATGGACGATTCTCATGCTCAAAGAATGAATCACGGTCTCCGTCTCTGGATTGGCAGGAAATGTACAGTCTAGAGAATAACTGTACATCTCTCTTCATTGCAACAAGCTTCTTGTTGGTTCTGGTACTCTTCCTCTGTTTTTATTTGAACAAAGCCAAATTAGTCTGGGATTGGGTCATATACCGATTTTGATGACACAGATAGTTGATCTGCGACGAATGCTGTCTGATGCCTAGTTCTTGGGCTGTTCGGATCGCATTCACTACAGACTCGGACATACTGTCTCTGGTATCTAGTCACTAAGTCAAAACTGTCATCTAAAAATGGGTTTCCCATTTCCTCGATTGCATCAATAAGACAAATTGTGTTTAAAGCAAACAATTTCTACTTACTCGGAATCCGCTCATGGTGACAGTTATCATTGATATTTCTGTGTGTGTTTCACTTCGTACTCGCTGATCATCCTTCCTATTTCTGGGCCCGACACCATCCATCGTTTCAAAGCAACTTCATTTTCTGTGATTCCGATAATTCCACCATCACCCTTCAGAATAGCATTTTGCTGCTCGTGGATTTGATCATGTGCCAAGGCTGAGAACTTGTGAGGCGTTTTCTGAGTAACAGAGTTTCCTTCAACAAATTTCCTATGTACAAGTGGGCATCGGTTCTCAAGTTGCAACAGATCAGCCACATGGATGCTGAGCCATCGTGCATAGTGTACTTGATCCAGGGTAAACATCCACGGGATAATCCTGCCCAATGGCTTTTCACAGCGCGATCAACCCGAGTCCGGCTACAGAGATGCCAACAAGAGTTGTGCCACCTAGCACAATTTTCTATGAGCGTCTCCGCAATTCCAGCTCCATCATTCAACCTACATAGATCCAGGTATGGTGGAAGGGCATGGAGTTGCTGTAGCCTATCAAGGTTATCAGCTAATGACCTATAACTAGTAATCACATTGTCACGATTTGTGTTACTACATGGATCTATGAGATGCTCCGTTGTGGACTGCTGGCAAATAACACCCAGGGACCAGTTCGTGTGTGCTAAATCCACTGTGGGATCAGATGTCAATTTCACTTTCTTTGACATATTGATTTGAATGCGAGAATATAATAGGCTATTGTCTCTGTCTATAAGCAGAGCACAATACGCGTGTGCGTGATTGCTATGCATTCTCCTGATATATTTAAATAGTCAGTGTGAGTTTAGGAAACTACAATAATTATATTGAAATCCGCAACGAAATAATGTTTGGCGAAGCGAGGGGCTGGCATACAATTACTTTTACTGAAGAAAATGTGTAGACCAATTGCTTTGAGTAGCGAAAACTTGTTTCTAATAATACTACTAATTTACAAATGCTCCAACAACAACAACAACAACAACAATAATAATAATAATAATAATAATAATAATAATAATAACATATTTTTTCAGCATGTTTATCTATTTAGAGTATTGTAATCGGTAAAATCATAACCAGTGACCCAAGAAACCCTTAATTTGACATCAATTCCAGCCCTCTACTCCTTCTGGAACTTGAGTAATGCAGATTTTCCACTGGGAAGGCGGCCATTCTGAATCCGCCATTTTGAATGGGTTCCCTTGGTAGAATCACGTGGCACTGCATCTAATTATGTTCAG
Organism: Chaetoderma sp. LZ-2023a; assembly: GCA_034401795.1. Taxonomy (NCBI): domain Eukaryota; kingdom Metazoa; phylum Mollusca; class Caudofoveata; order Chaetodermatida; family Chaetodermatidae; genus Chaetoderma; species Chaetoderma sp. LZ-2023a. The sequence goes on from CM067360.1 coordinate 61,368,055, forward strand.
CATACGGTAAGCCAGCTATATGCCAAATTTCATGCTTTCTGCCAGAATGGAACATCTTACCTCAAATTTGTTACATATCCGCCCCACTAGAAGTCAGAATATCCAAACACATATAAAACCAATTTCGGCTTCAAGATTCGTCAAAATAAAAAAATTGGGCCACAGCAACCATATTTTTGGATGATTCAATTTCCTTTGAACAATTTTAATGGCCCTTAGGCCCTAATCAAATCTCCCCAACTTTCAGCCCGATTCTTCCAGCGGTTCTGGAGAAATCGTTTTTGAAAAAGGACTAGGTCATCCAAGATGGCCACCAAACTATTTGGCCAATCAAGTTCTCTTGAACAAACTTGTTTCAGCTGTTGCCCTAGATCATATTTAATGAGTTTTCTAAAAATCGGCCAACATCCAAGATGGTCGCCGCCCAACTTGTCCGACCGGCTTCATTTGAACAAACTTGAATATCTATGCCCTAAGGATTGTTCCTGCCAAATATAATTGAAATCAGCCCAGTGGTTCTTGAGAAGAAGTCGTTTAAAGAATCCCCTATTGCTTTACTATGGCCCCGTTGCTTTACTATGGGAGCCTATACCAAGATGGTAGCCAAACCATTTATCCGAGTCTCGAAAGCGGCATATTTGGACTCGCCACCATGATAAGCATATATAGACCAATTTTCATCATTAAAATACATCAAATACAAAAAAAATAAATATTACCAACAAATGCTAAATTTTGATTGGTTGATGCCGGCCATGTTTTTTAACGTACAAAATTCCTTTGAACAAATTTGAATGACCCTTGGTCCCTAAACATATTTAATAAATTTCAGCTCTATCCCTTCAGCGGTTCGGGATAAGTCGTTTTCGGGAAAACTACGTCATCCAAAATGGCCACCAAGCAAATAGGCCAATAAGGTTGGCTTGAACAAACTTGGGTCTAACGTTGCTATAGATGATGTGTTATGAGTATTGACTCAATTCCTCTTGCGGTTTCGGAGAAGATTTTTAAAGTGTTTCTAAAAATCGGCCATTTTGGATTTTGACTGATCCGCTTCGTTTGAACAAACTTAGATCTCTATGCCCTATGAATGATTCCTCCAAAATATAATTGAAATCGGCCCCTTAGTTCTTGAGAAGAAGTCGTTTAAAGAATTCCCCATGGCTTTACTATGGGCCCATTGCCTTACTATGGGAGACTATGGCGGGAAAACAAACCAAGATGGAAACCAACCAGTCTATCCGACAGTCTCGAAAGTGGCATATTTGAACTCGCCACACTGATAAGCATATATAAAGCAATTTTCGCCATCAAAATACATCAAATACAAAAAAGCCAATATGACAAACAAACGCTAAATTTTGATTGGTTGATGGCAGCCATGTTTTTTAACGTACAAACTTCCCTTGAACAAACTTGAATGGACCTTGGTCCTAAGCATATTTACCAAATTTCAGGTCTATTCCTTCAGCGGTTTGGAAGAAGTCATTTCGCGAAAACTAGGTCATCCAAGATGGCCGCCACGCAAATTGGCCAATCAGGTTGCCTTGAACAAACTTGGGTCTACCGTTGCAATAGATCATGTGTTATGAGTTTTGACTCAATTCCTCTTGCAGTTTCGGAGAAGATTTTCTAAAGTGTTTCTAAAAATCGGGCATATTGGATTTTGACCGATCCGCTTCGTTTGAACAAACTCAGATCTCTATGCCATATGAATGCTTCCTCCAAAATATAATTGAAATCGGCCCCTTAGTTCTTGAGAAGAAGTCGTTTAAAGAATTCCCCATTGCTTTACTATGGGCCCATTGCCTTACTATGGCGGGAAAACCATCCAAGATGGAAACCAACCCGTTTATCCGACAGTCTCGAAAGTGGCATATTTGAACTCGCCACACTGATATGCATATATAAAGCAATTTTCGCCATCAAAATACATCAAATACAAAAAAGCCAATATGACCAACAAACGCCAAATTTTGATTGGTTGATGGCAGCCATGTTTTTTAACGTACAAACTTCCCTTGAACAAACTTGAATGGATTTTGGTCCTAAGCATATTTACCAAATTTCAGGTCTATTCCTTCAGCGGTTTGGGAGAAGTCATTTCGCGAAAACTAGGTCATCCAAGATGGCCACCAAGCAAATAGGCCAATAAGGTTGGCTTGAACAAACTTGGGTCTAATGTTGCTATAGATGATGTGTTATGAGTATTGACTCAATTCCTCTTGCGGTTTCGGAGAAGATTTTTTAGTGTTTCTAAAAATCGGCCATTTTGGATTTTGACCGATCCGCTTCGTTTGAACAAACTTAGATCTCTATGCCCTATGAATGCTTCCTCCAAAATATAATTGAAATCGGCCCCTTAGTTCTTGAGAAGTCGTTTAAAGAATTCCCCATTGCTTTACTATGGGCCCATTGCCTTACTATGGGAGACTAAGGCGGGAAAACAAACCAAGATGGAAACCAACCTATTTATCCGACAGTCTCGAAAGTGGCATATTTGAACTCGCCACACTGATAAGCATATATAAAGCAATTTTCGCCATCAAAATACATCAAATACAAAAAAGCCAATATGACCAACAAACGCTAAATTTTGATTGGTTGATGGTGGCCATGTTTTTTAACGTACAAACTTCCCTTGAACAAACTTGAATGGACCTTGGTCCTAAGCATATTTACCAAATTTCAGGTCTATTCCTTCAGCGGTTTGGAAGAAGTCATTTCGCGAAAACTAGGTCATCCAAGATGGCCGCCAGGCAAATTGGCCAATCAGGTTGCCTTGAACAAACTTGGGTCTACCGTTGCAATAGATCATGTGTTATGAGTTTTGACTCAATTCCTCTTGCGGTTTCGGAGATTTTCTAGTGGTTCTAAAAATCGGCCATTTTGGCCATCATGGATTTTGGGCGATCGGCTTCGTTTGAACAAACTTGAATCTCTATGCCCGAGGGATGCTTACCGCCAAATATAATTGAAATCGGCCCAGTGGTTCTTGAGAAGTCGTTTAAAGAAAAAGTTGATGGATGACAGATGACACATAGATGACGGATGGTCGTCATCGCATAAGCTCACTTGGCCATTCTGGCCAGGTGAGTTAACAATGTAAAACAGTGAGTTATAACTTATTAGATTTAGAAGAGTCGCTTCCTGGGAACAGACAGCTCCAATGCTTCACAATCAACTACGTCAAGAGATGAAGCATTAGTAAGTGACTGGTCCAGGGCCCATGTTCCCGAAGCTCTCGTTATGTTAGCGATATCGTTACACCATACTAAAGCAATGGGTGTAACGATATCACTAGCTAACGATAGCTTCAGGAACATGGTCCCAGTATAGTCTTATTGATCCTACTGTCAATAGACGAGTCAATATTGTGAACTCGTTTCTGCAGACATTCCATAGATAGTAAAATTTTTTTCAAGGATGGCTGAATCCACCGTGGCCTCAGGTTTGGCCTTTATTTTAGCCACCGACCTTGAAGGAGGATTCCCAGGAATATTTAAGAACTCTGGGGAATTTGGTTTAAAGAATGACATTCTGGCAGATTGGGACCATGACCCACATATTAAACAGGTTGATTATAAAGTACACAATGTACATTACGAACACACGTGTACGGCGTGTTCCGATTTTATGAATCTATGGCAACTGCCAGAAGGACATCTGATAGAATGATTCTGATTCTTTTCTTTGACCTTCACCTTGGTCTTCTTCGGAGACTTTCTCAAATCTGAATCGTAATAACAGAGAGATTTGATAGAGTAAAGCTCCGAATATGACTCAGGATTAGCCGGTGCTAATCCCAAGATTTATTGATAGCGACCCTACAGATCTCTATTTTAAAATTATGTTGGTTTTCTTTGAGACAGTATGTTACTGAGATATCGCCGATTCATGCTCAATCGCAACAAGCATGTCCATTCAGTAGCTTATACATGCTACTGTAAAAGAAGCAAAAAATAGACAACACAGTCTATACACTCTGGGTGCCAAGTAAGCAAAGCTGGTAACGCCCCTACTACAAAATTAGAAATGATCTTACAAATCATTATTACCGTTAAATTCCGGGTATATTGTGCACTTTTTTGCTCAAGTTACATGTTATAAAAAGCTACTGCGCACTATACACAAGGATAAATATTTGTCACATTTTTTACCCCAGAATTTTTCGTCAGAATCGCAAAATTCAGGGCTGAAATATGATTTTATGGATCGGAAATCAGTCGGGAATAACGATCGCATTCTAACATGTCTATAATGGTACTATCTCAACTAGATTGTTAAAATGTCTTACTACTGTCTAAATATTGTGTTATACCTTTATTAAATACCATAGTGTTGTAAAATGATCAAATAAACCATCATTTAACTTTTTTACAACGCCAATATTTCCTGTAATTTATTTCTATAAAGGGAGGTTACTCCTCTCTTCCCAAGTTGAACATAGATGTTTAAAATCCATAGATTGCTACACAGATACGGACATAAATGTGTTAAAAAAAGAATACTAGAGCCGATGTTTTTCAAGGTGATCTAGCATTTACATAGATATAGAAAGGAATGTTTTATATGTACTAAACGACTCAATGTTTTGACCAATCGGCGGGCAGGATGATTATGATTGACAGGTTAAGGTTAAAGGTCACATCCGCCAACGTATGACGAAGTAACTGTAGAAACGAAAGGATGAGAATAGAAAGTCATTTCAAATTGAAGATAATTCAACTTATTTAATAAACAATGCGTGGAATAAACTAGATTATAGCACTATATTATAATATATTATGATGATGATATACTATAATATATTATATAAACCCCACCCCCACTCAAACAATACCCACAATTGATCAGTCGATTTTGTAAATGGCAGGCGGTCTGCTCTATCACCTTTGTTTATTGTACTTCTGACCGTGTTAATCCACCCACCCCGCCCCACCACCTGACTACACTGCCTGTGAACCGAGTCTTGAAACCACTCATCTACTGCGTATATGATTGAACAAAATCTCATGGGCTCGCCTTTGATATAGTTACCAAAGTAATTACCGGCACTGTTAGTGTGAGCCAAAATGGATTTGAGGTTTTTTTTATTATTAAAATCGATTTTATTCTCAAGTATCAGCGCACAAAACTCATATTTTATGAAATGAAACAAAATAAATATCCGATTTTTTATGTTCTAACGACCATTTATGTTAATGAGCTCTGCTCAAATCAAATTCGGATTCTAACCTGTTCTGATGGAAATTATATTTGTATTTTTATATCATTCAATAGTTTAATACAAAATATTTGCTAAAAGTGTAGGCGAATGATATTCCCATGATTAAACAACAGAGTAACGCACGCCACAAACAAGATTTTATAAGGAAAGTGTATTCAACACGCAGTGTCATTGATTTTTTTGTTACCAGTTTTCGTTCACACGTCTCTCAATCTTACTGCGCACTATACACGAAAACAACGTTTTTCAGGCCGATTTTGGTTAAATTTAGGGGTGCGCACTATGCACGATAGCGCAATATACACGGGATTTAACGGTAATGCACCAGGACCTACAACCACTTATCTTGGGAGGTTTTATACGCTTGTCCCACATCTTGATGACCCTTATGACTTTCTTCTATCCACAGCAATTCCAAAAGTTAGAAAATAACTTTTAAATTGACTATAAAAAAATTTTTATACACCCTTCCCTTCAACAGTAGGAAAAGGAATGAATTCTGAGATATAGCATTCAAGCGAATTACTATGGATCTCATCATTAGAGAGAGTATGGAGATACCTGAAGAAGCTTGTCACTCTGTAACCACAATACCCAGCAAACATTGGCTGTAAAAAATTTACCCTACTACGCTTCCCTTCAGAGAAGGAAAGAGCAATAGTAATGCAAGGAGGTATGTTGTAATGTAGTAATAATGTCAGCTTGATAGATGGATACTCTGGAAAGGTGAATTGTTAAGTTAGCCAAAACCTGTCTTTCCCAATCAAACGGAGACCTTGAGTTACCATGGTCAAAATGTGATTTGATGGCTGATCATGAATGGACCTTTCCTGTTTATCTATCGATCATATGACGTCTTCATCAACTATGTGATGCGGAGGATGACGTCATAATCAATGACGTAGATAAGTGCATCACGAACGCATAATTGGTGATGGACTAAGGGGTTGGCGAACTGTCTTTACTATTTAATAAACATGATGTTGGCAGCAGTTAACACCTAGTCAAATTACATTCAAAATATTCAACAGCGTACCTGTAGTTTTCTGGAAATTGATAGACAGGGAGTTCAGGGATCGATCGATCCCAACTCGAGGGAGATGTGGGTGGCGCTTAGCTAGAGATGGGCAGGGCATAGCTAAAACTGAGATCCATTATCATGATCAATGATATGCCAGGAATTTAGCCTTGATCAAACATGCTCATGTCAGACCTGACCTTGTTCAGTATTGGTACATACTGTGTTAAACCATATTAAAACTTACCAGCTACCATCCTTTTCATGGCTAAAACCACTGCAGAACTAGTGAACCATGTCTAACCGTGATCAGACAGACAAGACTATATCTTACCACGCTCAAAGTTTGAGCCTCAAACTGATCAGACCACATTATAGTGTAGTTGTAATCCTTGCCTATCTGGTCGGGCCATGGTCAAACTGACCAGACCATGTTTTATCGTGGTTGCAACCATTGACAATCTGGCAAGGCCATGTTTGCGCATTATCAGCCATACCAAACTTGTTTCCCCACCACTGTGAGGCTGACCAAACCATGTTCAGATTGACCTGAAATTGTTTTATCATGGTTGCATAGGCAGTCTTGGCAAACCTGGACCCTGATTAAATCAGCTAGACCAAGTGATCAGACCACGTTTGTATATGATAAAACCAGCTACCATAGTCAACCCTTTAATGGTCAAGCCAGCCAAAATTGCCCTCTGCAGTGGTCTTGAGGAATGTCCATTTGCTGGCCCAGAGACTATTTAAGAAAATTTACCACGAGAAAGCCTGGCTCAATAATCGAGCCAGTCATTCTAGTGGTAAATTTTCAAAAATACTATTCTCTTTACCTGTAGATGGACATTTTATAAGGAAAATTTAGTTTTTCTTCACTACACTTGCGCGATTACGTGATTAAATCGAAATTTATATGATTAAAAATTAAATAATCAAATTATCGTGACTATTTTCTATGGCATAAAATATCTCAAAATCTAACTTTCAATTACTTTTGAATGCGATCGGTCATGAAAAATTACATTTTCCTTAGTGAATGTATGTCCATTTGCAGGGTAAGACAAGACTATTTTTGAAAATGTATTATTGGAATGTCTGGCTCGAGATTCCGTCATTGATATTCTTTTGTTGTTATGTCTTGGTAATTTGTATCCAAGCAAATTAATCGAGTAATCGCGATTATTTTTTAATAATCAATCGCGATCACTCAAGACAATAATCGCAGAGGCCTATTCTTCACCAAATTTGACCAGTAAAGGATTAAATAACTATTGTTAACATGATCAGATCATGGTTGAGCAGGACTGATCGAGCTAGATGATGTTATGACCGTTGGATCCTTACAGCCAATGACAAGTAGTCTTCTTACAGATTTCCTTGAAAATTTTAGATTATCCAAGATGGCAGCAAAAGTTGACCAATGAAATTTCTGTATAATGTTTGGAATGTTTACCACCATACAAGAAAAATATTGTTGAAATCGGCCAATGAGAAGTCTGTTTATATTTGCCAGACATTTTCAGAAAATCAGATGGCTGACAAATATTGAACAAGAACTCTGCAAACAGCGCATAATACCCCGCCATGATGACAATCCAATGAATGAGAGCTATCAGAAAATAATTATTTCTTCCTCAGACCCATCAGACCAGTCATCCTTATGAAGTGTCATAGCGATTCCTTAAACGGTCAAGGAGGTATATTCCAATGACCCTAGGAAGTGATCCGATAAATGGTAACGGAGATATCGTCCAGAAACCAACGTTCAAGATGGTGTGCTGGCGGTCATCTTGACTTTCTGATCATTGTCATTTTTGATAAGTTTCTTCTCCACACCTAGTCCAACCACTCCATGAAGTTTCAAAGCGATCCGATAAACAGTAACAGAGTTATCATCTGAAGGCCATCTTGGAGTTTGTATAATTGTCAATCGCGATAGGCTTCTTAACCAGAGGTAATCGAACCACCCTATGAAGTCTCATAGCAATCCAATAAATGATAACGGAGTTATCATCCGGAAACCAATTTTCAAGATGGCCACTGGCCATCTTGGATTTCAGATTATCGTCGATTTCGATAGGTTTCTTCTCCAGACCTAGTCCAACCACCCTATGAAGTTTCAAAGTGATCCGATAAACGGTAACACCCAGACAGATGGTGCCATTACATAATACCCGTCAAATTTTTTGGTGGGCTATAAAAATCAAATATTATAAAAGACTAAGAGGGCAGCATAAAAAGGATTTCCGAAAAATTGGTGGAAGATCAAACATGGCCACTGGAAAAATTGACCAATCAAATTTCTGTGTACAAATTTGGAAGACTATTATCATAGGGTTATTCCAGCTAAGTCGGTAGATATTGGCCAGCCGGTTAATGAGGAGGCATCTTTTAAAGCAAAAGTTAATGGACGGTTGATTTAGGGGAGGTGATTGGCTGCGGTGTTAGCGCGATCGACTGGTAATCAGCCAGGTAGGGTTCAAATCCCGCTCAATTGTCAGGGCGATCATGTGGCGATCCTCGTTGACTCTCCACCCAGGAGTATAATTGGGTACCAGTGTAAAAACTGGGGAAGTTATCAATAATAGACTGAAATATAAACCAGCCTAGATATGGCGTGAATGAGACCTGGAATCATGGACTCGATAGATGCCAAACAAACAAGTAACTTCTCTGGTTGATTAAGAAGCATAAGCTCCCTTGGCCTTTCAGGCTATGAGCTAAAAATTTACCCATCTAAATTCTTGCTAGAAGTCTTGAAGGATACCACAATAGGTTAGTTCCACTGAGGATTGAGTTAGGTAAAAGTAAAGGTTGTAGATAGACATGAATGCCATGGTACCTAGGCTTACTTGACTTGATGCTGCGGGCCAGAGGAGCTGATGTAACCTCAATGACAAAAACCGTTGTGTTTATATTTAGAACTACTAACCATGCTTAACTGTCACGCTGCTGCAAGCCACCACACAATATGTTCAATGAGCAAAAACTCTTGACTTGCTGAATATTTTGAAAACAATTTGACTGAAAGTTGTTGGTGGCTTAGCCCCCACCAACATTCAGTCAAATTGTTTTCAAATTATTTAGCAGGTCCAGAGATATAACCCCTGGATTGTCATCTGCAAAAGCTCAGTAGTCAGACAGTTAGTTTTTAAGAAATCGACTTACACTTTCACATTTGAAGGCCGAGTGTCCATTCTTCGTATGTAATTATCTGTGTGTTTATATTCCTCCATTTTTCTCTGATCATTGCTTCTTCCATTGTCGAACTGTCTTGAATAGTTCATTTGTCCTTGATTAGGCTTTTGAAAACCACCACCAAATCCATAATCAAATGAATTTGTACTTTCTGAGCTTGCCAGGCCATTCGACTTTTCATGTTCACCTTCTAGCCAAGCATCATCATCGAAAGGATTATTAGGATCCACAGACGACGTTAATGACGTGAAGCGAGTAAGCGGATCTGTAGAACTTGTCACAGAGCCTTTTGGTGGCGATGTCTCCACTGATTGGTGTTGACTATCATTGTTCTCTGAGCCTGTATGCTCTTCTAGTGCTGCTGTTTCTGAGGTATCTGTCCATGCGTCATCAATGGGTGAAGGTGATGTAGCGATATTGTACTGATGATTCCTGTAGTCTTGTGATACAGGAATCACATAGTTATTTACCTCTACTGGGACATAACCTTGATCATCAGCTGTCCAATGAGCTGTTGGAGATGTCTTTCGTGGCAATTGTCTGTATGGAGGCTCTGCAGAAGAAGCGGAAGTCAATGTCGTTGTATTCACAGGCAAACAGCTGGCAGAATTAGGAAGCATTACATGGTGCTGTTGGTTTTGAAGGTGTTGCTGCTGCTGTTGACTTTGGCATTGCTGTTGGTTTTGAAGGTGTTGCTGCTGCTGTTGATTTTGGTGTTGCTGCTGTTGACTTTGGTGTTGCTGCTGATGTTGGTTTTGAAGGACAAACTCATGGTATTGCGACAATATTTCTTGGCTTGGAGGGTTATAACTTGCAGGGTAGCCGATCTGTCCTGGCATATTAGTCCTATAGACTGCCTAGAAATAAAAAACAAATTAACGAATCAGACGTTTAAAAACATAGATGTTGACCACCCACAGATCCTCCCTAACAGTGCAGGTGTAGTTGTTTAAAGTAAAAGTTGATAGATGAATGGTAGTTACAACTTCCTCTCATTTGGCAGGAAGATTCCTTATGGCATACAGATTAGAGATTGTTCAAACGATGATGAACACGTTGGTTAATTTTTTCACACGGCTATCTTGGATTTAAAAAAAAAATTCCAGAAATCTTTTAAAGCGCTGCATCTCCCAGTGGTTCTTGAGTCATTTGAAGGTTCCCATTCTGTTCCTATAGTTTTGGTGGGAAAATAATCGATGAGTGCCACCGATCCATTTATCTGACGAAAGCGAGTAAAATTTGATATCGCCATACCCATAGGCACATATATAAAACAATTTTCGCCACCAAAATCCATGAGGCCCATTGGCCTGCGATGATCACCTGGCCCATTAGCATTTGAACCATTTTCCTTTAAAAAGATATAACGGATAATTTTGGGAAAATCCAAGATGAATCAACACACACAAACAAATTAATCAAGCAAAATTGTCGTTTTATATGTCGACGTGTACCACCATAGCATCGTTCCACTCAAGTTTTATTGAAATCAGGCTTTTGATTGAGGAGTAGCATTTTAAATGATTCCGGAATATTTTCAGCAAATCCAACATGGACAGCAAAAAATCGATTAATTAGAATTTTGAATAGAAGTTCTAGAACCTACCACTGTAAGATCCTTATGGCCACATTTGGTTAAAATCCACCAAGCGGTTATGGAGATGTGTTTTGACAATTCTTTTTATAAAATCTAAGATTTTCAGCAAAAAAATTTGACCAAGCAAAACTCTGAATAGAGGTTCTAGAGTCTACCAGATTTGAGATCCTTCTAGACAAATTTGGATGAAATCTGTCAAGTAGCTAAGACTCTTAGTTGAAAACTGTCAAGTAGCTAAGCGTCGCTTTAACAATTTCCAGTAATTTTTTTTTTAGAATCTAAGTTTTTCACCCCAAAAGATTGCCCAAGCAAATAGAAAGGCCATGTTCTACAAGTAGAGCAACATAGTTTTTTTTGGTCAGAAATTCAAAAGTTCTGGCCAAAAATAGAAAGTAAAGTATTAAAAATATGACATGTAGGCAGGGCATTTTAGGAGCAATATTTTAAAAGATTTCCTGGACCTATTTGGAAATCTAAGATGGCCACCAAATGGATTGACCAATTTCTCATTAGAAGGGGAGAAGTCTACCACACTAAAATTGTTGCATCCATGTTTCGTTGAAATAGTACTGTTGATGAAGAAAGACTAGTGTCTAATGTAAAGGATCTCTGGAAAATCTACGGAGAACCCAATATCTATGGCCACAGGAAAAATTAGCCAATCAAAAATCTGAATAAATGTTCTGGAGCATCACAAGATCCGTCCCGCCAAATCTGGTTAATATCCGTCAAGTGGTTTGGGACGAGATGTTTTAAAGGATTTGTGGCACAAAAAAATTCCGGAAATCCTTTAAATCATATCTCCTAAACTGCTTGGCGGATTTTAATCATATTTCACTGGACGGATCCGACATAAATTATATTCAGAATTTTGATTGGTGCATTTTTTCAGTGACCATTATCTGATAATGGTCACTGAAAAAATGCACCAATCCAAATTCTGAATATAGTTTATGTCGGATCCGTCCAGTGAAATATGATTAAAATCCGCCAAGCAGTTTAGGAGATATGATTTAAAGGATTTCCAGAATTTTTTTTGGAAAATCCAAGATGGCTGCCAAAGAATTTACCAATTGAAATTGTCCTTTGATATGTTAAAGTCTACCACCATAGGATCGCAAGATTCATTGAAATCAGATTAAGGAGTAATTTTAGAGCTCAAGACAATATTTCCGGAAAATTCAAGATGGCTGTCAAAAAAATCAACCAATCAAAATTTGGAATACATATTCTGGAGCTTACCACAAGCAATCCTTCCAGTCAAATATGGTTAAATTTTTCCAAGCGTTTAGGAAATGTTTCAAAGTAAAAGTTGATGCATGGACGGATGGCAGTATGTATGATTACTGTATTCTGCGGCTGTAATAGTAGAAACATCCTACAGCTGCAATCAGTCCTTCTTCGATTTTGCCCACTGTTTCTTGTCTTCAGTAAAAATCCTTAACTTCCTGAGGTCCACACTTGACTTGAGTGTACCTAGTCCTGCTTTCGTGAGGTCACCTCATAGCACGCTGAGCAGATTTATATAATGACGTCCTCTCCTGGCTCTGCATTTACTGGCTCCGAGTAGGGGCGAATTACATGGCTCTGCGCTGGTGTGTCTTCTGGCATCCTTAGCGTATGGCCAAACATGGACCATCTTCGCTGGGCGACTTTTACAAACAGCGGATTACACGGATGGCAGTCACCATGGCATAAGGTCACTTGATCATTTTGGCAAGGTGAGCTAATGATCTAAGCGGCCGAGTTGTGTGAACAATCCTTATTATTACAATATAACTAAGGCGATATAGTAGGGGGGGGGGGGGGGGGGGGGGCTAAAATAAAACAAGTTGCTAATGTTGATCTTTGCATCAAGTTCAGCATGATCATGACTACTAAATCAGCCCTCTCCATGAATTTCTAAAGTTAATTTTAGGTATCTCGTTGCTCACCGACATAGGCAAGTGCGATTATTGCGTAGAGTGATCGCGATGTATTATTTAAAAAAAATTGTGCTTACTCGATTAATAACCGTGGATACAAATTACCAAGACATAACAAAAGCAAATCAATGACGAAAATTCCAACGGTGTTTAGACAAGTCCATTTGCAGGGCAAGAGGACTATTTTTGAAAATGTATCACTGGAATGCCTGGCTCGATTCTCGAACCAGGCAGTCCAGTAATACATTTTCAAAAATAGTCTTCTCTTGTCCTGCATATGGGCATACATTCACTAAGCAAAATGTAATTTTTCATGACCGATCGCATTAAAAAGTAATTGTTCTCTGCATATGGGCATACATTCACTAAGCAAAATGTAATTTTTCATGACCGATCGCATTAAAAAGTAATTGAAAGTTAGGTTTTGAAGTACTTTATGCAATAGAACAAATTTACGATTAATAAATTATTTAATTTTTAATCATATAAATTCACGATTAAAACATAATCACGATTTTCGATTTAATCACGCAAACCTACACCGTTACTGCTTAGTAATAATGACAAGTACTGACACTGTTCACCTCAATGGTTACAATTTTAATTAAGGAGAGCAAGTGATTGCTCCCTTTCAAAATTATCATGGAGAGGTCTGCTAAATCAAAATGACCATTCATCTACCAATATGAAGTATGCCAGCCAGTGTGCACACAGAATGTGAGGTAAAGATCAGAAACTAATTCTTCTCCCAAGTTCATGATCTTGACCATCCAACAGATGGCTCTTGTGACCTCAATGTCATCATACTGATTCATAACAGGATAGATAATCAATATTACTTCGGATAGTGTTGAGAATTGGTACTATTTTTGTGATCAATGGTTGGTTTTACATACTAACCGATGATTTATTAATGATTGATCATAACATTTACTAATTTTTACCCATTCTGAAATTTTGAATGCAATAATTGTTGCATGTTCATGGATATTTAACCGTAATAATTTAAGAAATAATCTGTTGAATATTTTGAAACTAATCTGATTGGAAGCTGTTGCTGCCTTAGGCAGCAACAGCTTCCAGTCAAATAAGTTTCAAAATATTCAACAGGAGATTGCTATGGTGGCTTTGACATTAGCATCTATAATGCTTCCGCATAGGTTTCTATGAAATAGTATACTTACCTACTGGACCACTCTATGCTATGTTTCCTAACATGTCTACCCTTCCAAATAAATCCCAATTTAAACAACACATGTCAGGGACCCGTACCTGTCTGGAAACTCCCACGCCGGTCACACTGACCACCTCCGAATCCAGACCACACATTCCGAAAATATTTGTGAAATAGCTAACGTGCAGCTGACCCAACCACGAGGGGTGGTTGAGGCTAGGTCGTGGTCCAGTAGGTAAGTATACTATTTCGTAGAAACCAATGCGGAAGCATTATAGATTCTACTTCAATATAGTTACCTACTGGAACACTCTATGATAAACACCAGAATTTGAGTCAAATAAAACTGGTGGGAGGGGTTGAGGTCAGGACCAAGAGCGTATACCCCTCAATGAGAATCATTAACTCCACAAGACAGAAGACTGACAATAACCAGAGAATACTAGAAGTGGATCAAAGTTTTGAACCGGGCGATCCCACTGGTCGCACAACCGCAACACACACCCCCTTTCTGAACCTAATTAACCACCAAAGAAGGGTCAGAAAGGGAGGGGAAGAATTACTATCTAAACCGTGTCAATTCCTCAGTCATGTCAAGAATATTCAGATAGTAAGAAAGCCGCTTCTACTTTCTAGAATTCGGGAATCAAAAATGATATGGATATAACTTACCAATTGTTTCGATTCGAGGAATGAGACAATATAAATGAGACAGTGAGTTACAAACTAAGATACTAGTACTCACCATCTTAGAACAGTCAAAGCAACCATGGTCACAGCTCAAGAACTCAGGACATCTATCAGCGAGACCACCAAAAACATGCAGTGTAACTGACAGTCCAATGATGATAGAGGTGTGATGTGCCCTTACCTGGACGACCGATTAAGCAGGTTAGCAATTGCAAGTGGGTTCAATGTACCCGAGTGATCACGCATATAATAATCAGTAAAGGACTCACAATGCCATTGTGCAACAGACATTACATCTTCCAATGAAACACCATTGTATAAGGCTGTGGAAGCAGCAAGCCCTCTGACATCATGAGCCCTAGCCCTATCACTCTGAATACCTGTAGATATTGTATGTGTACATTTAATCGTTTCTACAATCAACTAGATGCCCTCCCATGTGGTTTCTTATATAACCATAACGATTTTGGATCTGATCTCCATGCAGACGTTCTTTTGAGATACATCCTAAGAGATCTAACTGGACACCATTCCACTGAGGAAGGATCATGTGTAATAAATGCAGACCGTCTCCAGTAATTACAAAGCGGTCATGCTCTGCTGACAAGGCGTGAATCTCACTCCTACATCTAGCAGAAGCAGCAGCAACCAAGAACACCGTCTTCCATGTGAGAAACTTCAAATCAATACTTCTGATTGGTTCAAAAGGATGAGCTCCCAACACCTGTAAGGCCAGGGAAAAACTCCAAGGTGGGAGTGCTAACGGGTGTCTTGGCCACTCATTGCCCATTCCTCTAATCATCTCATTCAGCAAGCAATTCTCTTCACCCCCAGCAGATAGGCTAGGAATGAGAAACTTCAAATCAATACTTCTGATTGGTTCAAAAGGATGAGCTCCCAACACCTGTATGGCTAGGGAAAAACTCCAAGGTGGGAGTGCTAACGGTTGTCTTGGCCACTCATTGCCCATTCCTCTAATCATCTCATTCAGCAAGCAGTTCTCTTCACCCCCAGCAGATAGGCTAGGAATGACAGCCGCTAAGGCTGACTTGTATGCTGCCAAAGTTGACGGAGCTAAACCGCGTGAGTGGAATAGCTCACAGAGAAAGTCTGCTACTATTTGAACAGAGGCTCAAAAGGGATCTGTATTTCGCTCCGAGCACCATTCTGCAAATTAATTCTATAATTATAAGTCGCGGAAGTTGATCCCCTTCTGCAGAGGCGATGAATTTCACTGCCTGCTCAGAAAATCCTTCCTTAACTGAATGTTCCAAGTCAACTGCCATGCAGTCAATTGGAACATTTCCGGACAATCGTGGTAATGACGTCCTCGGATCTGGAAGATCAGATTCGGTAACTGCGGAAGGAGAACCGGTCTGCAGACCAGAAGGTCCAGCAGATCAGCTCGGCCAGTCTGGAGCGATCAGAAGCATTTGGCATTCCTCCCGTTTGATTTTTTGCAGAACCTTTGGAATCAGGATTGTTGGAGTACGCATACATCCCTGCCCAACTCAACGCCAGCGCATCCACCGCAAAGGCGTGCAGATCTGGAATCGGAGACACGTAAGTAACCATCTTTGTGTTCTCTTTTGCTACGAACAGATCTATGTTGGGTTTTCCCCAATGACTGAACAGTTTCTCGGCTACTGGAAGGTTCAGCTGCCATTCCGTTGGTCGACAAAACCAATCGACGACTCAATGAGTCCGCCAGGATGTTCAACCTTCCCGGAATGTGTGCAGCTCTGAAGATGATTTTCATCTCCTTGCACCAACGCAGGAGCTTCCAAGTAATTATTCACAATTCTGGGTACCGTGTCCCACCCTGGCAGTTCAGATAACACACCACTGTTGAATTGTCCGATCTGATCAGCACTATCTTGTTCTTGACCTGATCCAGAAAATGCTCCAGTGCAAACTGCACTGCCACCATCTCCAGAATATTGATATGTTTCAAAACATTCAACCGATTCCACACCCCTGACACTGTCTGATCTTCCAGACAAGTCCCCCCTCCCCCTCCTGTGACGCATCTGTGAAAATCGTCACCTGAGGAGATAACGGAACTCCTAGCAAGAGATTCTGTCGATTGAGCCACCATTGAAGGTGATGACAGAAAGGCTCCAATAACTGAATTGGCTTGAAAAATCTGTCCCTCCTCTGAGACCACATGGACATCAGGTACAATTGGAGTGGTCTCCGCAATAACGCTGAGTAAGGTACCACATACTCCATTGACACCATTATGTCCAGCAATTTCAGGAATGTCCTGGCTGGAATCCATTGGCTCTTTTTCAGCGTCTTCAACAATGTCATCATGGAGTCCACCCGGCTTTCGGATGGATAAACCATGCCTGAATGAAGATCGAAGAACATGCCCAGGTATACAAATTTCTGAGATGGAACAAGATCTGACTTTTCGAAATTGATCACCCATCCCAGAGAGCTGAGCATATTTGTTACTACTTGAAAGTACACAGGGATCGTTGGCCTTGATCAACCAATCGTCTATGTACGTATGAAGAGCCACGCCCCTCTTACGGAGTTGCGTCGTCATAGCAAGAACCACTCGCGTGAAGACCTGATGAGCGCTGGTGAGACCGAAAGGCAAGACTTTGAATTGCGATATGCGGCCCTGGAACACAAACCGTAGATATTTGCCAAATTCCTCTTTTATTGGAATGTGGAAGTAGGCATCTTTCAGGTCTATTGACACTGTCCACACACCTTTCGCTAACTCCGCCATTACAGTCCATGTTGTTTCCATTTTGAATTTTGGAGACTGGACAAATTGATTCAATGGCTTCAGGTTTAGCACTGGTCTCCTCCCCCGGTGTGCTTGGCTATCAGGAACATGATCGAATAAAAGCCTGGGCTGGGCTGGGCTGATCTTGCACAGCTCCTTTTTCACAAAGAGCATTTATCTCCTCTTGAATCGCTAAAAGCCGATCGGACACCACTGGTACTGGAGTCCATATGGGGTCTGTAACAAGATGTGGAAGCAGCCCGCTTTGAGACCATTCCGGAGAATACCTGTAGGTTATCCAAAGAATAACCACGGAATCTCGTACCACCTCTGCCCACTGATGTGAAAACACTGCCTCCTAACTGGAGCGGCTGAAGAAGATGACACGCTGTCCATTCAATATTTTCTAAGACAGGACCGATGGACATCAATGCTACATGAGGCCATCAGGCACGGTAAGACCCCTTACCGGACCCACGGCCTCTCTTGGATGAGCCAGCAGCTCCACCCCGGCCGGGCCCAGAACCGCTGCCACCCCCTGTTCCATAGCCATCAACCTTTGCCACCGATTGAGCCTGGATCCCGCTTTACCCCAGCACCCTGCAGGAAAGCATTAGTGCGAGAGTGAAGCTGTTGCTGCTCTCGTCGCTTCCTCCACGTACGAGACCTCCTCATAAGGATACACTCGTAGGGGATGGACAGCAGGTTTGGCCTTAACCGGTTTGTCATCCTTCCCCAAAGGAGGACGTTCTATACCCAGAGTTGCTCTATCATCAAGTGACAACTGTGGCGCAGACATGCCTCCGGAAGTCATCTAATGGTTTCCCGGACACACTTACGGGCCTGCCTAGGGATCTTAGGCAGATTTCCGCTAATGAGCGCTGAAGAAGCGATAACCGCCATATCTGTGGTATTAACATCCAACGGAATAAACGATATACGCGACAGCTGCGTCTCCATCAGTTTGCGTCTCTGAGCACTAATACCCGACAGCGCAACTGACTCCTGGACTTCTGGATCCGCCCCTAAATCATAAGAATTTCTTATGAAGTCTGTGGCCTTCATCCACTCAATCTCAGTTGCCAAAGGACCACATGGAAGAAGGATGGGGTCCGCCCCTTCATGTCAGCCGTCCAAGTTACGGCCTCCTTGGCAACCATCTGGTCAGGACCCGCACCAGACCCAGTATCACTACCGGGAGCCGAATGCTGATCCAGCCATCTGCGGAGAGGGCGGGCTCCGCAAATCAGGCATGAAACAAAAACCCTCTGGTACCGGTGCTGATGGAATACCAGACACCATGGTAGCAAAAGCGGCTTGGTCACTGACCCCAGCCTGCTCCAGCACTGGACCCCGTTGAACCAGCGTGGACTGGCTCGGATGAGGATGGACCCCCATACGGCCCCTCAGACCGCATTGCATCCACCTCCATCCGCTCAACGAGGCCCGACTGGGGCTGCTGCAGTAGTTGGTCCTCCTCCTCAGGTGATAGATTGTGATCTATAACCTGGCCTGTCTCCGAGATCACGCCGCGGACGAGAGAACCCTGCTCCTGGCCACAGATCCCGTAATGTTCCACCTTGGTAGAACCGGTACAGGGCACTAACAGAGCAGAGCCAACCACTAATGGACCCTCATGGGTGCCGCTTTTATGGATACCACTAGGTCCAGCCATGGCCGGACGGGTGTCATGCGACGGGTCCATACCCTGCTGGATCAACGGCGGAGCCACTGCAGTCGATGCCATCTGAATCATGAACCGTCCCAATGATTCATCTAGCATCGACTGAAATGACCCAGCCATCTCAGCCCTAACTGAGGCTAACGCTGCGTCCAGGTCTTTCTTAGACACTGACGCTTTACCTGACTGCTCATGTCGTGATCTCTGGAAGGCTTTCCATGTCGAATCTGACCAGGCCAGGCACACATCACACCTCTGATCCTTGTCACAGGCAGAACACTTAGCGCATTCGTGACCCTTAAAGATTGAGCTCACGTACTTATTGCACTTCCCATTACTGCACCGTGAATTCTTCTGAAAAATACCAGGGGAAGAAGAAAAATATTAGTTTTTGAACCACACCTCAATAACAAGAAAATGTTACCATACTGGGGAGCATGGAACGAAATAAACACACCAGAAGCAGAGCAATCTGGTTTTTGGGCATGAATAATATAGGACCCTCCAAAAATTCATTGTTTTATTGAGACCCATGATTACGTGTGAGAATCATTTATTGACAGTCCAATGAATAAAAAATAATTATTCCAAACTTCAACAATTTATTATTACCGTTCATAAAAAACGTGATTATTGTGAAGTAGACTCAAATAAACACAAGAAATTTTATTCATAACGCATCAAAGTGATGTACCAATGCGATATGAGCCTAGGCAATTGAGAAATATGACCAAATTTCTCTAATAAATACATACCATCGAACATAAGAGCACCTAGTGGCGCTAAAAACGGTGATTTACCACAGGTTTCGCTCACTCCCCGGTTATATTGAGGCAATCGCCTCACCGGAGAACCCAAAAGATACAAACCAAAGCGATTAATATGAAGTAGGGTTATAAAAACACAAAAAGACAGCGTGAAAAATGACAAATTTACCCAAATCAACTGTCAAAACAAACCAATTTCCGCTCCGGCATCCATCTTGAATGATGAATCCTGGTCATTTACGGACGCAGAAACAACGAGTACTCGCTAAGGATCAAACGAGTCCTAATAGTAGCAAACGAGTCCTCGTGAATAAATGGCTAAAAACGGCTATCTGAAAAATATAACAGATTGACAAACATCCAACAGTAATATTTATGTCCAAAACAACATAATTATGGAACAATATCACCTTTGCAGATAGGGATAGCTTCGAACCAGACATCCTTGACTAATTGCAGGAAAATAAGCCTGAATAACACTAAAACTGTGAATTTTTGGTACACAAAACAAAACACTGCACGTTTAATGCAAATATTTTATGGAATGACTGGTCTGGACTCGGCACGGGTCAGTGTGACCAGCGTGTGAGTTTCCAGACACGTCTAGGTACGGGTCCCTGATGTGTGTTGTTTAAATTGGGATTTATTTGGAAGGGTAGACATGTTAGGAAACATATCATAGAGTGGTCCAGTAGGTAAGTATATTGAAGTAGAATACTATTTCAGTGTTGGGAAGGTTAATGTCTTAGACTTTGGACTCGCATAGAGTAATACTATGTTATATAGTTGTAAAAATGAAATTAAAATGGCATTGCAAAAAAAAAGAAGAATCATCTGCAGTTTTAATATCGTAAATTTAAAAAGTCAAAATTGATTTCTGAAATCATAATCGATCTGTCAGTTGAACATGCAAACCAATCAATCATCGATCAATTGGAACAACATTAACTTCCAATATGATTAACCATTTCAGAAATATAAGCAGATATGTTCTGCTAAACACAAAAACCTAATGCTGAAAAAATAGTTTTGTACCAGGAACCACAAGGTCAGAATAGAACATACGGAAATTGATTATTAAATCACCTGAAACAGTTGAATAAAATTCAACTAAATTTTGTGCGAGTTACCTATATGATTGTCGTGTCAGAGGACATTTATATTTGGCTCCGCCCCCAGGGGTGTGTATATGTTAAACGGTCAAAGTGGTGAAAATGGGGACTGGTGAGGGCAAGCCATCGACCATTCAATCTAATCTATGATATTTAGCAAAACAGGAAAAACAGGCCACATTGACCTTTTTTTATATATGACACACCTTTAAGCTATGATGCATCTATGCGCTATGTTTTGATGACTACGTGGGAAAGTCTTGAAACTATGATCAAGACCAGACTTTTCTATAATGTTCAGTGAACAATGAAAAGTAGGTTAGGTTTGATCTGTTTTTGATATAACAGGTGACTGTTTAATTTTCTCAACACATATTAGATACGGGTATGGACTTCTGACCACGTTTGATCAACATCTGTCCAGAAATAAATAAACATGTTAGACCATGGGATTGAGGGTGTCATTGCTTTAACACAAGTCTGCCGGGCTAAAAACAGTTTTGTACCAAGTTCCTTGTGAGCTCAATACTATTGCGCTGCTTCCCAGCGGGATAGGCAAACACGCCCACAAGTTTACTTCCAATAGCATTAACCTATTATAAAAAATAAGCAGAAGTTTTGCAAAAAAACCTAATTTTGGACCCAAATTTGACTTTGTGACCTCATTGTTGTGCTGCTTCCTAATAGAATAGAATAATAGGCAACCATTGTCT
This sequence comes from Chaetoderma sp. LZ-2023a, assembly GCA_034401795.1. NCBI lineage: Eukaryota > Metazoa > Mollusca > Caudofoveata > Chaetodermatida > Chaetodermatidae > Chaetoderma > Chaetoderma sp. LZ-2023a. The sequence goes on from CM067360.1 coordinate 61,389,903, forward strand.
CCAAATTTACTTCCAATTGATGAATCCAGTTTCTCAGTCAATCATATGACCTCATAATCAACTACATCACATGCAGACTGACATCATAATCAATTATGTCATCAACGACAGGATTTAGTCCATCATAAATGCTTAATAGTCCGTCAAGCGGTACGAATTATATGTCTCTGCTATTTAATAAACATTCTGTTGATTATATTGAAATTAATATGACTGGGTGCTGTTGCTGCCATAGTTCAAAATATTCAACAGCTTAGCTTTATAGTTTGAAAATTGAGATTCAGAGTGCATGGATCGATTAATCCCAACATGGGTGAAGCTTAGCTGGAGATGGGTGTGGCATAGCTAAAACTGGATTCATCCATTGAGTCAAAGAATCCTGAAATAAGCTAGAAATTTACTAAACACAATGTTGACATCGGCATCACCGGAAGAGTGATACCAAAGTCTCACTTCTTCACAGATAGACAGGCTCACATTGAGGATGAGATTTGCTAGGAAATTCAAAATGTCTTACTTGTGCATTACTGTCAAAGTCTCCGCTTATGCCCAGATGTCCGCTAGACCTATAGTGTGGTGATATTGGTGCTGGATAGCCCCATGGCTGCGCTTCTATACTTGACCTCTGACCTTGCCAGAAAACAGGCGGGGACACACGCTGCCGAAGTGTCTCCAGTAACGCACTCTCATGACTAGCGGCAGTGACACCATCTATTGGCTGATAACCGATAAATGATGGACTGGGCCCTTGAGCTGTAACAATAACTTCAAGTAATGTCCCATGCAATGCTAGCAAAACAAAAAGCCCCATCTATGCTTTTGTTGAAATACGGTTTAACCCCTTAATGGTCAAATTTGGTAAAAAACCATAAATATCAGCTGATAGAATGTCCATTTAGAGGCTTAGAGAATTATCACTGGAATGACTGGCTCCGTTATCGAGCCAGTCATTTCAGTGGCAAATTTTCTAAAATTATATTCTCTTGGCCTGTAAATGGACATTCCACAAGACCATAACAAAGGCCAGATTTGGCCAGCATGACCATTAAAGGGTTAACACTCGCCAAAACCTGCTTCCGCGCTGGTATTGGAAAATGTACATTTGCTAACAATGAGACCATTTTCGAAAATTTACAACTGAGTGACTGGTTCGATAACCATCATTAAACGAGCCAGTGATTTGAGTTGTAAATTAAAAAAAAAATCTATGATAAAACTGAAATTATCTTAAACAAACCTTGAGAACTCTTTCAATGGAGAAATTCAACTTGAGTTATATTATCTAGAACAAACGTCACATTGATATAGTACTTAATAATAATTACGTCAAAATCATAATGCCCAGTGAATGACATATCTAGCTCCTTAATGAATACTTAAAAGATGATTTTGAGAAGTCAACGTTCATGCTCAAAACATGGGCGGAGCATAGCTAGAAATGGGCGGGGCATAGCTGAAAAAGGATTCCTCTATAATCTCACTTATCCAAAATACACTCAAAACCATTGGCAATAGCATTCCCTGGTATAATGGCACACGGGCAATATGGGCGCACACATACGCACGTCTACTCATAACCATAAGCACGCTTAAGTGCATTTTATGTGGGTCTGCATGCATCAGCGCTTGGGCCTCAACCCGCCATCAGCAATATATAGGTGAAACCAAGCATGATTTCCAAATTAGAATACAGGACAACTTCATAGATATAGGACAATAGGACTCACCACTAGCATTCTAACTTTAACTTTCCTAATCATACATAGGAACACATGTCCTACTGTATTACACAGGTCTCGAAAGGTGACCACAATGTGGAAGCCAACACCCCAAAAAAGGAGAAAGAAGGCCTACTGGATACACCTTCCTAATCATAGATAGGAACACATGTCCTACTGTGTTACACAGGTCTCGAAAGGTGACCACAATGCGGAAGCCAACACCCCAAAAAAGGCCTACCGGATACACCTACTACTCCACACAATGGAGCCTACTGGCATTAAACATCTTGGATAAAGGCTCATAACATGGCCCCCCTTCTCTCTCAACACACACACACACACGCACGCACGCACGCACACACACACACACCATCCCAAACGTTATAAGAAACTATTATCTCACCTTGCCATACAGCAGCATCGACTGTGTCAATATGAAGCGGTGATCGAGTGATGGCACGCATAGTGTTAGAGCCTAGTTCAGCTTAAAGAAACATAGAATCAATTGTTGCTTGCGCTAGTCAAAAAATACATAATGCATGCACGCTTGCATGAGAGTGTGAGTGTGAGCAGGTGTAAACATTTAGCCATGTAATGTTTTGGTAGGATTATTACTGGAAAAGACATTTTCTTTGGGCTAAGTGCATTAGAAGTATATCTTGGAATGGTGGTTTAGCGACTACCTGTTAAAATTAACCCTATCTCATGGCACCTGATAACATCTTGAATGGCAACTGATTTGTATTAAATCTTTCCTGGCCAACCCCACCAAAGACTTCAGCACAGGTCCTGATAATTGCCCCATTGAAGATTTAAAAAAAATTACATTACCAGTGACCATCGATGGGGGGGGCATTAATTGATCAATGGTCACCTGTCATTTCTCCCAAGGAAAAGTAGTCCTTTTAGCCATCAAGATTCCTGGAGTCAAGTTTGGATTGGCTCGTTCTGTTAAGATTAAGCTTAAATGTTAAACCCTTTAATGGTCAAACCGGCCAAAACTGGTCTCTGCCATGGCTTTGAGGAACGTCCATTTGTAGACCAAGAGAAGACTTTTTTTAATTTAGGCTTGTAATACCTGACTCTTGACCAAATTTGACCACTAAAGAGTTAATGGACAAAACATGATCAGTATTGTAGATTTGTAGTTTTCCTAATACATTTAATTAAACTTTTTTACATATTAAATATTGTATAGAAGTGATTGAAACTGGGTTCAGTTAGCAATGGTGTGTGCGTGCGTCTGTACATGTGTGCATGAGGGGTGGAGGGAGTGTGAGTAAGTGTAAATATTTAGGCATGTAATGTTCTGCTAAGATTTTTACTAGAAAAGACATTTTCTTTGGGCTAAGGGCATTAGAAGTATACCTCGGAATGGTGGTTTAGAGACTACCTGTTAAAATAAACCCTATCTCATGGCACCAGATAACATCTCAAATGGGCAGCAACAGCTTCCAGTCAAATAAGTTTCAAAATATTCAACATGTTATTGGCATGGTTGCTTTGAAATTAACATTATTTCAGTGCTGAAAAAATTAATGTCTTAGACTAAGGCGTAATACTATATAGTTGTAACAATTAAACTTCAATTCTTATCCAAAAAGTATCCTTTTTCTAGCTTGACCAGTTAAAATATATTAATAAAATCAATTTATAAACACCCAAAATCGATTTCTGAATGGAGTAATACTATGTTATATAGTTGTAAAAATGAAATTAAAATGGTATTGCAAAAAAAAGAAAAAGAATCATCTGCAGTTTTAATATCGTAAATTTAAAAACAGTCAAAATTGATTTCTTAAATCATGATCGATCGTTTGGTTGAACAAGCAAACCAATCAATCATCGATCAAATTGATTAATCGGAACAACACCAATGTATATGGACATTCAACAGGCAACTATTTTTTGTACCAATCTTGACCATTAAAGGGTTAAGAGACTATTTGTCTTCTATAAGGATACATATCAGTACTCTTTTTAGGCTGGGATATAAAACTGGCAAGTAAATGTTGCCGTATCCTTTCACCGACAAATCAATGAACAAGCAGATATAAAACTTAATCTGTTGAATATTTTGAAATTAATTTGACTGGAAGCCACTACTGCCTAAGGTTGTCTTAAAAATGAGATACAGGGAATTTTACGGTGAAAGGGTTAAATATGGTTCTTAGGGAATTTTTTACCTTGCTCTGTAATGAGGTCCAAGACGTTCTGACCATGTTCATTATTTCCAGGTAAGAATAGTAGCACATTTACGCAGTCACCGCCAGGGGCAGTCTAAAAACACCAAATAGAGTTCGCATGTATGCCGTCATTTACTACATTCATTCTGCAGCATATAGTAATTATTTAATGGAGGAGTCCAGTTTTAGATATGCACCACCCATCTTTAGCTAAGCTCCACCCGCACTTCCCATGTGTTGGGATCGATCAATCCCTGCATTTTCTGAATCACAATTTCCTGAAAACTATACAGGCAAGCTATTGAATATTTTGAAACTAATTTGACTGGGTGCTGTTGCTGCATTCGTGATGAACTTAGCTATGTCATTCATGATGTCATGTGATTGACTAAGAAACTGGAATCTTCTGTCAGGCCGACCAAAAACGGCCTCGTCTGTGATCTTGATGAATGTTCATTTGTAGGCCAAAAGAAGAATCCATACCTTTTAAAATGTACTACTGGCTCAATCACAGAACCAGTCATTCCACTAGTAAATTTTCAAAAATAGTCTCTTGATCTGCAAATTGTACATTCAATAATCAAATATTCAGATTTTCTTGATCAATTTATTAATTCACTTGGAATATTTTGCTTAGGGATGTAGGGAGTGTAGGTTTTGTGACCATCTAGATCAATTTTTCAGCACTAACTGACAGTCTGTGGCTAGACCACTCTGGTCAATTTTGTAGGCATGTGACAGTCTATTGTTATACTGCTGGTATACGGTAGCCCTCGTCTCGGTTCTAGCGGTCTACCAATCAATGCGGCCACATGATTCTACAAGAACTGACCAGAGTGTCGTAGTCAGCGACCAGCATTTAGTGCTGACAAGTGATCAAAATGGCCAAGAAAGATCCACTCAAACAATTTCTATATCCCAGAGAGGTAACTAATATTCTTTATTATGAATCCTTCTGGGATCGGGACCAAACTTTTTGGAAATAATTTATGTCATGTCCACCAAACTGAAAAGCACCCTTGATACATGACACAGCATCAAAATAATCTCTTTCTCTGCAAATGGACATTCACCAAGCAAAAATTAAAAACAAATCTTCAAAACATTTCTATGAAGATAATGCCATGTTGCCTGTTTAGGAAACAAATGATTTGAAGACTCGCTTTAATTGATGTCATATTTACATGCTTTTCACACTTAACCCGTACCACTCTGGTCTGAAAATTTATAATTTTCAAATTAAACTAAAAGATCAACTGGTGTACATTTTTCAACAAATTTGGTGGGAGATGGTGCTGTCGTAGACAGCAACATCTTCCAGCAAAATTGTTGAAAAATGTACACCAGTTTCTTTGATATTGACACAGTAAAATATAAAATATTGACATCAGAGTGCTAAGGGTTAAGCTGGTCAAAAAACCAGCTTATGCTGTTATGCACTGATATTGAGAAATGATAATCGAGCCACTAATTCCAGTGATAATTTTGGAAAAACAATCAGCTCTTGCTCTGCAAATGTAAATTTCCTAACAGAAAATGTAAATTTCCTTGAACAAATTTGAGGATTCGTGAGTTAAATTAGTGTCTGCTGAAAAGGTCTAAAAAGCAGCAAGAAATACCAACATTAGTTACATTATTATGCCGGTCACCAAACAGCAGACATTTTGGTGGGTGGCCAGATGTACAACTTAACTGTATAATGGTCAACATGACCAAAACCGCTTCTGCAGTGCTCTTGAGGAATGGCCATTTGCAGATCAAGAAGACTATTTTTGAAAGTTTACCAGTGGACCGACTGGTATGATGGGCTTATCCATTATAGGTTTATCCCTTTAATGGTGAAGCCGGCTAAAACCGGCCTCTGTTATGGTATTCTGGATATAAGCGAGCCAGTCATTCCAGTGGCAAGTTTGCAAAAAAATAATCTCTTGGTGTGCAAATGGAGTGACTAAGCCAAAATATGGAGTCTCTTGGCCATTAACCCTTTACTGATCAAATTTGGTCAAGAAAAAATTAAAAATATCTGCTTATTGGATGTAAAATTTACAGGCCAAGAGCATACAATTATTGAAAATTTATCACTGGAATGACTGGTTTGGTTATTGAGCCAGCCATTCTAGTGGTAAATTATAAAAAAATTGTATTCTCATGGCCTGTAAAATGGACTAACAGAGGCCGGTTTTGGCCGCCTTGACCATTAAAGGGTTAAACCAATAATGGATAAGTCCTTCAAACCAGCGTCTATAGTGCTGTTGGGAAATCTATTTTTGTAAATTTCACTGGTAAATTTAGAAAAAATCTCCGTGTAAATGGCCTTTCACTGAACCAAAATTTTAATTTTCTGACAAACTTTGAGGCATTGTTGACAAAAATAGGGGTGGAGCAAGACGTATTAGATGATGTTTTATGAGTTTTGAATCAACCCCCAAGCCGTTTCGGATATTTTGAGTCATTTCTAAAAATTGGCTGGTTTAGCTGGTGGCCATCATGGATTTTGGTCTATCACCTTCGTTTGAACAAACTTAGACCTCTATGCCCTAAGGCTGTATTCTGCCAAATATAATTGAAATCGGCCCAGTGGTTCTTGAGAAGTCGTTTAAAGAATTCCCCATTGCTTTACTATGGGCCCATTGCTTTACTATGGGAGCCTATGGCAGGCAAGCAAACCAAGATGGCAGTCAAACCGTTTATCCAACAGTCTCGAAAGTGGCATATTTCAACTCGCCACCCTGCTAAGCATATATACAGCAATTTTCGCTATCAAAATACATCAAATAAAAAAAAGCCAATATGACAAAAAGCTAAATTTCGATTGGTTGATGCCGGCCATGTTTTTTAATGTACGAACTTCCCTTGAACAAACTTAAATGGACCTTGGTCCCTAAGCAAATTTAACAAATTTCAGGTCTATCCCTTCAGCGGTTCGGGAGAAGTTGTTTTCGCGAAAACTAGGTCATCCAAGATGGCTACCAGGCAAATCGTTCAATTAGGTTGCCTTGAACAAACTTGGGTCTACCGTTGCACTAGATGATGTGTTATGAGTTTTGAATCAATTCCTCCAGCGGGTTCCGAGATTTTTTAGTGTTCCTAAAAATTGGCTATTTTGGCTGGTGGCCATCTTGGATTTTGGCTGATCGGCTTCGTTTGAACAAACTTAGATCTCTATGCCCTATGAATGCGTCCTACAAAATATAATTGAAATTGGCCTAGTGGTTCTTGAGAAGTCGTTTAAAGAATTCCCCATTGCTTTACTATGGGAGCCGATGGCGGGAAAGCAAACCAAGATGGCAGCCAAACCGATTATCCGACAGTCTCGAAGGTGGTATATTTGAACTCGCCACACTGATAAGCATATATAAAGCAATTTCGCCATCAAAATACATCAAATACAAAAAACCCCAATATGACCAACAAACGCTAAATTTTAATTGGTTGATGGCAGCCATGTTTTTTAATGTACGAACTTCCCTTGAACAAACTTAAATAGACCCTGGTCCCTAAGCATATTTACCAAATTTCAGGTCTATCCCTTCAGCGGGTCGGGAGTTGTTTTCACGAAAACTAGTTCATCCAAGATGGCCGCCAGGCAAATCGTTCAATCAGGTTGCCTTGAACAAACTTGGGTATACCGTTGCACTAGATGATGTGTTATGAGTTTTGAATCAATTCCTCCAGCGGTTTCGGAGATTTTTTTAGTGTTCCTAAAAATTGGCTATTTTGACCGGCGGCCATTTTGGATTTTGGCCGATCGGCTTCGTTTGAACAAACTTAGATCTCTATGCCCTATGAATGCTTCCTCCAAAATACAATTGAAATTGGCCTAGTGGTTCTTGAGAAGAAGTCGTTAAAAAAATTCCCCATTGCTTTACTATGGGCCCATTGCTTTACTATGGGAGCTGATGGCGTGAAAACAAACCAAGATGGCAGCCAAACCGTTTATCCGACAGCCTCGAAAGTGGCATATTTGAACTCGCCACACCGATAAGCATATATAAAGCAATTTTCGCCATCAAAATACATCAAATACAAAAAAGCCAATATGACCAACAAACGCTAAATTTTGATTGGTTGATGGCGGCCATGTTTTTTAACGTACGACCTTCCCATGAACAAACTTGAATGGACCTTGCTCCCTAAGAATATTTACCAAATTTCAGATCTATCCCTTCAGCGGAAGTCGTTTTCGCGAAAACTAGGTCATCCAAGATGGCTGCCAGGCAAATCGTTCACTCAGGTTGCCTTGAACAAACTTGGGTCTACCGTTGCACTAGATGATGTGTTATGAGTTTTGAATCAATTCCTCCAGCGGTTTCGGAGAAGATTTTTTAGTGTTTCAAAAAATTGGCTATTTTGGCGGGTGCCCATCTTGGATTTTGGCCGATCAGCTTCGTTTGAACAAACTTGAATCTCTATACCCTAGGGATGCTTCCTGCCAAATATAATTGAAATCGTCCCAGCGGTTCTTGAGAAGAAGTCGTTTAAAGGAAAAGTTGACGGACGACAGACGGACGGTCGCCACGGCATAACCTCACTTGGCCTTTCAGGCCAGGTGAGCTAATAATTAGCTAGCTAGTCAACTAGTCAACCGAGCTCGGTTCCAGGAAATCTGAGCAAATTTCGGAATGATGGCCACACCATGCTTGCCACGAATAAATGCATAATATAAAGTTTTGATATAAAGTAAAATTTATATTTCACTAACTAACATAGGTTTGATCATACTTTCCTATTGTATGTCAATGTTGCCAAGAACCATTTCGTTACCACTTTATCTCATATAGAAGCTTTTTGATATTTCAGTGGATAAAAATAACCAATTTGCATAGGCCATTAAAACAATCGACAGAAAGGGATAATCGAAATTGGTACTCGTCTCCAAATTTTCTGCAATAGTAATTAAATTGGGGATTGAGTACCCGTGAACTATAATTAACTAAACAGAGTTGGCTTGGACATAGCAACAGCACATGTTCACTAAAACAGCAAACTGACTATAGTTAGCTATCTGAACTTGACTCAAGCGAACACAAAAATACTTTCCATTCTAGCACATACTAAGATAACTACTGTTGCTGCTATTGTCATGTTCATACATTCTACATTATGGGTTCATGGTTTGAAATAAGACATTTGTTCTAAATGCACAGTGCACTTAACATTTGGATTTAACTGCATTGCAAATAATCTACATGCAATAAAATTTATATTACAGCATATTAGCCAGAAATGCACATGCACCAGTCATTGTTTACATGACTTGAGTATACTAGGACTGCATCCACATGTGTAGTGCACTTTTTTCTTTTTCTGCATAGTAAGGATTTCTTCATATAGTGTATGCACTTGATGTATCAAATGTCTATTGAAAAGCTTTAACATTCTTCCTATCCTTGACTTAAAAAGAGAAATAAACTAAGTCAAAACCACATCAAGGTATGGAAAAAGAATTTAAAATCATTTATATTATGATGGAGACTAGATATGGCATAGATCAATTCTGTAAAGTTTTATTAAGATCGGCTAAGCCATTGATGAATTAAATGTCCATTGAAAACTTAACATTTACCTAATACTTGATGCAAACCGGACACCATTTGGGTCGCTATGTCAAGCTATCTTCCGTTTCGGGTATACGTTTCGAAAAGAAAAAACACTTATTTTGACCCATTCTATCATTCCACAAAATACAACACACTGTCTCTTTATACTCACCTTGTTAATCGCTAACTACATGAAATAAATATATGCATAATTATGATCTTGTACCTATATACATCTATTTATTATCTACTTATAATCATGATTGTGTTTGCAAAATACTGGTGTTTATCCAATAGATCTTTCCAGTTTTAGTTATGGCCTGCCCCTCGACCACGTCGTTAGCGAACCTCCACCCAGATCTCATTCGCGTTGAGATCGATCGATCCCTTAACTCCCTAACTATCAATTTCTAGAAAATTATACAGGTTAGCTGTTATATATTTTGAAACTAATTTGACTGGGTGCTGTTACTGCCTATGGCAGCAACAATGCCCAGTCAAATTAGTTTCAAACTATTCGACAAAGTTGATTAAATAGTAGACATACAATTCATACAATGTGTCGGACTATTAAGCGTTTAAGATAGACTAAATCGAGTCATTCATGCCTTAATGGATTATGACATCATCGTACACGTCAAGTAGTTGATTATGACATCATATGATGGACGGATAAAATGGAGTACCATTAAGCATAGAATGGAATGTAATGGTACATGATGTTGTGTGGGATTATTAAGATGATGCTTAAAGCAAAAGAATTTCCAAAGAAAACAAGAGCTCTGTAAATGGCGCATAATACCCTGCCATGATGACAAACCAATGAATGAGAGCTTTCAGAATTTTTTTATTTCTTCCTCAGACCCAGACCAGTCATCCTTATAAAGTGTCAAAGCGATCTGTTAAACGGTCAATGAGGTATCGTCCAGAAACCAATTTTCAAGATGGCCACCGCTGACTGGCAGCCATATTGGATTACGGATTATCATAAATTTTGATAAATTTCTTCACCTGACATGATTCCAACCACCCTATGAAGTGATCTGATAAATGATAACCGAGATATCATCTAGAAACCAACTTACAAGATGTCAGCCTGTGGATGGGCAATGGCTGCCATCTTGAATTTCAGATCATTGTCGATTTTGATAGGCTTCTTCCCCAGACCTAGTCCAACCACCCTATGAAGTTTCAAAGCGATCTGATAAACCATAACGGAGTTATCATCCAGAAACCAATTTTCAAGATGGCCGCTGGTGGCCATTTTGGATTTCAGATCATCGTCAATTTCGATAGGTTTCTTTCCCAGACCTAGACCAACCACTCTATGAAGTTCCATAGCAATCTGATAAACGGTAAAGTAGTTATCATCGGAAACCAATTTTCAAAATGGCCGCCGCTGCCTGCCGGCCATCTTGGATTTCGGATCATTGTCAATTTCGATACGTTTCTTCCCCAGAACAAGTCCAACCACTATATGAAGTTTCTAAGCCATCCGATAAACGGTAACGGAGTTATCATCTGGAAACCAATTTTCAAGATGGCCACTTGGATTTCGGATCATCGACGATTTCGATAGGTTTCCTCCCAAGACCTAGTCCAAAGACCCTATGAAGTTTCAATGCGATCCGACAAATGGTAATGGAGTTATTATCCGGAAACCACTCTGCTGCCCGCACGGATGGATGGCACCATTACATTATACTCACACAAATTCTTTGGCATGGTATAATAAAAACACTCTATTACCAGTCATGACATCTGACAACCCCCCCCCCCCCCCCCACACACACACACACAAGCACATTATAGGAACATAAGTCCATGTAAAACTACAGTTTGGAAATACAGTTATAATGCCTTACCACCATTGCTCGTAGTTTCACATTCTGCGTAAGAGTTCTAAAGATTTCTCGTTCATTTCGCGTAAATCCCATATGTGCACCAAACAGTATACTACATCTCACGCTCTGATAACACAAGGAATGCCAATATTAATCAGCCTCTGCTAAACAGTTTGCTTATCATATTTTATCCTATATGTCACAAATACTATTTATGAAATTATCCCATTTATAAAGGGTTATGCAGCTATAAAGGCTCATTCAGACATACCGTTAAATCCCGTGTATATTGTGCTATCGTGCATAGTGCGCACCCCTAAATTTAACCAAAATCGGCCTGAAAAAATGTTGTTTTCATGTATAGTGCGCAGTAAGATTGAGACGTGTGTACGAAAACTGGTAACAAAAAATCAATGACTTACTGCGTGTTGAATACACTTTCCTTATAAAATCTCGTTTGTGGCGTGCGTTACTCTGTTGTTTAATCATGGGAATATCATTCGCCTACACTTTTAGCAAATATTTTGTATTAAACTATTGAATGATATAAAAATACAAATATAATTTCCATCAGAACAGGTTAGAATCCGAATTTGATTTGAGCAGAGCTCATTAACATAAATGGTCGTTAGAACATAAAAAATCGGATATTTATTTTGTTTCAATTCATAAAATATGAGTTTTGTGCGCCGATACTTGAGAATAAAATCGATTTTAATAAAAAACCTCAAATCCATTTTGGCTCACACTAACAGTGCCGGTAATTACTTTGATAACTATATCAAAGGCGAGCCCATGAGATTTTGTTCAATCATATACGCAGTAGATGAGTGGTTTCAAGACTCAGTTTACATATCTATGTAAATGCTAGATCACCTTGAAAAACATCGGCTCTAGCATTATTTTTTTAACACATTTATGTCTGTATCTGTGTAGCAATCTATGGATTTTAAACAGCTCTATGTTCAACCTGGGAAGGCAGGAGTAACCTCCCTTTATAGAAATAAATTAGAACAAATTACAGGAAATAATGGCGTTGTAAAAAAGTTAAATGATGGTTTATTTGATAATTTTACAACACTTTATGGTATTTAATAAAGGTATAACACAATATTTAGACAGTAGTAAGACATTTTAACGATCTAGTTGAGATAGTACCATTATAGACATGTTAGAATGCGATCGTTATTCCCGACTGATTCCCGATCCATAAAATCATATTCAAGCCCTGAATTTTGCGATTCTGACGAAAAATTCTGGGGGAAAAAATGTGACAAATATTTATCCTTGTGTATAGTGCGCAGTAGCTTTTTATAACATGTAATTTGAGCCAAAAAAGTGCGCAATATACACAGAATTTAACGGTAAGCGCCACGACAAAGCTATACAACTATTTAGCAGAACGTTGCCTAAGTGCGAACTGAATTTTCATTGTACCTCATCGCACGGGAATCTCTAGCGATGCAATGATCAGCTGACTTGCATAAATGAACTAATACAACATTACACGCCGCATTTAACCCGTTCATGGCTAAGTCAGCCAAAACTGCCCTCTGCAGTGGGTTTGAGGAATGTCCATTTGCAGGCCAAGAAGACTATTTTTTTTAAAATTTACCACTGGAATGACTGGATCGATAACCAAACCAGCCATTGCAGCGGTAAATTTTCCAAAATAGTATTTTTTGGGCCTGCAAATGGCCATTTCATAAGTAAAAATTTAGATTTTGTTAACCTAATTTAGTCATTAGTGTTTAGTTGGCACATGATAATATTACAAGATTAGATACATGTTCTAGTCACAACATGGCCTCAGCTAACATGTCTATGTACACTCTGGATAGTCATATGCGTTCAGTTACGCGTGAAAGAAATATGATGAATATCATGGATGTGTTAAAAAAGATTGTGGCATGACGCCAAACGACATACGATGTCGTAATGGATAAATCCAGGTTTAGCTGTGTCCTGCCCATTCCTAGCTAAGCTCCACCGACACTTTGTTCATACTGGGATCGATCGAAGCCTGAATTCCCTGAATCACAATTTCCAGAAAAGTATGCTGGGAAGCTGTTTCAAGAATATTTTGAAACTAATTTGATTGGGTGCAGTTGCTGCCTATGCAGCAACAGTGCCAAGTCAAATTAGTCTCAAAATATTCACAGAATGTTTATTAAATAGTAGACATACAATTCGGACAACTTTACGGACTATTAAGCGTTTAAGACAGACTTAATTACGTCATTCATGAAATAATTTATTATGACATCAGCCTACATGTGACTAGTTGATTATGACATCATATGATTGATCGATAGACTGGATTCATCTATAGTTGTGTTGTTTGGTGTCATCTCGCTCATCATTTATGCATGATCGAACCAATGTCTGATCACGTTTATTTAGTGCACGTCCATTTGCATCCCAAGAAGACAGTTATTGAGCCAGTCATTGCAGTAGTAAATTTTCAGAGATAGTCTTCTCTTGGCCTGTAAATGGACATTCTTTCAAGACCACTGCAGAGGCCAGTTTCGGTCATCGCGGCGATTAAAGGGTAAACAGGAGACCCGGCGATCCCAATATTCTTGGTTCCTAATTTCTATAATTGTGTTACCATGACCCACTTAACATGGAAACTTAATTTTCAGAATTTGATTATCAAAACATTTATCTGCGACACCAATATTAATAGGCTCTTTGATATGGTAACTAGCAGGAAAGGTCTGATTAATCGTATGAAATTGAGCTATTCATCGGGAAATGCATTTTTATAACTGGGCTACATGTACCTATAACAAACACCAGGGCAAGCGTGATTAAAGTCCAGTCAAGTGTCCCTTACCAGGAACATCAGTATTTAAAGAACAAATCTTTAAAATTTAGCCATCTATTTAATTAGCCAATTCAACAAAATTCTAGACTAACCTCTAAGACCCATCCCCAAAAAATTCTTCAAACCAGGCTAGTAGACGACAACTTTTCAGAAATAATTATTGAAAAATATATGAAAAGCTATCTAATAATTCCAGAATGCTGACGATATTTCAGATGCAAATTCACCCTCACCAAAAGACTTGACCAATCAAAATTCTGTATATATGTTCTGACGCATATCCCCATAAGGTCCTTCCAGCCAAAGTAAGTTGAAATCTGCCAAGTGGTTATGGGGAGTAGCGTTTTGACAATTTCTAGTTAATTTTTCATAAAATCTAAGGTTTTCAACAAAAAACGTGAGCAGTTAAAATTCTGTATAAAAGTTCTGACGCATATCCCCATAAGGTCCTTCCAGCCAAAGTAAGTTGAAATCTCCAAGCGGTTAATGAGGAGTAGCATATTGACAATTTCCGGTAAATTTGTCACAAAAATCAAAGATTTTCACACAAATAAATTGACCAATCAAACATCTGTATACATGTCCTGAAACCGAAAGCATTAGGGTCCTTCCATGCAAATTATGTTGAAAGCTGCCACGCGGTTAATGAGGAGTGGTGTTTTGACAATCTTTGGTAAATTTTTCATAAAATTTAAGATTTTAACACAAAAAAATTGACCAATCAAAATTCTGTACACAAATTCTGAAGTCTAACCCCATAGGGTCCATCCAGCCAAATTATGATGAAATCCGCCAAGCAATTAATGAGTAGCGTTTTTAGACACGGTTGACGGATGACAGACGGTCACCATGCATATCAGTGACTTTGACCTTTTGATAAAAAAATATCATTGTGTGATGCTGTGTCATTATAAGGAGGCATGTGTCCAAGTTTGGGTCCAGTATGATTAACCAAACCTGAGATATAAACAGAAAAGTTGACCTAAACGGAAAATGTTAATGTTGAAAAAATATGGTTTTTACCAAGGTCACAGTGACCTTGACCTTTGACCTCAACATAATTGTGTGACATCAGGTTCATTATAAGGAGGCATGTTTCCAAGTTTGGCTCCAGTATGATTAACCAAACCTAAGATATAAACAGAAAAGTTGAACTAAACGGAAAATGTTAATGTTGAAAAAACAAGGCTTTTACCAAGGTCACAGCGACCTTGACCTTTTGACCCAAAGGTCATCGTGAGATGTCGTATCATCATAAGGAAGCATGTAACCAAGTTTGGGTCCAGCATGATTAACCAAACCTGAGATTTAAACAGAAAAGTTGAGCTAAACGCAAATTGGACGCCGCCATCACAGCCGCCGCCGTACAACGTGCAGGGTATCGCAATACCTCGTTTTACTTCGTAAAGTTGAGCTAATAAAACTGCTAGATCATTACATTGCAATAATCTATGCCAAATTCTGTTTACTGGTATATATACTGGCTAAGACTTATGGAATATATATAATACATTGTATGTGATATATCTTTCCTGAAACGATCCAACCATGTCTATATAGTCAGATCTGACTATTCTGATTGTCTATTTGTTTGTCATTGAACATTAACTGGTCAAGCCGGTAAAAAAACCCTTCTGCAATAGTCTAGAGAAAGGGCCATTTGCTGTCCAGGGCTATTTTTGTGTGAAAATGTATCACTGGGATGACTGCCACTATAGCGAAGTTGTCAAATACGCTTCTCTTGGACTGCAAATGGACATTCAATTTATTAACATTTTTAGATTTTCTTGACCAATCTTGACAGTTAACCCTTCTAGTCAAATTTGGTCGAGTAAATTTAAATATTTTCTTATTGAATGTCCATTTATAGGCCAAGAAACCACAATTTAAAAAAAATTTATCACTGGAATGATTGGCTCGGTTATCAAGCCAGTCATTCCAGTGGTAAATTTTCAAAAATTGTATTCTCTTCTCATGGAAATGTACATTCCCTAAGACCATAGCAGAGGCTGGTTTTGGCCAGTATGACCATTAAAGGGTTAAACGGTTAAATATGGCAATTTAGCTATCTGCAACTTTATTAAAAATAAACAACATGATTCACACGTACCTGTTGAGGAACATACTGAAGATAAGGAGGCAAATTCCTGAGCAATGAAAAGTCTGTCTGCACGACTAAACCGACATCTAGCAGGAACACTGTCTGTGAACAAAGACAAGGCAGGGAACACAATGAGCTTGCTTGAAGACAAGGAGAGAAACATTTCAAATAGATCTAGTTTCATCACAAAAATAGCCTGCCATGTCACCCCAAAAAGAATGTTCCTTTAACCTTTTCGTGACTATGTTTTCATGTAAATGTTCCCTCAGGACTATGTTTTCCCCCATAATTTTTGTAAATTTGACATTTACTTTCAAATGCCTATTTATACATAAATATAACCCGTTCACTCAGGTCTACACCGGCCGTAGACAGCCCATGTATTAGTACTAGGATTTCTGATAACGTTATACACTATACCGTCGCCGTGATGTGGGTGGGGTTACTGGAATTCTGCACAATGGGACCCTGTGGGGGTGGGGTGTACTTTCTTAAAATAGCAGCCATGCGTATACTGATGATGTGATACATGGCAGAAATTAGGCCTGTTATTATGTGCGTCTAACAGCTAAATGAAGACAACTGTTTATGTCAAAATTTTGTTAGTAATGACATCTTAGTGTTTAGGCCATCCTCGGCTGTTCTAATCCTAGGTGAACTGGCCGGTGTAGTCCTGAACTGGTCGGCTATGGCTGGTGTAGGCCTGAGTGAACTGGCCACCTATGGCCGGTGTAGTTCTAAGTGAACTGGCTGGCTGTGGCTGGTGTAGGTCCGAGGGAACTGGCCAGTGTAGTCCTGAGTGAACTGGTCGGCTATGGCCAATGTAGTTCTGAGTGAACTGGCCAGCTATGGCCGGTGTAGTTCTAAGTGAACTGGCCGGCTGTGGCCAGTGTAGTTCTGAGTGAACTGGCCGGCTATGGCCGGTAAAGTTCTGAGTGAACTGGCCGGCTATGGCCGGTAAAGTTCTGAGTGAACTGGCCAGCTATGGCCGGGAGTTCTGGGTGAACTGGCCAATGTAGTCCTGAGTGAACTGGCCGGCTATGGCCGGTATAGTGCTGAGTGAACTGAACAGCTATGGTTGGTGTAGTCACAAGTGAATTGGCCGGCTATGGCTGGTGTAGGACCAAGTGAACTGGCCGGCTATGGGCGGTGTAGTTCTGAGGGAAATGGCCAGTGTAGTCCTGAGTGAACTGGTCAGCTATGGCCGGTATAGTTCTGATTGAACTGGCTGGCTATGGCCGGTGTAGTTCTGAGTGAACTGGCCAGTGTAACCCTGAGTGAACTGGCTGGCTATGGTCGGTATAGTCACGAGTGAATTGGCCGGCTATGGCCAATGTAGTTCCGAGTTAACTGGCCGGTTATGGTCGATGTAGTGCCGAGTGAATTGGCTGGCTATGGTCGGTGTAGTCCTGAGTGAACTGGCTGGCTATGGCCGGTGTAGGCACGAAAGGGTTAACATATTAATGGTCGAACATATTGCTGGGAGTTTGTCCTACTTTCGAAAAATAGTTTGTACCTGTTCTTCCGTACTGGCCACTTTGTATGTGGTTGTCGATGAAAATAATGTTGATGGTATATTTAATTTAATACTTATGGCGTAGAAGCGGCCATCCGATTCTGGCCACAACCATACACCGAGGTCTTTAAATAGTGATAACAGACCCGGCTGGTTTTGGTAAAATGAAGATCCATGCAGTATTTATTTAGCATATAATGGGGTACACATATTTTCAGTTAGCATAGAAACAGTTTGGAAATGAAATTCGAGTGTTTGGATGTTGACTACTTGATGTATTCTGGCTGCTAGATAGTATTACGTTTGGGTGAAACTCCCATTGATCTGCATCTACATTACGCCTGTCTGACATTAAAATCAGATCACAGTTTAATGGTTCTACGGCTCCTGGGACAAGGCTGACATTCTTTGAGATATGTTATGTTTATCAAAATCTTTAACCCTTTAATGTTCAAATTTGGTAAGGAAAACAAAAATTATTTGCTTATTGAATGTCCATTTTCAGTCCAAGAGGAACATTTTTGAAAATTTACCACTGGAATGACTGGCTCGGTTATCAAGCTTGGGTAGGTTATCGAGGCAGTCACTCCAGTGGTACATTTTCAAAAATAGTCCTCTCTTGACCTGCAAATGGACATTTCTCAAGACCACTAAAGAGGTCAGTTCTGGCCAGCTTGACCATTAAAGGATTAATGTCGCTTTGTTCATAGATGATGAAACAACAGTATTACTCTAATTCACATCCATAATTAAGACTGATGAGTCAGTTATGGGCGTGTCATCATAGTATTACAATCAACCATAGTAATAGTACACATTGGAGGAAACATAGATTCATGCTGCATTGCATTACATGATAGGCTGTTGGTCACAGAGATAAAGTGATACAATTCAAGATCAGGTCCATACAGTGGTGGTGGGTGGGTGGGTGGGTGGGTGGGTGGGTGGGGGAGGGGGTTTCGAACGAACCCCCTAAAATTTGTCCATTTTTGTTAATATCTGTGTATTAAATTTGCCTATATTTGATGTAAATATGAGTCAGATGTGTCTATGTTGATATCATCTATTTTGTTAATTTTTATGCCTAGATTGTGGAAAAATTAATGTAGATGAAAAATGGGGACTTTCTCTGCAATATTTGTCACTAACAATAAATATTTTGGCTAGTGAAATTATGTCTTATCACTCGGCATAAATTTTTTCACCGACACATTTTGTAATAAAATCTATGGCAATATTCAAAGACTGGATTATTGAGACAGGCAGTGATAAATTTTCTAAAATAAATTTCTCATGGCTTACAAACATTTCTCAAGACTACTGCAGACGTTAGTCTTGGCCTATTTGACCATTAACCCTTTCACCGACAAATACCTGAAAAGTTAAATTCTTATGATATAAAACGTATTCTCTATAATATTTTGAAATGAATTTAACTGTAAGTCGGTTGCTGCCTAAAGCAGTAATGGTTTCCAGACAAATTAATTTCACAATATTCAACTGTTTTCCTGTATGGTTATCTTGAAAATGAGATATGGGGGAATTCAACGGTGAAAGGGTTAAGGCATTAAGACATTATATTTAAATCACGTTATTATTATTATCATCCCAAAACATCAGGTATCTTGTAATCGCTTCTGTCCTTCTGTCTGTCCATCACGCTAACCCCTCCCAAACCATTGGGTGGATTTAAATCAAATTTGGTATGTGTGTTACCCATATGATTCCGCTTTGCAAGACGATATTTAGATTTGGCTCCGCCCCCAGGGGAGGGGGACATGGAAGGGGTCAAACCAGTTATAGCGTAACTCCGTTGAAATCGTTAGACGGAATTCGACCAAATTTTATATTGGAGTTACATACACGATTCATTTAGATTTGGCTCTGCCCCCAGGGGTTGGGGGAGGGGTCAAAACATACAAATTTAACCTGCGGAAATTGATTGTAACGCATCTCCTCCGAAACCTTTGGACAGAATACAACCAAATTTGGTTTGTGGATTACATGAGCACATTTCCATTTGGCCCCGCCCCAGGGGTGGGTGGGCGTGAAAGGGTAAAAAAATGTATTGTAATGCAACTCTTTTGACCCAGTTGAACGGAATTCAAGCAAATTTAGAATGTCATGGACCCATGTGGAGTGGATGAGCGCATTTACATATGGTCCCACCCCCAGGGGGTGGGGGATGGGGGGGGGGTCAAAAGGTCATGAAATTGATTGTAATGCAACTTCTCTGGAATCATTAGACGGAACTCAACCAAATTTGAAATCTCAGTTACTCATATGATTGCAGAGTGCAAGGTCATTTAGATTTGGCTCGGCCCCTCAGGGGTCTGGAGGGTCCAAAAGGTCAAACTTTAACCTGTGGAAATTGATTGTAATGCATCTCATTCGAAACCATTGGACGGAATTCAACCAAATGTGGTATGCGAGTTACCCATATCAATGTGGAGTGGGCTGAGCATATTTACATTTGGTCAACCCCCCCCCCCCCCTTGTGTGTGGGATGGGGTCAAGGGTCATGAAATTGATTGTAATGCAGCTCCTGACAGCATTGGACGAAATTCAACCAAATCTGGTATGTGAGTTACCCATATGATTGCGGCGTGCATAAGGATGTTTACATTTGGCTCTGCCCTCGGAGAGGAGGGGGGCATTATTATTATTATTATTATTATCACCCACAGACTAACACAGCTAGTGCAAATATTAACATAAAATTTAATTGAAGCCTTACCGTCAACATTCCGGCCATGCCAGCAAAACGAGCTCGGTACCACTTATCACGAAATTTGGCAAGTAGTGTCTGACCATGCGCTGGTACACTCTGCATAATAATACTCCTGGGACTCTCACCATACAAACTAGGTGAAGAGAAATTGCAAAGAATCAATCAACAAGTTATATCTCAAAACATGGATGCGCGCATGCCCCCTCACATGTAAGCACACATACACCTTCACATGTAAGCATGCATACACACTCACTCATGTGGATGAACGTCCATGCACGCACACACAGACAGAAAAAATAAATGCTCTATTCGCTCTCCAGCCAACTTCCCAAAATGCATCACGCTTACTACTGCTTAACGTTAACCGGGTTCCGGTTAATGTTAAACTGTAGTAATCGCAATGGATTGTGAGAGGTTGGCTGGAGAACGAATATAATAGAGCACTTATGAGCCCCATCACTTTATATTGGGGCATTATCACTTCCATTTTTAACTATGCCCCGCCCATCACTAGCTAAGCTCCACCCACACATCGTTCATGTTGGGATCGATCGATCCCTGAAGGATCGATCCCTGAACACCATGACTTTCAATTTCCATAAAACTATACAGGTAAGCTGTTGAATATTTTATAACTAATTTGACTGGGTGCTGTTGGCAGCAACAGCAGCCAGTCAAATTAGTTTCGAAATATTCAACAGCATGTTTATTAAATAGTAGACACACAATTCGTACATGTTAGACTATTAAGAGGCAAAGATGGGCTAATAGAATAATTTATGACGTAATGATTATAACATCATCCTACACGCCGCTTAGCTGAATACGACGTCAGATCATCGATGGATACTCTGGAAAGGTGAATTGTTCTCTTAGAGAAAAAGGATTAGCGAATAAACAGCAGTTATGGAAATTTAGTGGGGTAATAACAATGTCTTACTTAACTTCTTTCATGAACAGATCATACTCGTCATGAGCCTCTGGTGACCTTGCTAGTTGTCCCATAAAAATACCCTCTGCTGACAGAGGACCGACGACATACACCTCAAACGTACTCCCTGAAACAGAACATAGTCTAATGGTTAAGTATACATGTAGTTATGTTTGCTTAGTAACAGTCCAATTTTGGTAAATTTATAATTAGAATAACGGAATTGATTTAAATAGAGTCAGCCATTCCTTTGGCAAATTGTGAAATTTTTTGTATCTTTTTCAAAAACATTACAGTTCAAGACATTTTTGGCCAACTTGCCCATTAATTAACCCATGCCATTCTGTCAATATTCTATTATTTAGTGTCCATAGCAAAGGAATGGTGTTAATTTTTCAACAATTTTGGTGGATGATGTCTACGACAGCAACATCACATACCAAATTTGTTGAGAAATTAACATCGTCCACCAAATTCATTGAAAAATAAACAAAAGCTCATCTCTTACACGAATTTAATTTGACAATTTTAAATTTTGACATCAAGAGTTGAATCCTGAATTCCCAGAATCCCAATTTCATGGTAACAGCTAACCTGTTGGATATTTTGAAACTAATCTGACTGGGGGCTGTTGCTATTTTACCCCAGTCAAATTGAGTTTCAAAATATTCAACAGAATGTTTATTAAATATACACCTGTGCAAAAGTTAAGCACCAGCAAAAACAATAGAACGTAGAAACATGATGGTACAACTAGGCTGCCATACTTTTTGTCCCCGCGTTAGCTGACATAATTCCAAGTACGAAATGCACATGCATGCATGACTTCATGCCGCTTGATGTCCGTGCGTGGCGGGAAACAGCACACGTGTTCAGTTATGTAAAAGTCCAGTTTGAGGTGTAGAACATTACATACAGATTTAGGCGACAAGATTAGGAATTTTGTGTTCATGACCGTGGTTTATTTGTACAGAGAGAATTAGCTCTTGATTGTGAACCGCTATGGCAAGACGAAGGTTAAGTGATCGTGTGAAATGACAAATCATAGGCATGCATACCACTGGTATGTCATGCAGAGATTGGCAGACAGCTGAACATTAACCATACTGTAATCAGTCGTTTGATTGCAAAACATGGGCAAACTAACGAGGTGAAGGACAGGCCTAGATCTGGAAGACCGAAGAAGACTACTGCCCGTGATGATCGAGTCCTAGTACGCCTTGTTAGGAGATCTCCATTCACCAACAGCAGAGTGCTCAGCCAGCAATGGGAAACGCACAATAGAGTGTCAATGTCTACCGTCAAAAGGAGACTGTATGCTGCTGGCATGAAAGCTAGGAGACCTGTCAGACGTCCTCTCCTCACTGCACACGACAAAGAGGAGCGTCTGAGGTGGTGCAACGAAAGAAGACCCTGGAACATGAGATCCTGGAGACGGGTACACTGGTCCGATGAAAGTCGGTTCCTGCTTCATGCCACAGATGGTCGAACTCGTGTATGGAGGTCCAGACGCACGGCGTACGACCAACGTAACATCATGGAAGAAGTTCCATTTGGTGGAGGTTCCGTTATGATATGGGGGTGCATCTCATTTGATTGTAAGCTGGATCTGTTGACTGTACCTGGAACACTAAATGGACAAAGATATCAAGATTCCATACTGGATAGAGTTGTGGTCCCTCATTTTGTAAATCATGCACCTGGAAAACACCCTATATTCATGGATGACAACGCCCGACCACATCGTGCTAGAGCTGCGCATGAATACCTCCGCCAGAATGCCATCGAAACCCTACCATGGCCAGCAAGGAGCCCTGACATGAACCCTATTGAGCATATCTGGGACATTCTGGGAAACATGGTGAGAAGGAGGGATCCTCCTGTGCAGAACCTACAGGAATTAACAGACGCACTCCATCTTGAATGGCAACGAATACCACAATGGCGTATCAGTCGGTTGGTGACCAGCATGAGACGTCGTGTCCAGGCCGTCATCCAGGCACAAGGTGGATATACCCGGTATTAATAATGACAGTCTCAAACTCGTGCACAGATGTTAAACTTCGTTTTCAGACACCATTAATGACAATCTAGCCACGTGTGTCAACTGTAGGGCAATAGTTGTCAGTTGTGTCAACGTAACCATATTCAGGCCTCGTTTTCAAGTTCAAACAAAAACATACAGTGTTTCCCCACCATCATAATCAGCATTCCTCTAGTTGCATTATTACCTCTTGCACTAAGATGGATGGGTACATAAATGTTTACGCTATTGCTTTCTTCATAGCACATGAATATACCCTCGCATGTGCGTAAAAATAGGGTGGTGCTTAACTTTTGCACAGGTGTATAGTAGAGATATACAATTCGTACAACTGACAGGACTATACCAGGTTCATGACGGAGTATTTCTGTGAGTTATGATTGCGACGACATCAGCCTACACGTGACATAATTGATTATGATGTCATATAGTTGACTGTTTTGGAGATATTACACTGAACCAGACATGAGCAATCATTGATAAGCAGACCCTCACCTTCCCCGTTTTTATCACTATAACTTTTCATATTTTCCAGACATTTTTGGTTAATGCTCAAAGTTCAGTCACACTCTCGAGTTGAAATTTGAGCAAAATCGGCCTGATAGATATCTACAGATCCAGGATTTGATCTGATCCGGATCCATTTTTTTTATGCGGATCTCAGCCAGTCTGGAAATCCTAGTTTAAGCAGTTCCTTTGTTGTGTTAAAATGTGATCCAAATTGGAACAGACAGTTTTGAGAGACAGTTCCAGCTGTACACACAAAGACAGACAGACAGAGACAAATAATGTTTTTGACAGGATTATGCAGATCAATGACAGCATGATAAGGTTAACTCTTTAACCCTTTAACACTCATATCCGCCTAAAATGGCTTCTGCAGTGGTCTTGTGAAATGTCCCATTTGCAGAACACGGTAACACTATTTTTCGATAACCGAGCTAGTCATTCCAGTGGTCAATTTTCAAAAATAGTCTTCTTTTAGTCTGCAAATGGACATTTTTTATGAAAAAATTCAATTTTTAAAAAGAAATTCAATGGTTAAAGATCAAGAATCGTCAAGAAAATCTAACTTATTACTCATCGAATGTAATTTTGCAGGCCA
Organism: Chaetoderma sp. LZ-2023a; assembly: GCA_034401795.1. Lineage (NCBI taxonomy): Eukaryota > Metazoa > Mollusca > Caudofoveata > Chaetodermatida > Chaetodermatidae > Chaetoderma > Chaetoderma sp. LZ-2023a. Next base: position 61,414,455 of record CM067360.1, read on the forward strand.
AAAGAAGACAATTTTTTAAAATTTACCACTGGAATGACTGGCTCAATAAACGAGCTAATTATTTCAGTGGATAATTTTCAAAAATTGTTTGCTCTTGCCCTGCAAATCGACATTCCTCCTGACCACTCCAAATGCCAGTTTTGGCCGGCTTGACAATTTAAAGGTTAATATATGTGTGCAAATGTAAATCACCTCCTATATCTAATTTATACCCACCTCCAATGCCAGACAATTGTGGTAGCTTTTGGTACACTCGAGGCTGGCTTGTAATTTTACTTTCAGCCAAATCTGTCATAGACTGATGACTGAGTTGTGAGCTTATCATCGAATTACTATCACCAATAGTAGCAAGTGGAGGAGTGGTGGATTCATGCTGTACATTAGAGGAGAGCTGGTTCGTCATAGTTTTACATTTCATGTTAGATGTAGGTGGTGTAAGGAAGGCCCGTGTATCTGTCCGAGAGACGTGCTTCTTCATAGCAGGCCGTGGCCATGTCCTAGAGTCGCGATCCTTCATATTAGATTGACAGATACTCGAGGTTCGGTCATCCTCATCAGACAGTTGTGCACTTGTCTTAGAGGTACGATAGTCATCCATACTCGAAGCCGTAGCATTTGTCACACTAGTTCCATGGTCATAAATAGCATGAGGATGAGTACTTGTTCTAGAGTTTTGTTCCTCAGTTGTCGAGGATGGAATGTTTGTAGTAGCATTCTGCTCTATGGGAATAGGAGTATGAACATCTGCTGTAGAAATCTGGTCGTCAGTCACATTAGAGGTTAGAGACCTTGGTGGTGCATGCTGCCCTACAATAGAGGAGGGAGTAGAGTTTGATGCAGAGCCCCGGTCTTCTATATTACAGCTTCTACAACCAAGGACAGAACACACTACTTCTACATTATATTTTACAACTGAGTCACTTGCATCGAGATTAGTGTCTGTCCAATCTTCACCCGTCTTGTTTATGCTAGTATATAGTATTTTGGAATCTGAATTCTCAGCATACATAGGTGTGTCATTTATGATCTCCCATCCAGTATCAGCAGGACTTCCCGTTCTCGCGGCCAGATCAGGCAGATTTCCGTGCATGTTCAGCTCTGGAGGAGGAACAATTGCATCCAATAACACTTTATCTGCGTCTCCTATGTAATCTTCTACATCTTGTTCATCTGGATCTGTAGCCAGAATATTTACTTCAACACTTTTAGACTCATTTTCAACAGATTCTATATTCTGAGTAATTTGTGATGATTGGATAAAATCTAATTTAACATGATAAGATTCGTTTTCAACTTGTTCAGTTTTGTTACTATCGTGATCAGACATTGAATCTGTTGAGAATGTAAGAACAGACTGTTGGATTTTTTGTACATCAGTGAACTCAAGATGCCTTGTACAATCTGTTCCATGGTCCAACTGTATGTCAGCTCCTGCCTCAGCGCTACTTTGATTGTCCCATCGAAGAGAATCTAGCGATTCCGCCTCCTCAGGAATCTGAACACTGTCAACAGAAGTAGAAGAGTGAAACATGGAGGCGTGTTCTGGCTCTGCTAAATTGTCTATTGGAACAACAGTTTTACTCTCAGAACAGTTTTCATCAAAGTGATCTTCGGACGAATATAAATCTTGCCTATCAACAGAAATATCTACTTTCTCATCAGATTGTGGCGCGCATTTCTTCTCCTCTTGGTTACTTTTGTCATCACTCTCTTCCTCACCATCAATTGCAAATATTGTAGTGTCACTGTCAGACTGTGTCTCCTTGCATTTGTTTTCCAATACATCAATTGTTTCATCGGGAGGGCTTGGACTATCACATTCATCTTGCCACGGAATATCACTTTTCGACACTAAATGATCATCAGGACATGCACAATTGACCATGTCTAGTGCAAATGTATTACTATGGTTAGAATCAACTGGTGCACATTTAACCAACTGTGCAGTATAAGAGTCAATATCCTCTGGTAGAACACGGTTTAATTTATCACTATAAAGCTCAATATCATTTTGAAAATCCTTGTTCAATTCAACATTTTTTAACTGTGAAACCCTGTCCGATTGCACAATTTTGTCAATTTCCACATTATCAATGCTTATCTTATCTAAGTGATGTGCATTGCCTGTTACCTCAAGAATTTCAGATTTAAGGTCACTTTGTACATGATCTGGTGTCTCCTCAAAGGGTTCACCTAATCCAATAGTTAATACATCGTGTATTTCACTCATATCAAGATGCAATTTTTCATGAGAATCAAGCACAGTGTCACATGTACCGTCTTCGACAGAACCACATCCTTCATTGCCATCATGATCACTAAACTGCTTTTCATCTTTATCTTCAGAGTCTGCAGGCACCAACAAGTCTTCTAGATGTGTGATTGGTGATTTATCTTGGTCACCTACATCCCTGTTAATCCCATCAACATCATCATACTCATTAACCGGAATGGTGTCTTCTAGTGTAGCTACTGCATTTGCATCATCAGATTGCGGCTCCGTGTCCTCTGCTGGCTCTATGTCCTCTGCTGGTACTTTATCCTCTGCTGGCACAATGTTCTCTGCTGGTAATTTATCCTCTGCTGGCACTATGTCCTCTGCTCGAACCACATCGTCTGCTGGCCCTATATCCTTTGCTGACACTATGTTCTCTGCTTGAACTATGTCCTCTGCTGGTACTTTATCCTCTGCTGACACTATGTCCTCTGCTCGAACTACATCGTCTGCTGGTACTTTATCCTCTGCTGGCACTATGTTCTCTGCTCGAACTACGTCCTCTGCTGGTACTATGTCCTCTGCTCGAACCACATCGTCTGCTGGTACTTTATCCTCTGCTGAACCTATATCCTTTGCTGACACTATGTTCTCTGCTCGAACTACGTCCTCTGCTGGTACTTTATCCTCTGTTGGCCCTATATCCTCTGCTTGAAATATGTCCTCTGCTGGTACTTTATCCTCTGCTGGCACTATGTTCTCTGCTTGAACTATGTCCTCTGCTGGTACTTTATCTTCTGCTGACAATATGTCCTCTGCGGACACTATATCCTCTGCTGGCACAATGTCCTGCCCTGCAGATGTGTCATCATCTACTACTTCCATACTATAAGTAACCTCTGACATGAGATTCTTTATCTCACTGGCTATAACTTCTGCTAGTGGTCGCGCCAAAATTGTCACCTTCCCATATTCATATGCAGGCTGTTTTGATGCTGGAATTACTTTTTTGGTAAAGGAAAAGTTATGTGAAGAGACTGGTAGACTAGAAATAGAGAATGAGTTATCAGGTGTTTTGTGTTGATCAGGAGTTAATATGGGTAGAACAGTTTTCTCTGGCAACTGGGTTCCTGTTGTCATGTCCATATGTCCTTGATTTACGGCCATGTTGAGGATGCTACCACGACCAGCACCATATCCTGTGTTCCCAAGCTCAGGTGGTGGATACTGCAGCTGAAAATAGAAAAAGCTAAAATCACCATGGATAGAGTTGGATAGTTTCCTGTTTCAAAAGCAAATGATCTTATCACGAATCATCCAACCACATCAGCCATTACTGAAACATTTAGTAATGGTGACCATAACATTTTGACCCCCCCCCCCCCCAATATAACAAAATTTCTTTCTCGGGTCATAAGGAAGTGATAGACAAAATATCAAAATCATATTAGTAGAACTTGAGGCATTGTATAGAAAAGAGGGTACTTGCTAAATCAGTGCGACCTTGATATTTGACCCTTTAACCCCAAAATTTCACATTTCTTCGGTTATTGAACAATTAGTTTTCAAAAATGTTTTTAAATCAATCTAATCGCCGTGGTATTTGAACTTTAACCCCAAGTTTATCACACTTCTTCAGGCCACAACGGGCAACTTTCCAGAAGACTGGTCCAGATATCTCCAGCATAAGCAGAGTTATTGACAAATTTCTTTGGTTGTCATGGCCTTGACCTTTGTCCTTTTATCACATACCTTCAGGACTCTCGGGCAGCCTTTCCTCCAAGCTTGATTACTGTATGGAAAAAACCTTTGAAAGTACAGCCAGGAAATAGCTTTAGTGACTGACTGATAGACTAACTGACTCACTAAGTTGACTAAGTGACATGATTAGTGACTGACTGATAGACTAACTGACTCACTAAGTTGACTAAGTGACATGATGGGTTAATGAGTCACTACTTGCAACTAAAAAGCAATATCAGCTTTCTTGGTAGATTGATGATCGTACTACAAATGACGCTTCGTTGTTGCTTAGCAAAATACAAACAACACGTAGTTAACTTTCACACAGAGGGTTAGAGCAACATTAATCCTTTAATGGTCAAGCAGGCTAAAATCTGCCACCGTAGTGTTCTTGAGTCTGCAAATGGACATTTTCCATGATAACTTACATTTTCTTGAATAAATTTGAGGGTTCATAGGTTAAACCCCTTGCTACAAGTGCTAGGCCTCAAAGTAGATCTAAGATCTCTGATCTTGGGTCGGGCGCAGGGGTGTAACACTTTATCTGGGTACCACGCCAGGTATTTGGAGCGAGTGGCCAACCATAGCACTAAACAACTCATCTTTCATGACAGTTAATATTATGAATATCCGTCATGGTGCTCGCCGTGTCAGTTCCCGCCAGGCATGTGCAGCATCTGATCTCCTCCCCCCCCACCCACAGCCTCGAAGGGGTCCACCCAAGCTACTGGTGGTAAAGTTTAGACCTTGGAGAAAAAGGAAGAAGGTTGTCCAACCTAAAGTACAAGTAAGCAAACCGCTGACTATCATGCAATGGAATGCTGAAGGAGTTTCTAACAAGAAAACGGAGCATAGCCAAATTCTCAAGGAGAAAGGCGTAGATGTTGCGTGTATCCAAGAAGCTCATCTAAATGTCAACAGAAGATTCTGTATAAGAGGATTTCAGTGCTTCAGATCTGACAGGGATGGAAGACATAAAGGAGAAGTCATAAACCTGGTCTGGAATAACCTAAATGCCACTGAAGTTCAGAGAGACATGGACGGACCTGAAATTCTCAATATCAAGATAATTCCAGAGAAACATCCTATCACTGTTGTCAACTATTACTGCCCTAATAATCAACAATTGAATCTCAGAAAAATCCCAGTTCACACAGATTCAACTATCGTTGCTGGTCAACAGTCATTCTCAGTTATGGGGCTATCATTCTACTGATAGGAGGGGTGAGGACATTAAAAATTGGATGGATGAGCAGAAACTGATTCTCTTGAATAAGCCAGATGACCTCCCTACATTCTACTCAAGACGATGGCATACCTCAAGTTCTCCTGATCTAGCATTTTCGACAGAAAATCTACATCAAAAATCTTTGCGTGTTGTTGGGGAACAACTTGGAGGCAGTGATCACCGCCCTGTTTTCATTACCATTAACATGGATGTTGAGATTGACCGGAATCAGACTCCTCGATGGAACTATAAGAAAGCAGACTTGGACAGATATCAGAAAGAGAGTGACAGATTGGTAAAAGACATTGATGTCAAAAAGAAAAATATCAATAAAGTTGTTAAAGAGCTTAATTCTGCTTTACTCTTTAGGGGATCCAACAGAAGCCAACCATGTGAGACTCCAACAATCCAAGGCAAAATATCTGAAAGCCAAAATCAGAGCCACCAGAGAATCGTGGAGAAATAACGCTAAGCTTAAATCTTGAAAAAGATACAAACAAACTCTGGAGGTTTGTGAAGCAGCTTAACGACGAAACACCAGAGTACCGAACATAACTCTTGAAGAGGATTGTGAAATCAAAACAAGAGAGGCTGCTGCTGAACACTTTGCTTGTATGTTTCAGAAAGTAAGCAATCTAGATGTGCCAGTGAGTCGTAAAAAAGCTGCAATGAAGTCTGCAAAGGGAAACGGAGACACACAAATACATGCCGTGGGAATGGATGAGCTTCTGACCATCAGCGAGTTGGAGAAAAGCTTGAAAGTTCTGAAAAACAGGAAGTCTCCTGGACCAGATGGAATAACCAATGAGATGTTGAGGAATCTGGGTACTATTGGAAAGCACAAGCTTTTGGAGATTTTCAACCACAGTTGGTACACAGAAGTTCCCCAGTCTTGGAGAGGCCAACATGATCCCTGTACTGAAGAAAGGCAAGAATAAATCCAAAGCGGCAAGTTATCGACCTATCAGTCTGACTAGTTGCACTGTCAAAGTCATGGAAAGAATCCTCAACCTTCTTCGACATCTTGAAAGCAACAATCTCTTAGTGGATGAACAAAATGGCTTCAGAAAGTGTAGATCTACTGAGGATCGAACAACATATCTGACACAGTCTATTGAGGAGGCGTTCCAACAGAAAAAGCATACCATCATTGTGTGGGTTGATTGGCAGAAGACATTTGATAAAGTATGGAAGCATGGACTCCTCCAAAAGCTCAGGACCAGTGCTATTTCTGGAAAAATGTAGAGCTGGATATGCAAGTATCTCCACAACCGAAATGCATCAGTATAGGTGAATGGGACGAGCAGCAAGAAAGTCCTGCTACGACATGGTGTACCTCAGGGTGGTGTAGTCTCTCCCACCCTCTTCACAATATTCATCAATGACCTGGTGAAGAAGCTTCCAATGGGAGTCAGAGCTACATTGTATGCTGACGATCTTGTGATGTGGAGCAGCGAGGAGTATGTGTCAACAGCCAATTACCGCACGCAACTCGCAATTGATCACCTCAATTCTTCCAGCAGAGACGAGAAATCAAGGCCGAGATTCAATACTAGAAATCAAATTGATGCCTCACCATCCCATGCATATATGCTGACTCACCAAATGTCTAGAAGAAGGCTCAAAAGGAATAATTTCTTATTAACTTCAAAGAAAATTGAAAGTAACAGAGAGTCGGACATCTTCCCCAGATGTAGAAACGTAACTGCTATCCCTGAGAGGGAACCGTGGAAAGCTTCTGAAATAGAAAACACAATTTCAATCTGGCCCTCGATTCCAGGGATTGAAAGCAAGGGAGATCAAGCACAGGTGACAAACAAAGTTCTTGCATTGAGTCATATTGCAGAAAACTACCCTGAGGAAGAGTGGATACATGTTTATACAGATGGATCAGCTATCCAGGCTGTCAGGAATGGAGGGGCAGGTGCTCACATTCAGTTTCCATGTGGAGATATAACAGACTCATGCTTGCCAACGGGGAAGCACTGTAGCAATTACACTGCAGAAATTCAGGCACTGATCTTAGCTAGCCAAATGCTGATACAACGAAAGACCAGAAATGAAAATATTGTCTTCCAAACAGACTCCCTCTCAGCGCTCCAGGCGCTGGAAAGTGGAAAGGAAAGTACAGATTTAATTCATGAAGATCTTATGCAACTGGCTAAAGAGAACAATGTCAACTTACAGTGGATCCCCTCGCATTGTGGCATATTAGGAAATGACAAAGCTGATCAGCTGGCTAAGAAAGGGTCAAATAAAGAACAATTCAACCGCGAGATTGACTTTGAACAACTGAAGCATATCATTAAAGCCACAAGAACCACCAGCAGGCAGCATAATGATGCAATACACAGCCTCAGTAGGGAGTAGCAGACATGTATCTTCAGATTGAGGACTGGTCACAATCGTCTCAATGCACATCTTCACAGTCTCAAGATTACAGATTCTGCACTTTGTGAGTGTCAGCAGGCAGAAGAAACAGCAGAACATCTCTTGCAGCACTGTCAGCGATATGAACAGGCTAGAAGACGCTTCTGGCCTATTGAAGTATCTTTTGAAGGGAAGATCAGAGGAGACAGAGACAGTTTGGTGACCACTTCAGCTTTCATGCACCAAATAAGAAAACGGTCTAAGATTACTGTCATGAGAAGGATGAACGCAAGAAGATAGGTTAAACAAAATTTTTATTACTATTAACCGTAACTCCATAAAGATTCTCTGTGGCTATTCACATCTGAGACTGCCACTGTATAAGTCAGATTTTGTCAAGAAAATCAAAAAAGATTTGCTTATAGTGGGGACCTTAGTGACATGGGGGTGTTACATGTCGGACAAAAGCAACAAACTTGCAGACACTGAACAGTTCAGTTCAAGTACTTTCTAACTATATGGACACAGATATACAAAGCAGAATACAGGTACAAATAGTGTACACACATCAATGCCTACTTTTATTCTATATTATTCTAACATTATCGACTAGAGTAAAACCTGTGTATTAAGACCACTTGCCTTTGCGCTAGAAGATGGTAGCTATTTATTATTTATGGTCCTTATGTCACAAACTGTAAATAACTAGCATGTTATAACCACAAAGGCCATTTCTTAGAGCATCTGAAATGCAACAAATTATCATTTACCTTTAATAGAGACTAAATTGTCTTGTCCATTATAGACAGGCTTGCATGGAGTGTTTAAAATTATGTGCCGTTGTATGGTTCACACAACCGATTGGAGAGTATTACTACGATGTGCAACGGATGTATATTTACGTGCTTGATGCCATATTATATAATTTATTATTTTAATAATATCAAACAAAAATTACAGGAAAAACTGTTTATAATGACCACCTGTGTAGGGGGGGGGGGGGGCCACACCATGATCAGTATTTAAGATATGCAGTCAAGAGAATCTACGAGAATTGTTAATACTTACCAGATGTACTATTGTGATGTCTATTATCTAGTCTAGTTCAAAATAAACAATTAAAACTCTGCACTCTCCATGGTCCTGCCCATACTGTGGCCGAGAATTACTATAGCCTCCAGGTACTGAGTCAATTCCCACCAACAGTCAGATTCTTCTTCTATTTGTCTTGACAAAAAAAGCGAACGCATCTCAGCCTCACCTCAGCGGGGCGCCTGAGGTGCGCCATAGTATATCTGGTAAGTATTAACAATTCTCATAGAAACAAAAGTGGATGCTTTTTTTATTCTACTTCGAATAATACTTACCAGATGTACTATTATGATAAACTCCAGATTTTGACAGCCAAGAAACTCCGATGGGAGGAGGCTCGGCTCAAACATCTCTCATCTACCATCCAACAGAGAAGGTTGTGAAGAAACTAGAACCCGATCATACGCTTAGGTTCGCCCATCTGACTCATAGAGTGCTAAACTTCCATGGTCTAGACCGCCCCCCCCCCCCCCCTCATTTGTCCGCACAAATTCCAAAGGGCTGTCAAAGGAGAGGCAACCCCCACCAGACTGTGTCAGCCCCAAGTCTCAGCTAGGGCAGTCCAGGTGAGTGAAAAGAAGCTACTACAACTTGTAAGTTTGAAAAAAACTATCAGTATATCGACTAGATTTTCAAATTTGAATGAGTCTAATGTCTGTTGCAATGAATAAGATACTCTTGAACCAGACTTTTTATGTAATCAGTCTGTGAATGCTTGGTCTTTCTTAATCATCACAGGAGCTCCGCCCAATCCACGGTCGTTCACAGATCATGTGCACCACCATTGCTCAGCGCATGTGGAAGAACCCTACGATATATGCATAAATAGTGGTCGGACGTGGCTTTAGTTAAGATTCGACAAATTGCCGAAGGCTACCGGATTAAGTGCGCTGGAGATATCGCGAAGGTAGAAATCAGTGAATGATGACTCGGCATGCCATTGTGCTACAGACATCACCTCCTCTAAAGAGACACCCTTATAAAGGGCCGATGCTGCTCCTAGTGCTCGGACTTGATGGGCGTTCGCACGATCAATCTGCTTTCCTGTTGCGATTTTATGCGACATCTGAATAGCATCGACTATCCAACGAGAAATGGTATCTTTCGAGGTGCAAAGATGAGGAGCTTTGAGACATAGCCACAGAGATTTTGGGTCATCTCGCCACTCCTCAGTATGTTTCTTATACATTTTCAAACATCTGACAAGACACCAAGCAGAAGAGTTTGGGTCATGCCTAATTAAACTTGGCAAATTGATCGGCTGTCCTGGATATTTAAGTGACTGATTCTTTGCCAGGAAACAAAGACGTGGTAATAGTCTTAAACCTTCACCCGTAACGACAAAACGGTCTTGTTCGGCAGAAAGCGCATGGATTTCACTTCACCTTCTCGCCGATGCTGCTGCAACCAAGAATAGTTAAGTTTAATATCTATAGATCTAACTGGTTCAAAGGGAGCAGCCCCTAAAACCTGTAGAACAAGAGATAGATTCCACGCTTGGATAGGAATTGGCTGTCTGGGTCGCAAATTGCTCATTCCCTTAATAACTTCATTTAAAGTGTCGTTCTCCACTCCTACAGTGGCCAGACTGGGAACAACTGAAGCTAATGCAGACTTATATGCTGCTAGGGTGGAAGGTACAAGTTTGTCAACCTCGTATAAATGACAGATAAAATCTCCTACATGTTGAACAGATACAGAAAAGGGATTAATATCTCTTCCCTTACACCACTCTGCAAATTTGTTGATATTATATGTCTTGGTGGTTAATCCTCTTCTGGCTGAAGCGACAAATTTTTCTGCTTGCTCAGAAAAGCCACCCTCAATTGCTCGCTGCTTGATAACATCCATGCAGTCAATTGGAACATCTCTGGTCTGTTGTGGAGATACATACCTTTGTGCTGAAAAATCAGATCCCTTCTTTCTGGAAGAGGGATTGGATTGCAGGCCATAAGGCCCAGCAGATCCGTAAACCATGATCGGCCTGGCCAATAAGGGGCCATCAGTAGTACTTGGCATATGCCCTCTCTTATCTTTGCCAGAACTTTTGGGATGAGAATTGTTTGAGGATACGCATACGCATACACTCCCTTCCAACTTATCGCCAGTGCGTCTACTGCTAGAGCTAGCGGGTCCGGGATCGGTGACACGTATGTGACCATCTTTGCGTTTCCTTTCATCGCAAATAGATCCACATTTGGCTTGCCCCAATGTTTGAAAAGAACCTCCGCTACCGACTGGTTGAGTTGCCATTCCGTCAGACGACAAACCATCCTTCGACTGAGAGCATCTGCTAGGATGCTCAATCTTCCTGGAATGTGTGCTGCCTGAAGAATAATATTCCTCTCTTTGCACCACAACAGAAGGTTCCATATCACCATGCACAACTCTGGAGATCTCGTCCCGCCTTGGCGGTTCAAATAAGACACCACTGTGGAGTTGTCTGTCCTTACTAGGACAATCTTGTCTCGGATTAAGTTCTCATATTTTCGAAGTGCTAATGCCACCGCTAATAATTCGAGAACATTTATGTGTTTCTGCGCATTGGTCCAATCCCATTCCCCTGACACTGATTGCCCAGTACTGCTCCCCAACCTGTCGTCGATGCATCTGTAAAGATGGACATCTGCGGTTGAGGAGGTTGTAGAGGAACACCTCGCAGAAGGTTCTGTTCTGATAACCACCACTGAAGATGGAATATCAACGTTTTTTTACTGAAATGCTCAGAGACAACGGATCCATTCTCCGAGACCAAAATGACATTAAGTACATCTGAGTCGGCCTGCGTCTGAGTGCCACATAAGGAACCACCTTCTCCAGAGATACTAGTAAACCCAGTATTCTGAGAAATCGACTCGCCGCCAGATAGGCTTCTAGAGAAACTGACTCCAGTACTGCAATCAAACTCTTGAATCTGCTCTCCGCCGGAAAAGCTACACTGTCCATGAGATTGAAAAGAATTCCCAGATATACAAACTCCTGGGATGGAGTCAATTCTGATTTCTCTAGATTCACAATCCATCCTAGGTCCTACGGCTAGGACTACCTGAAGATTGTTGCGCAGAATGACTGGATTCCCCGCCTTCAGCAGCCAGTCGTCTATGTAAGTATGAACAGCTATGTTTCTCCAGCGAAGATAAGAAGTCATGGCGAGAACCACTTTGGTGAAGACCCTCGGAGCTGTGGTCAGACTGAAAGGAAGCGCATTGAATTCCCAAACAGCGGAGGTATTTCTGAAAAGGAATTGACATTGGATTATGAAAATATGCATCCTTCAGATCTATCGACACTGCCCACATGCCTTCTCTCAGCCTTGTCATCACCGCTGCTATAGTCTCCACCTGAAACTTTGGTGAAAGAATAAATTTGTTCAGCAGTTTGAGGTTGAGAATTGGTCTCCAACCTCTGGTGCGTTTCGGAATGAGGAAAATTATCGAATAGAAGCCCAGGGAGGGATGATTGTGGACTAAATGAATCGCATTCTTCTGCTGAGATCTATGATTTCTGAGCAAATGGCATCTAGAAGATCGGATTCCCTTGGAACGGGAGTCCATACTGGAGTCGATGTTAACGGAACTAATGATTGACGGATGAGCCAGTCCGGTTCGTAGCCGTTTCTTAGCCAATGACAGACTAAACAATCTTGCACGACCTGTTCCCACTGGTTTGAGAACAGCTGAAGTCTGCCTCCAACGGTAGGAATCTGCACACAGTTCACGGTCGATACTGCGCGATAAGACGTTAATTCGCTTGTGTGAAGATTCTCGACTCCCTGCGTTCCTGGCCCCACCGGAACGGGCCTCGCCGGAAACCCATCAGGCCTGTCCCCACGCAGATTCTTGGAATATGACAGCCCGGGAGTCCTGCCACGGCTATCCTTACGGTAGCCCCCGCCAACCTTCCTATCATCTTCATATGGACCCTTATTAGAGGACTTGTATGAAGACAAACGGCCGGGTCCCTGAGAACCGGATGCCCGATGGGCATCACGGTCAGAAGGATGGAAGGGTGATCTTTGGCGCTGCCTCTGCTGCTTGTAGGACTGTTGCGGCCGAGACCTCATCGACTTCCACGACTTGCCGACAATGGACAACTCCGGGAGCAGCCTCTGGCACTTCCTGACCTTCCGCCGCACATGTCAGCATCCCTGCAGGACGGTGCATCTGTGCGATAGAGCAGCCATAGTCGCTCTCGCCGCATCCTCACTGAGAGTTAACTCATTGAAGGGATCCTTGTTAGCCTGGGGGCTAACGGCCTATTCAGCGCTTCTCTTTCCCCGACTGAACACCGAGGAACACGAGCATACTGATGGTAGGCCTGCTCTGGAAAGCGGACCCTACTCCTTATCCCCTTAGGGGCCATGGGCAAAGAATACTCCAACTGAACCAGATGGTACGCCGCGACATCCAACATGTCAGAAGTCTGAGTGTCCAAGGGAAGAGTTGGCATGGCCGAAGAGCCACTCGACAGAGCGCTAGCCGCACGCTCTGACATCCATTCCATCGCCGGATCGCGCTGAGATCCCTGAACCGATGCCAACCTGAGATGGTTGGACATCCAGCCAAGAACCTGCATCCATTCAGCTTCGGTGCAAAGAGATGATTCATCCATCAATGGCCAACCATTCTCATCTTCCTTCTCACCCTTGGATGAAAAGGCCACCGACAATCCATGCTGAGAGCTACGGACCAAACTTGCCATTCGAAGCGGGTCTGTGGCCCGACTACTTGTGGCTCCAGTATCTAGCGAATTACCAGAAACGAAATCGCCGCAATCCATCAGCTCCAGCACGGGCGCCAGGACTACGGCAGGAGATAGGACTCCGAGAGGAGCCGTCAAAACCACATCCGCGATGCCAACGGGAGCCGTATAACACTGCTCTGACGGCACTCCGGACTGAGCGAAATCCGGGTAAAAAATGCCTGACGGAACGTTGACATCTCCACCCGGTTGACAAACCCGTACGAAACCTGTGGGTGACCCATGGGAAGTACTGGAATCTGTTACCTGTGAAAGCTCCGGCATGCCAGTCTTCTATCAGGAGGATATCTTCTTCCTCTGCTGTCGGCTCTCGAGCCAAAGCAAGAGGAAGGACAGGTGCCTGTCCCTCCGCACAACTAGCCAGACCACTGATAGGTAATCCTGCACCAGCCTGCATCAACGGGACCATCTTGGAAGGAACCGAGTCGCAAGAGAAATTAACCGAGTACTCAGATAAGATTAAAAAGTCAACGGGTAACGGAGCGACTCCAACAATGGCTACCATTTTAAAACAATGTGCCAATTTAAGGAAATTTTAAACAGTCATTATGGCATGAATGTATTAATTCTAGATTGATACAACCTGGCCCTGTGATGATTTTCCTTTCCCTTCCATGATGCCAGCAACGATTCAGAAAGAGATGGCTTAAATCCTCAGAAAATTATAAATTTTATAGAGCAAAAAAAGCGCAACTAGATTAGAGTGCAAAATAGACGAATCTGACTGTTGTTGGGAATTGACTCGGTACCTGGAGGCTATGGTAATTCCCCGGACACAGTATGGGCAGGACCATGGAGAGTGCAGAGTTTTAATTGTTTATTTTGAGCTAGACTAGATAATAAACATTATCATAATAGTACATCTGGTAAGTATTATTCGAAGTAGAAGTATGTTTCAGTACAAACCAAAAGCAGAGTACAAGATGCTCTTGCCATAACCATTACTTTTTTTAACATTGTGAATATAGAGAATCGAACGTATTATGTCTACTACTCTCGGACGCCTTAATGGAAAACACAATGCGGCCACTCGTAAACATTACATTTTAATTTCTATAAGAAAATGCTTTTGTGGTTACAAGATGCTGGCTCATTAAGTTGGGTGAACTTACGGCAATTCACCACAGCGAACCACCATCTTCTAGCCCTAAAACAAGTGGTCTAAATAGACAGGATTTTTCTATTTAGTGAATAATGCTGTTAAGATACTGAATAATATAACGTATCAAGCAGGTATGTTTACATTAATTATAAATGTATTCTGCTTTGAATTTGTTGTGTCAATATAGGTAGAATGTTCTTGAATTGTACCGTTCAAGTGTCATATATTGGATGCTGGTGGCCATTTTGAAAACACTGCATAATCCGGAGAATAGTGAGGTTTTTTTGGATCCATTGAAAAAAATCAATATAGATATTTTTCAGCATACACCCTGAAAGTGTTGTGCTTTTGTCCACCATCTAACGCTATCCCTGATTTTTGTCACTAAGGTACCTTACTATTATGAAAGTTCATTTGTAGGAAAAAAGATTATTTTAAAATATTTATCAATGCAATGACTGGCTCGGTTATCGAGCCAGGCATTCAAGTGATAAATTTTCTAAAACTGTCTGGCTTTGGTTAGCAAATGGACATTCTTCAAAACCACTTCAGAGGCTAGTTTTGGTAAGCATAACCAATAAAGGGCTATATTTAACAACTTTAACAGCGCAGTACATGAGCACCCCAAGTCTCATGCATACACACCACGTACCTGGGTATGGGGTGAGCTTATACTAAGGCCAATTAAAATCACTTACTGGTATTACTGTCTAGCGGGATGTAAATTGATCATGACGTTATCACTATGACAAGAACTGTTGTACAAACCTCTAACACCATCACTGAAACCACCTAGGTTATCCTGTAGCTCTGAAATGCTCTAGTTTAGTAGACAAATAGATTTCCTATTCCTGTTCCTTAATGGTCCCAGTCGATCACAATTTACTTAGTTCTCGATTATATTGATCATTCTGTTATCCTTGACCATTGACCCAAGTTCTCATCTGGCAGGTCAGATGCGACCTTATAGATCACAGGACAAGAGCAACAGACTGAGCTAGTAGTTATTTCTCTTATGACCGCTGAACCTGTGTATAAGTTTTTATCCTTGTGACCTTTCACACAAGAGCTAATTAATATTAATTAAAGGCTGTCAAAGTTTCTGGAATTTGTAATGATTCCGCTACGATACGGAGCATCTAGTAGGATAGGCGGGATTAAAATGATACCACCACCTCCAGGGAGACACCGTTCAATGATCTGTTAGCCCCACCACCCTCATTAACTCGGGAGGAATACTGACAAATTGCTGTAGTTGGCAGCGAGGACAGCCACCCTTTAGAGCCAGACAGCGCAGGGATATTCAGACAGTAAATGCGGTTAAGAGCCTTGATATAGACCATGGCCGACATGCATTACAACACATGCAAATGGCTCATGTGAGGCAAGACTGCCCGATGCTCAAGGAACTGTGTGGGGGAATATTGTGGCATACACAATGCTCAGTTTCAGAAGGGAGCTATTGAGTCGAAGCCATGCAGAGGATGTGGGGCAGGTATTCACACAGATAATGGGGCTATGTAAAGCATGCGGCGGTCGTAGACATATAAACAGAATGACCTACAAGAAGGCATGTACCAGGAGACACTTTAGTCTGGTTATGGATGAACTCAAATGTGTCATACCTCTTGCAACACGAACGTATACCCCGAAAACAGACTATTTAAGACACAGTATATAAGCGCCAGACAATGTTACGGCAACACAGCTTCGAGCGATGGCAAAGCAATTCGGCCTTAGAGGTTACACTAAGGCCGTAAAGCAGACCAGCTTCAGATGATTAGTCGAGGTCGTGCCGAGGAGTCAGAGGCACCTCTTCCGAGCGTTTGCACGAGCTAATGGGTTCGATGACGACCTGGCCGCAATTCTGGTCCACAAGAGCCGACTCCTCGTCGCTACCCAGTTGGATGAGGGACTTACACTGCTCTGGTTATACGCCCCTACTGGAGCGAGACAACACAGCGGGGGACCCCCAACACAAACCCCCCACCACCGTCTGATAGGTCGCCATCAGCTGTCTGGACTACCACGTTACCTTCCACCCCAGACACTACCCAGTTCACTTTCACAGTGAGCCGCGCCTTTGTAGCAAGGCTGCTGATGTCGAATGCACTGTGTCACAGTTGAATGCATATTGTAAAAAGATAGTAGTATCTAATTCGCACTTGCACAACAAGCAAGAGCACGCTATGGTGCAGCCTGTTACTGGTCCGGGCCTCGTCTCTGTCCCGTTGGATGAGGGAGTTTTGTTTTCACATCCAAGACTGGAGTTTCAATAATGGCATACTTCCGCCGGACACCTGCTCGAATTTCATCTCACATCTGGCGAGAATTAACTGGACCTCATCATCTTAGATCTGCCTGCCCGTCGACGAGGACAGCGGACACATTGACGGCTATAGTATTCGGTTTACTGTCGGCGAGCACCCTGATCTCGTTGTGCTTTGTGGCTTTAATCGTGAGGCGGCGACATGAATTTGCCAGCTACTGCAAGAACAGTACAGGCTAGAGCTGCTACTGCAAGAACACCACAGGCTAGAGCTGCTATTTCAAGGCCTAGGATGACTGGAGCTGTGATAATAGTAGATAGAAGGCCCATGCCTCCAATACCCATTCCCATACTGGCCGTGGCAAGGGTAGCATCAACACCGTTCAGGACATTAACCACCGTGCACGTGCCACTCACCACACTGGGGACAATGACCAGCTGATAGCCTCCCACCTAGACTCGCCAGTTCAAGACTGTTATCCCTGCCTTTAATTAGCATGTTTAGGGTGTCTGTTGAATACTGCTACCACCGGGGTCAGTTACATGGACCCGAATCAAATTGCCGATATTGTTGTAACCACTGTAGTCTCCAACCATATGCACGCAGACATCTAGGTAGTCCCCAGCATTGCAGTCAGGCATTTTGACTATGAGGCCTGGCAGGCCCAGGGGCTCCATACATTGATGTGTAGCTCTTAGCTGCATTAGTTGCGAGAAGAGTGCACATGGGTGTGATTGAAAGCCAGACATCACCGAGCAGCGGTGGTATCCGAGTGTCCACATAGCTTTAGGTGCCCGCGTCCTGCAGGTTGACCGGGTCGATGATGTTGGTAATGTAGTGCGTATTCATGTTCAGGTGACCGGTCATGGCCTGAACCCCAGTTCGAAGAACTGTGTCAGCTCGGATATTCAGATCTTGCTGGATTGCAAGAGGCGCTGCAGGCGTCAGAGGTGTCGACAGGGGAGGTTTCGCACCTGGTGGCTCTACATGTCTAGCTCTCCATCCGGCCGGGTGAAACCCCCACCATCTGCTATGTCGCCATCAGTGGTCTGGACTACCTAGTTACCTTCTAACCCATTCACTACAGGGTTCGCTTTCACAGCGAGCTGCGTCTTTCTAGGAAGTTTGCTGACGTCAAGTGCGCCGTTTCCACCGTAACCTCCGAAGACGTTGGTCATGAATGAATGCCTATCGGAAAAAGGTAGTAGCGTCTAATTCGCCCTTGCGTACGTCACAACATGGTAAGGAGCACATCGAGATAGTCAGACTCCGTGGCGAGACGGTGAAGCACATGAAGGCATAAATGCCCGCAAATGGGGCCATCGGACCTACTTTGGAGCCGGAAGGTGGAATACTGTAGTGGGGCTGTCGGATGTTTCTTGTGCAAATAGTTGACTAGTTCAAAGGGAGGTGCAAGACCGTAGCTGTCAAAGTAGTATAGCGCCTCTGGAGCGGCCTGGTACATGACCCAGTGGGTACCCTGGTTCATGCCGTCGTCAAGGTTGCCAATGGCCCGCTAGTTAGTGCATAATCTCGGGGGAGTTCACTGTGCATAGACGCCTCGGAAGTGTGGGAGGTTGCTAAGCTTGTTGGGCCGTATGCAGAGGCGGCGGCGGCAATCAGACTCAGCCACCTCATTTTGCTTAAACTAAGTTCGGCACCGCGGTGTGTGTGTGTGTGTGCGCGCGCGTGTGTTCTGCCGAAATGGTGTGAGACGTAGTGACACCGCAATCGTTATGGCCTGCAGCCCTAAGGCTCGCAATCTGAGAGTGCAATCTGTGTGTCAGTTTTTTAATAGGACGACATGAGGTTAATTTTTTGGCCATCACTACTCAACAGCATTGTGCGGGTGGACATTATGCCAGCGTACACCCGGTAGTTGCCGGGCGCAGTACTGAACTTAGCCGTAACGTAGATGTCTGATATCGAGTCATTAAGACATTTCGACTGCTTCACGAGATTGAAGAGATAAATGGGCTAGAGCATGCAGAAGTCCTCGACTGAGATCTGGTTCCATGTGACAACATTTTGGTCGCGCCCCATAAAGTCTGTGAGTATTTAGACGTCGCAAAGCTTTGTGCGAGGTAGAGAGCATGAGAGTTTTTGTGGCGGCCGCGACAGAACAAACGCGCCACGTTTTCTTGTTTCTCGAGCATGACATCGTCCAGTACCAGGAGACGGCGTGCCGTCAAGCTCATCAGGCCCTGGAAACTTGTCAACAGTGTGAATGAAGTTCACTGGGTCATCCTCATAAACCACAGCCTCTAGCTCTGCCTCGTCGCCACCGGCTTCCTCAGCAGCCTCGAGCCGCTTTTTCTCCACAGAAAGGTGTAGGACTACGACGTGGGCTGCCTAAAGAAAACTCCAACCATCGGTGAGCGCATAGCCACTGTGCGGCGTAAGGATGGAAACGCACAGGCGACGTGTGTGAGTACATGTACTGTCTGTGGTTGGAAGAGTACACTGCTACCCATTTATCATGGGGGGGGGGGGTTACATCCAACAGGCTCTCAGCAAGCTGCCTGGACTGCCATGGACTACCCATCTCCCCGGTTACTTGTACTGCGGGCCTGGCACATGCCTAGATACGCGCTTAGGACTAGACGGCTGGCAGTTGGCTGGAGTTGGTCCTATCAACTGGGTTGACGCAGCATGCCTAAAACACGACAAGGCCTACTCGCTGTACGAGGACATCCGCGAGCGTCAGGAGGCAGGTATCGACCTGGTCCAGGACCTCAATGCCATTCATAAGCTGACACTGGGTGAACGGGCCGGACGCATGGCCACAAAGGATGGTATGAAGGCAAAAATTGTGTTTGGTGGTTGCAACGCAATGCCCTGACACTATCAGTGATGCTTGCAGCGGAGCTGCGGGTGTGGTGATTAGGACTGTAACGAGATGTTTTGCCACAACATGATATGTATCATGATACACTGGTCATGATACGATACGTTATTTTTTCACTAAGTTTCATCTGAATCTGTCCATTTTATGCCGCTCTCCATCTCTCAGTCCAGATAAACAAATAATTAACGTATTCAGATGAAACTTAGGGAAAATGGTGCACTTGTACATTTATAACTTTAACTATAGCTTACCTGACAATGTTAATGCAGGAAGGACGGCATAGACATATTTTCCAGTATCGTGTGTGTATCAATACGAAGGTCATGATACGACATGCCTATCGTGAGCATGCGTATTATGATTCACTGATTTATCGGTGAATTGTTACAGCTCTAGTGGTGATGTGCCGCCAAGACTCACCAAGTAATCCGAACAGACTGTTTCATCCGCTACATGATTTGGGGCTGACGTGGCACAACCATAGTAGTGAGGCTCGAGTATTTGATTTTCGCTTTTTTATATAGGTTGAAAGAAAGGCAATGGGTATCCCCTGAAGAGGTTCTTTGCAATGCTGGAAGTTGAGTACCGTGCGCGAAGGCATAAGATAACAGGCCCACTAGCACAAACGATGATCGACGAGGCCCAAAATTCAATTGAGTGGTGTCACCAAGATGGTTCTCTCGGGTCCTACTAACCTCCGAGTTATGACAGCGCAGTTGCAGGGGCATGCAGCTGATTGTGCGAGCGTATGTTGGAGGCTCATACACCTGCTGGAATACCTGCTGGAATACACAGTCAAGCTCTATGGATAGCAAGTTGGCTTAGCCCAGGGGCATCTGGCAAATCTACCTCTTATGTCGCAAGCCCACACTCATCCTTCATCTTCCCAAGGACCTTCTTGTGGGCTGTGCTCCTCCAAGTAGTCGATCGTGTTGTAGAGGTCCTCTAGTCCTCGAGCATGAGCATGGTCGCTGGAACCTCGGTACGCTGTGCCACATGATACTCGATAAGCTTGGTGTGGACACCATCTGACAGCACGTGTCGCTTATCGAAGTAGGCAGAGAGCCCAAATTTGCCCTGCTCATATGTTACCATACCATGCTTGCGAATGCGGAGGCCTCGGTTTGTGGCTCTGTCCACTCCACCATGGATGGCACTGTAGAACCTCTGCCAAGATACATCATTCTGGCGCTTAGACAACCCCCTTAGCTGAATACTTTGCGTGGCCGGTGAAGCTCTCTACACAGTAGCACTTGGAGCAGAGAGCGATCCCAAGAGTGCTTTCGAACTCAAGCTTGAACAGTTCCGGAGTCCGCCCAGACCATTTGTCCCAGGCCAACAAGTCCTGTTTGCAGGCCTGGTACTTGATGCGCATCTCTGGACGTATCACCTCATCGACGCTGGAGCCAGCTATAGCGATATAGGCTGAATCAGTGTCCATCTACAGGTACTCGAATCTGTCATGAGGTACATAGCGATTGAGGAAGTAAACCTCCAGCATTCTAAGCTTCGCGAGCTCATATACTGCTATCCCTGGAAGGGTCGACGATTGGTGATTCTAGCCTTACGGCTTTGAAGCTCATAGGGCGACTCACCGATCTCAAGATCCTCGAACCATACACTGTGTAGGCCTGTCTACTGCACGTTCATCCTTGGTCAAGCTGGTATTGCTATGGCGCTCGAGCGCCTCAATAAGCTTTCCCATAGGCAGTGTTGCCGAGGAGTTTGAAGAGATCTGCTAAGAGTGCTTTGCTCTTATCCACATCTGAGTGGTGAGCCTCTGCAACATTATTCACGAACCACTCGAACGGGTGTTGTTGGCTCATAATCTATGGTACTGTATACGCCGGTGATCTTAAGGCTATGGGCGATATACCAAGTGTTGGTGCGCACAGGAGCCTCTTCTTGCCAAAGAGGGCACCAACCAGCTTGTGGGTGGTGGGCCGCTTCCGACCCGTTTTAACAAGGTATGACAGCATCTAAGGAGATGCCGTCTCTACCGGGCTCTCACGGTTGTAGAAGAGAGGAAGCATTTCCTCGAACTTCATCCACAGGGCCTTGGGAACCTCTATGTCCACCTCAGCGAATCCGAAGCAGTGATCTGCTAGGAGATCCGCCGTAAAACATTCTACATCGCTAGCGCCGGACTGCTGCCCTGTCTCTTTACCGTACGGCATCTCATTGGCCACGGTTGACAGGTACAGGACATTCGCGTCATAACCTAGGCAACGTTGGCAGACACGCTCGCCCTGACAAATTCGGGTCAGACTGGACTCGTGGTGTCTTGTAAACACGATGCTGGGTCCACCAATAACTGCACCCTTCAGCATCTGATAGGCTTCCTTGCATTGCTTCCACTCTGATAGGTTTAGGTGGTGACTACCCTTGAGCTTAGACCATCATGCTGGATAGTTTGGGAGCCCTGGATAGTCGAGCGTCTCGTGTGTGTCAAACCATTCATACGGGAACCAGCTCTTATGCTGTGTACACCCGTAGGCTTTGATCCACGCCTCGTAGCACACACCGGGACCGAAGCAGTTCAGCACATCAAGAAACTTCAGCTCGGATATGATGACGAACATTGTCTGGCTACCTTTCTTGGTGCCTTTCACTGTGCCTGCACTGTCAGTGAGCCCATCCACAAAGTACTTCTTGATGAGGTTAAGGTCATACCGCCCAGAGTTGAACCCGAGCACAGGCACTTGGTCACACCACTTGTTGATATGTCGTTGCTGGTGTTTCGGTAACTTGTTCAAGTCTGCAGATTTGGTATGCTCGTAGTTGGATCTCCTGCATAAACTCTCCGATTAGTATTTTGGGATCAGCATTGCAGAGGTGAGTTGGCTCACTCGCGCTGGCGTCTATGGAGTAGCCGACTGACACTGAGATAGGTAAGTGGGTACTCTCGATCGTGCGAGTCTCCGTGGGATAGGTCTTGATACCATTTAGTAGCGCTTCAAAGTCATAGACAATGAACTGTAGGTATGGTACCGTCCGCACCTGTGCGAGGGGTTTTGGACGACGACTTATGCAGCACTCCCACTGTACCACAAGTGTGTATCCAGATGATCTTAGCTTGTCGTCTCTCGCGAGTGTCTTGCGGTATCTTTGTTCACTATCCTCCACTCGCCGGTGTTGTGGACATGCATGCCAGTGACATCCGTGAAACTGGTACACAGTATTAGTTGTTGGATTATAACCATCTACGGGAGCACCCTCAATCCAATGCTCGCCACCGTGGCCACACTTTGCGTGATGTATGTGAATTCCTCGGTTTCTCGACTCGTTCTCGATCTAACGAGTGGCTGATGAACTGGCCGGTTGGTGTGGATAGGCTTTCTCATATGCTGATTGTGGTGTCTCAACCATTTCCCTGGAGCACTCAATAGTTGTTTTTCCACCTGTACAACAGTCAGCGTGATGCTGGAGATGACAAGATTGGGTAAACTGCTGTTGATAGTGCCCACAGATTAAAGTCTGAGCCAGCTTGGAGATGTCCTTAATGAAGAACGCGTGGTGGTCGTACACTCATATGGTCATGATATTCGGATAGCGTTATTAGGCTTGCACGATTTTTGCTTTGAAACATTGCGATCGATTTTATTAAAAAAATTGCGATTTTCGATTAAATCGTAGGTCCAAATTCCCAAAAGTATAAACCGAGGTAATGTGACTTGTTTCTAGAAAAACTTGAAATAAATGATACAAAAATAGCACAATATTAGAACACATTTTCATGCGTATACCTTATATCCATCATCGCGGGAGTGAAATTATTAATTGGGTCACCTAAATATTGTTTATTTCATCAAAATTTGAGATAAAATGTCGCCAAGAAAAAAATTAATTACATGTATCAGCTTCCGCCTATAGCCTCCTTTTGTAGGACGAGTTTAGGTCATTACCGGAGTAACGCGAAGACGCTAATATTAGTACCCGGGGAGATACTGCGCAATCCACATACATAGGACGGTAGCTTTGAGTAGGTACAAGTGTAACGGCGTAAACTCATCCTATAGTGCAGTTTAGTTGCTTTCAGAATGTACGATTTACATTTAAGAATAAACAACAGAAAGCACATTTCAAAATCAAACAATCTGGAATTCTGTTGCTTTATTTTCTTTAATTTGACATGACAACCGAATCAAAAAGGGAAAATTATTACACCGCCTGAAATTTCTAACTCTAGAATTAAAAAGAAGTATGTTCACTGATTGCCTAACACTCTGCAACTAAGTATATACTCGGCATTTCACGACACTCGGGGTCTGCAACGAAAGAAAGAAAATTATATGGCGATTCGACGGACTAACTAGCTGGTTTTCTCAATGACAAAGGTGTTACCTTGCTATTGTTAGCTTGTTTATTGTAGCGCTTTGTGGTGTGATTAGTAATTACTCGACACGTGCATGGCATGGCATGGCGGGATATAAACAATGAATACAGGCGTGAATCGATTATAATTGTACTCATGTATTGATAAAATACGACGGAAAAGTACACTTCAGATTTTAAAAAAACATGAAATTTTTTTACGATTTCCCAATTTTTCCTCAATTATATCGTAAAAATCGTGATTTTAAAAATAAATCGAACTTCACGATTAAATTGAAAAATCGTGCAAGCCTAAGCATTATGATGTGTGACATCATAGTATTGTGACGTCAGACTATTAATGATTTAATTAATTTAGGGAACACTTTCCACGTATTCCATACCCATGATATGAAATAAACATCTGATCGGATAGTTCCCAATTCATATGCTAATTAGGCTCCTTACTGTAACTGATTACCACAGAGTATAGAATTGTATGATCTGTCCTAGCGGCCTAAGTCCATCCCACTATGTAACTCGGTGAACTATTGATCAATCTAGTGTTTTTGAAGTTGATGTTTGTAAGGTAGACCAGGCAACAATATTACTTGGAAATTAACATGACACATTCATTGCACATGATTGGCGCCGTTATGATTAGAAAATAGTTCCTCTAGATTTTATTATATTGGTCAATTTAATTTTATAATTATTAACTTTTCTTGTATAATTATTATTTTAGAGATTCTATTTTCCAGTGAGTTTTATCAAATTTTCATATGATAAGATTGTCACTATCTTTAGGCATTACATGAACGTCGGCGCATTTATACATCAAACCATGTGCTCGTTCATCAATCATGTGACAGTGTTTTGGTGGGAAGATTGCCAACTCCCACCCATCAGTTCGAAACATATATCCAAGCGGCTCACACGTCATCTAGGAGCCGCTTATTTTCAAGAGTCCACAAACTCACCATGTAAAAATGTTTAAGTAATAGTGTGCCTGTGTCGTCTCGTCTTTGTATTCGTCTCAATGTGATCATCGTCATATCAGCCATCGGTCAATTTTATCTACCCTGATGTTATCAACCGTCAGGACCAAATCCCAAAGCAAGCGGAACCTGGTGACTTGCTTGGGTGGGTAGTAGTCTAAATTCTCTACCCGTGATGTCATCAATCTAATCACCTTCAGACCAAATCCCAAAGCAAGCGGAACCTGGTGCCTTGTTTGGGTAGGTAGAACTCTATCTTTTCTACCTGTGATGTCATCAATCTCGTCATCTTCACGACGCTTTCATCCTTCTGAAATGTTCAGACTTTAGACTTTATTAGTGATTGCTGTCATCTTTTCGATTCTCCGCCATCTTTCAGCCGCGATATTCTGTATCGGTAACTAAGACAAGTTATCACACGAATCATCTGTGTCTTCGAGTTTCTCAATTCAATATCTCGGATCATCTTATTGCCGTATCGTTTCTATTTCGGGATACAGAACATTCTTCCGGGTTCATCATCCATTTCTTCACGTGTGGTTTCACTCCTAGCGCCACGACAGATCGGATCTTCATCTGTTCGCCTTCATTCCGTGACTGGACTTCTGTACTCAGCATATTCAAGGTATTTAACTTTTAACTGTGATTAGTTAAAATTATTTACGATACACCCGACCACCTCGCGTGGTGCAGACTGTCCAGCTTTTTACTTATGTAACCAAATTTCAAAATATTCTATAAGTAAATTTTCATACTTATTATTGAAATATTTCTATTTAAATTGATTGAATATTTATTTAATTTTGTTGTTATTACGTCACTTGTCCAAGTTCAAATAACCAACAATCATTCAGTAATCATCATATACACTTAGTTTCTAGTTCCAAGGCCAGAGTAACCAATCAACCAATTCATAACGTAAGTTCTAGATTGGTTGAGTGGTTCATCAGTCTTTGAATTACCCATAAATTTCATTTCCTACAGACTAGCGGTCAACTCGCTATTAAAATACCATTGAACTTGTAATGCATAATTCTTGAATTAAAATATGCATTCAAATTGATTATAAGTTTGCTATGCTAATTGGTGATTGTCTCTTTAATAAATTAACCCTTAATGAAAACTAAGGGCTGATTGATTAAGATTTCAATCATCAAATTTCCAAAAATAATTTTCTTTCCGCTTATTTATGTATTAATTTATTCAGTTTCTATATCCGTGCTTATAACGCATCAGTGGCGCTTTAAAAATATAATAAATACAGCGTTAGTTCACTACTCCATTCATACTATATCAATATCAATTCATCTACTCCCATTTTCTATGTAATGAATGAATGATTAAATTTTTTTCTGTTTTCATAGTTTCATTTACAGAATTTTCTCTACCGCATGCAGATAACCATCAAATAGTATCATTCCCAGATAGGCTGATTTTCTGGTTCTGGAAAAGAAGTTTAAGCAACACTTGTCTTTTGAAAGAGAGATTGGAACTGTTTAAAGCTTAATTGCTAGAATTTGAATGGATCAATGCGCAACGTTGACCAAGTCAGACCTATCAGAATTTTGATCATAACTTGATCACTGGTATATCGATACTATTGATCAAGCCTGGCCAAAAAGCAGACATGTGAGCTTTTAAGTTTAATCCGAAAGATCATCACCATGGTTTGCCATTATTCAATCCCAATAATCTAATTTGAGTTGCAGCCATATCCATACCCTGTCGCTCCTATCTCCTCAACCTCTTTCAGTAAATCCGGAATCCTTTGCATTGATTCGAAATCCTTCCTATGCCACATAGATCTGGTGTCCTGATATAATAAAATCTACAGCGGCAATATCCCTGTAATTCTTGATGCATTGATACTAAACATTCAAGCCATTTAATTGACACCACTTTGGGCGATTTCCTGTTAACTTGAAACTTCTGATCCGGTCATCAACAAATTTGGTACTTATCATTGACAGGCTTTTGAGGTCAGAGGTCAAATTAACACTTGGGTTGACGAGCTCGTCCAAACATCATAGACTCTTGAGCTTTATAACCCCTAGATTTGCTTCCATAGCATAACCATTCTTTCTAGGTCATGACCTTGAAATAACCGTAGGGTCAAATTTGACATATTTGACCCAGATAACTCGACATTCCTATGATAGCATGCTGGTTGCCAAGCCAGGTGCCAGCTGCTCTATTTGATAGGTTCATAAACATGAATCCCTGTCTTGGCAAAGAACTCTACCATGTCCAGCTGATCCAGGGAGGTTCGGGGTACATCGACCAAAGGCAGGGCATAGAACCGCTTGGCAAGTTCTCGCGCAGGAGCTATACTTCTATCAGGTCACGCTCCCCGATGTACTGACAGACATCTCCAGAGACACATGTTGTTGTAGTATGTATCGAGCGCCATCATACTCTTCTTCTGTCTTAGCCATACTGGGAGCGGGGGGAAGAGGGGGGATGTCCCTAGAAGAGGCTGGCGGTCAATGACAGCCATGACCACAATGTTGGTTGATCGGACGAAGGCCCACTTGGTGTTGGGTCGACTGATATTGTCTGGGTCGAGGCGGGCTTTCTCTCTGGCCATTACCCAGGTCTGGACCGCTCCTAATGTATTCATCCAGGGACTCCCTGAAGCATTCTTGTGGAAGAGCATCACCCTACCATCTTCGATGTGATGAATGCGATATGTATGCGTATACCGGAGGTAGAAGGCGTTCTGTACGGTCCATGTCTTCCCCATGATCTGACTTGTAATGTCGCCCTCTAGACCTCTGAAGAATGTCTAGTGTACTGTTCACCGGCCTCTCCTCTGTCTCCCTCTCATTCAGACGCTGTTCAAGAATCTGCTCACCTTCTCGTCTCATACTCTGGGCTAACGATTCAGATCTCACCCTCCTCATTGCTCAACTAGTGATTCTCCGTAGAGGAGGCAGGCGCTCCAGAGGGTGATCTGCCATTCGAGTTGCTACAGCTTTGGCTCGTAAGCTTGCAGTCGTCTCCTCATTCAACTGACACTGCTGTGCTTTCTTATGAAGGTTCTCTGGATCACCAGAGGTGATCGCTGGGAACCTCACCATCTGTTGTGCTTGGAAAAGTCGCTAAATGCAACTCCTCGGCACGGACCCGACTAATCGTCTGAAGTAGGTCTGCTTTGCGAGCCTTAGTGTAGCCTCTAAGACCGAATTGCTTTGCCATTGCACGAAGCTGTGCTATGGTAACCACTGTTGCATGGGTTATATAATACATCTCAACCTCGCTCTAAATTGCGAGCAGCCTTGCTACAAAGGCGAGGCTCCTGTGAAAGTGAACCGGATAGTGTCTGGGGTGGAAGGTAACCTGGCAGCCCAGACAGCTGATGGCGACCTATCAGACGCTGGTGCCCCCGTGGTTTGTCCCGCTCCTAACTGAAGTGGACCTGTAGGGGCGTATAACCAGAGCAGTGTTAGATAATAAAAAAAGTACCTCATCCAACTGGGTAGCGACGGGGAGCTCTTGTGGACCATGATTGCTGCCAGGTCATCATTGAAGCCGTTACCTCTGTGACTCCTTGGCAAGGCCTCGACCAATCATCTGAAGCAGGTCTGCTTTGTGGCCTTAGTGTAGCCTCTTAAGCCCAAACTGCTTTGCCATCGCTCGAAGCTGTGTTACGGTAACATTGTCACGGGGCTTATATACTACGTCTTAAATAGTCGATTTTTGGGGTATACTCTCATGTTGCAAGAGGTATGACGCGTTTTAACCAGACTAAAGTTTCTCCTGGCATATGCCTTCTTGTAGTTCATTCTGTTGGTATGGCTACGACCGCTGCATGCTTGACATAGCCCCATTGTCTCTGTGAACACCTGCCCCAAATCCTCTGCATGGCTTCGGCTCGGCTCAATAGCTCCCTTTTGAAACTGAGCATTGTGTATACCACAATATTCCCCCACACAGTTGCTTGAGCATCGAACAG
The DNA here is from genome assembly GCA_034401795.1 of Chaetoderma sp. LZ-2023a. Taxonomy (NCBI): domain Eukaryota; kingdom Metazoa; phylum Mollusca; class Caudofoveata; order Chaetodermatida; family Chaetodermatidae; genus Chaetoderma; species Chaetoderma sp. LZ-2023a. The sequence continues at coordinate 61,443,351 of CM067360.1, forward strand.
TCTTGCCTCGCATGAGCCATTTGCATGTGTTGTAATGCATGTCGGCCAAGGTCTATATCAAGGCTCTTAACCACATTTACCGTCTGAATATCCCTGCGCTGTCTGGCTCTAAAGGGTGGCTGTCCTCGCTGCCAACTAAAGCGATTTGTCAGTTATCTAGATATCGTCCCTTAGCTAGCTATGCCTCGGAGTTAATGAGGGTGCTAGGGCCAACAGATCATTGAACGGTGTCTCCCTGGAGGTGGTGGTATCATTTTAATCCTGACTATACTACTCATCTTTATATTACATACAATTACAGTCTGTAGGAAACTTGGTACATCATACTTGTCATCACAATTGCTCAACCTTCAACATGAGCGTGTCCTAGACTAGCAAATAGATAATGGCAATGGGTGGAATTTAACTACGAGGCCTGTTAACAGTTTACTGGTTAAGCCGGCGAAAACTAGCCTCTGCCGTGATCTTGAGGAATGGCCATTTGCAGGCCCAGAGAAGACTATTTTTGAAAATTTATCACTGAAATGCCTGGCTCGATAACCAAGCCAGTCATTTTAGCGTTACATTTTCAAAAATAGTCTTCTCTTGGCCTGCAAATGTCCATTCAATTGGGGGGGGGGGGGAGATATTTTGATTTTCTTAACCAAATTTGATCATTAAAGTGTTAATCCAGTTGATCATAGACCAACTAAGCCATTACATGTCATTTATGCGTCAACCATAACCTGAATGATGGCTCCATAAGGTTGCCATTCAATATTACCCTATCTCACCCTCACCACATACATACTAACTACATGTAGATGGATTAAGAATGACAAACCTACTAATATTGCTGATGCTCTTGCTGCTGCTGCTGCTGCTACTATTATTATTATTATTATTATTCACTTGATTTATATTCCATGGTAAGATGATCGGAGCACCTATAGAAGATTTAGTGGGTTCGCCTTGCCCATTCTTGGTGCATTCTTCAATTGTGGCCTTGGATGTATCATCTCCACTAAGTACCATCTCTTCTGTCATCACACCATGGACAAATGTAGCACCATGATCAGCGACTGCTTGATTTGTAGATATATTTGCAGTATCATAATTCTGATGATGAGATTTGTCACCTCTTAAGTTTTCACGTTTACTGGCTAGTGAATGATCTTTCTTATCTCGCTTTTTCTTTTTTCTCGTTGAATCGGAGCAAATACTGCCCTCATCTGTACTGTTTTTCGAGCGACCATTTTCATACTGATCTAGATGACGATTAGGATGTGGATGATCATGATTACCCGTCTCTTGATCCTTAACTGCGTCGGACTCGGAGCCTGAAGCACCGGCGATGGGATCTGTATTGTCTGGCTTCACACTAACAGTGGTACTGTCAGGTTTGTCACTAATAGTTGTTGTGATATGTGTCAGTGATTTACTCAGGTCCTCATCAGCAAGCCGAATATCCTTACTCTTAAACTTTGATCCCTCGCCTCCTGCATGGCAGTCACCAGCTGAAACATAGAAAACATATTGCTATGAAGAGATCCGATCAGTCGCTCAAGTATCCTGCATCATAATCTAAATGCCTTACTTCTTTGCTTCACAATCAAACAAATGATATAGGTCTGATACGAAAGGGGCAAATAATTAAGTCGGAATTGTGTCTTTGGTGAATTTACCACACAATAAACATACTGTTGAATATTTCGAAACTAATTTGACGCGAGCCCTTGGTGCCGTAGGCTTCAACAGCTCCCAGTTAAATTACTTTCAAAACAAGGCACTGCAAGTAATACATATCACCTCGATTCCCGCCTTTGTTGAAATGAGATGTAAGGAATCTGGATAATTCAATTGCCTGCTTCCTATAACTGATATATGTGCTTACATTACATTGTTTGTTGTAAGGGAATGACGGCAAATTAATGGAGTTTGTATTTCTCAAGGGTCATAACTCTGGGAAATATTGACAAAAACTAACAGAGCACAAACCAGACATCCGCTTCGGTAGTCTTAAACCTATATTCCGAATTCGGTTCGAATTGGTTTAGCATTACACAAGTTATTCCATGGAAACTGTCAGATTAACGTTCATATTTTTTCAAGGGGAGATAACTCTGGCAAATATTGATGGAACCTAGCGAAACACAAACTCGACCTCAGTCTGTATATTATTAAATGAGATTCTGAATGTGGTTCAAATCAGTTAAGTCTAAAGTTACTGCCGATCAATGGCAATTTTAATTTTTTTAAATGTTCAAGGGGATAACTCTGGCAAATAGGCCCGAAAACTAATGGAACATGAACTTGACATCTGTCATATGACTATTAAGTTATATTCTGAATTTGGGTGAAATCTGTTTAGTCTAAAACAAGTTATTGCATGGAAACCAATTAGTCATGTACGCATGTACATATGAACAGGAACATTCCTATATGCCCTCAAACTTCGTTTTCGAGAGGATAATAATCAACAGCTTATGTGAATAGTTACCGTGACATTGAGATTCTAGGAATTCAATGTTCACAGTTTTAAAATCTATTCAAACACACTTATAGAGTGGCCGGAGCTTTGATAGAAATGGGCGGGGCATGGCTAGAAACAGATTAATTATTAACCAAGAGCATGATAAATCAAAACATATAAAGATGAGAATAACAAGAGGCCCAAAGGGCCTGTATCGCTCACCTGCAATTATTGACTACTGGCACAACCGAACAAAATGAGAGGACCACAGGAAAAATTTACCAATCAAATTTCTGTGAAGAAGGTTTAGCCAAGTTTTACTAAAGTTGGCCCAGTGGTTAATAAGTTGCCTTTTTATGATTTTCTCAGAAATTTGCATAAAATATGTGATGTCCACCAAAAAAGCGAAAGTTTTGTTGATTTATAGCGGACATATTGTTTTGACGTATCTCCATGGAACAAACTCTAATGGCCTTTAGTTCCTAATCATATCTCCCAAATTCCAGCGGTTCTGGAGAAGTCGTTTTCGCAAAAAATAGGTCATCCAAGATGGGCGCCGAACAATTTGGCCAATCAAGTTTCCTAGAACAAAGCTAAGAGCTGAACTGATATTTCATGAGTTTTAAATCAATACCTCAAACGGTTTCAGACATTTTTAGACATTTATATAAATCGACCAAAATTAAAGATGGCCACCATCCCAAATGGGCGATCAGCTTCGTTTGAACAAACTTGAATAAAACCAATTTCGGCCTCAAAATCCACCAAATTAAAAAAATCCAATATGGCCGCCAAACACGCTATATTTTGATTGGCCCACAGCGGCCATGTTTTTTGACGGTTCAACTTCCGTGAACAAACTTTAATGGCCCCTAGTCCCTAATCATATCTGCCAAATTTCGACACGATCCCTTCAGGCGTTCTGGAGAAGTCGTTTTCGCTAAAACTAGGTCAACCAAGATGGCCGCCAAACCATTTGACCAATAAAGTTCCCTTGAACAAACTTGGTTCAATTCTTGCCCTAGATCATATTTGAGGTTTACATCAAGCCCACAAACAGTTTCGGAGAAGATTTTTAGACGTTTCCTAAAATCGGCCAAAATCCAAGATGGCCATCGGCCAATCGGCTTCATTTGAAAAACTTGGATCTCTATGTCCTCAGGATGCTTTCTACCAAATATATTTGAAATCGGCCCATTGGTTCCTGGGAAGTCATTTAAAGGAAAAGTTGATGGACGGACACACGACGGACGGTCTTTCAGGCCAGGTGAGCTAACAATAGACCTTTCCAAGTTAATCCATTGATCATCTGACGTCATAATTAACTAAATGACGTGTATGCTGATGTCATAATCATGACGTCATGAAACTTTCGAAATAGTCTGTTTTTAACGCTTAATAGTCCAACAGAGCATTGATTACCTGAACGTTCTAGCAAAGTTGAAACACTTTGTGTTTTTCCTTTCGGTTTCTCCAAAAACAGGTCAACAACCCATTTGGTTCCACATTCATTCGCATTCTCCTGTAATACAATAGATATAAACACGTAAACCAATCAAATCATAGATACAGTACACTTTAGTAATAACTTCACATTTCCAAAACAAAAACAAAACATACTGTTGAATATTTTGAACAAAATTGGATTGGAAGACACTTCAGTAGCGGTCTTGAGAAATCATCATTTGCGCGGTGAGCTGGTTTTTAACAAGTGGACTGGAGCGCTCACAAGGAACATATAAGCCTAACACATGTAAGAAAGGAATGCATTAGGTGTGGGTTGCTGGGCTCTGACTCACAGTGGCTTATGTGTGGCCACAACGGGTTAATAATCTGGTGTGGTACCATGGGCCACCCATGGTTGACACAGGGTTAACAAGAGGCCCAAGGGCCTTAATGCTCACCTGGGCCGTTAGCATATGATCTAAAGCATTTGAACAGGCATAATACTTTAGTCAGCAGTAACAAGATATAAAATCCAAAATTGGAATTGAGTAGCAATGACATTTAGTGGGAAATTAATGATGGACGCTGACCATACAATCAGATTAAAATTTATTTGATTTGTCCATGACAACCATGTTTTATCAAGGAACAAATTCTCTTGAACAAATTTTAATCATCCTTATGTATCGATAAAATTAAATGTAATGAGTTTCAGCCTGCAATTCCTGAGATGTCAGTTTCGAAAACAAGCGATTAATGAGTATTGTTTAGCAATTCTGAAGTGTACCAGCCTAGGGTCCTTCCAGCTGAGTTTGGTTTAAATTGAAAAATCCAAGATGTCTGCCAGAAAAATTGAACAACCAAAACTTTGTACACAAGTTCTGAAGCATACCACTCTAGGGTCCTTTCGGAAAATCCAAGATGGACATCAGAAAAATTGACCAATCACAATTCTGTATAAACGACCTGAAACCTACCTGGCTAGTATCCTTTCAGCTAAGTCTGGTTGAAATTGCCTAAGTAGTTAATGAGGAGTAGCATTTGAAATAATTTCCAGCCATTTTTTTTGGGTGGAAAATTTAAGATGGCCACCAAAACAAGAGGCTCAAGGGCCCTCACCTGGACCATTAGCATTTGAAACATTTGCATTTAAAGATACATGTTTCTTTACAGTAAACAAGGTGGTGACTGGAAAATTGACCAATCAAAATTCTGAATGGACGTTCTGGAGCCTACCATTATAGTTATTCCAAACAAATTTGGTGGAAATCCATGAAGTGGTTAAGGATGATGTGTTTTGACAATTTCCGGTAAATTTTTCATAAAATCTAAGATTTTCACACAAAAAAATTGATCAATCAAAATTCTGAATAGAAGATCTAGAGCCTACCAACATAGACTGTATCTAGTCAAATTTGGTTGAAATATGTCAAGCAGCCAAGGAAGACCATTTCCGGTTGATTTTAAAATAAAATCTAAGGTTTTCACCCAAAAACTTGATCAATCAAAATTCTGAAAATAGATAGAGACCTTACCACCATAGAATCAATCAAGTCAAATTTGGCTGAAATATGTTAAGCAGCTGAGTAGTAGTAGTATTTTTACCATTTCCGGTAGATTTTTCATAAGATCTTAGATTTTCATCCAAAAAATTGATCAATCAAAATTCTGAAAAGAAGTTTTAGAGCATACCACCATAGAAAGTAAAAATGGCTGCTGGAAGAATTGACCAAATCATAATTCTGTATACATGTTCTGATACCTACCACCATAGTATCTTTCGAGCCAAGTCTGAGTGAAATTGCCCAAGCAGTTAATCAGGAGTAGTTGTGTATTTCCCGACATTTTTATGAAAATTCAAGATGGCCGATGAAAAAATAGACCAATCAGAATTATGTATAAAGTTCTGAAGCATACCACTCTAGCGTCTTGCCAAAAAGGTTTGCTTAAAATCGGCAGTGGTTAATGAGTAGGCTGTTAAATGATTTCCAGAATTTTTTTTTTGGAAAATCCAAGATGGCCACGGGAAATATTGCCCTGGAATTAAAATTCTTGTTAGAAGTGTTGAAGCCTACCAGTATAGAATTAGTCCACAAGCTTCATTGAAGTCGGGCCATTTATATTGGAGGAGTAGCGTTTTAAATGTCTGGAAATTTTTTTTTAAATCCAAGACCACCAGAGAAATTGCCCAATCGAAATTCTTAATAGATGATCTGAAGCCTAGCACCATAGGATCCTTCCAGCCAAATTTGGTTGAAATCGGTCAGAGCATAAATGAGGAGATGCGATTTGATGGATGGATGGAAGACCACCATGGCATAATGTCCAGGTGAGCTAATGTAATGGAACCAGGAGTACACGATACAGCTGTCTTCCCTATCCACCCCAGTACTTGCCGAGGCTTGGATACGTGGCATCTAATGCCTGCATACACGTAGGCTTATGCAGCATCCAGCGCTCCAGAGAGCGTGAAAAGTAGTCCACTGCTTTACATGTGCAGGTCAGTGGTCAAGGCACAGTGTGTATACTATTAATAGAGTTTTAATACTAGGCCTAAGCATGAAGAGGAGGAGAATGTAACTACTGAACCCAGCCTCCAGTTCAAAATACTTTCGCGGAGCCGGAAATGTCAGAGTTGAGGGAATTTTGGAAACTAAGCTAACACACGCTGAGTTACACCCAGAGACCCAGTGCCTACTTATTCCGTTGGCTGCTGGATACCAGCGCACCAGCTGGTGGATAAGTAAAAGCATGGGCACTGATAGTCCAAGGGAGCATAGCTGACTCTTCTTGCTAAGCATAAAAGGGGTTAGGATCCTGTAGATTTTCACCCAAGAAATTGACAAATCAAAATTCTGAATCAAACTTCTGGAGCCTACCACCATATCGTCCTTCTAGTAAACATCAGGTGGATAACGAGATGTGTTTTGACAATTTTCGGTAAATGTAATAAAAGTTTTTCACCCCAATAATTCTGAATAGACTTTCTGGAGCCTAGCACCATATAATCCTTTCAGTTATATTTGGTTGAAATCAGTCAAATCGTTAAGGAAGAGATTCGTTTTGACAATTTTCATTAAATTTTCTATAACATCTAAGACTTTCACCCCAAAAATTAACCAATCAAAATATGTATTTTAAACAATTTCCAGCCAATTTGAGGAGTGCTACGTTTTTCACCCCAATAATTGACCAATCAAAATTCTAAATAGACTTTCTGGAGCCTAGCAACATAGAACCCATTCCGCTAACTTTGGTTGAAATCATTCAAATGGTTAAGGAAGAGATTCGTTTTGACAATTCTCAGTAAATTTTTCATAACATCCAAGACTTTCACCCTGAAAATTAACCAATCAAAATATGTATTTTAAATGATTTCCAGCCAAATTTGAGGAAAATCCAAGCTGGCCACCAAAAAATTGACCAATAACAATTCTCATTTGCTATGTTCAATGGTACCGCCATAGGATCGTTCTACACATGTTTCATTGCTATCGGAGGATATTTGTTGCTGGCTTAAGTCAATATCTTGATTTTCTAAACCAAGCTTGACCATTATTAGGGTTAAACAACACAGGACCAAATTTACTAAAGGTGTCTCTATCTCTCATCGCGTGTAACTTTCATGATCAGGCAATGATCAATCACACATGTATATTTAGTCAGCACTTTTTGAAGTGTTTAGTGTAGAGGCTTCTAAGCAGGCCAACGAATTTGTCTAAGTGACAAAGGAATTTTTAAATGTCTGTCAAGTCACCATTTTGTACCAGACAGTCTTCTATTCTGTCCCTGAGTCCGGATGATGTAATCGGGATCCCATTAGAGAAGCGCATGTGCAATTCAAGTCAGTTCAAGCATAGCACTTTTCTAAAGTTGGTCCAAGTTTTGTTACGTGAAGTTTTGAGGTTTATTTAACTAATTTGTTGTGTTAGTTAAAATTTGTTGTTGCATTATTTAGTCATTGAGTGACTTTCTGTGATAGTTGCGCCCGAAAATGTTTATTGTTGATAGGCGAATCGGCCTAGATCGTTGCACTCTGATCTTGTTTCTAAGTTAGCGAAGAACAATGGCGTCTGAGGGCATTGGTCGGCCTGATAATTTAAGGAATATTTTCTATGGGATTGAAGAGGAATTCACTGAGGCCGAGGTTGTGGCCGATAATTCGGTTCCGCGGACTCGGAAGATGCCAATAAAAACCACTGGTGATGCCTCTAATTAGGCCCAGTGGGTCGGAAGAGACGAGTTCAATGATGTAAAGACATCATTGAAGAATTTGATTGCTAAGATGGATAGGTTTATGGACATAATTATGTCAGAAAGTTCGGGCAAGGATGAATTTTCGGCGCATGACTCAGAACATCTATCGGCGGATGTCCCCGAGCGTTCAACGGAAATAGCCGAGCCTTCGGGCGAATTGGATTTATCGGAAGTAAAGGCCTATTATGAGGTCACGGAACAGCGGGGAAATGAGATTAATGCCGATATTGCCAGAGTTGTAAATAAACTGTCAAATTTAAACTTATCGGATGATAAGTTCAAAGAAAAGTCGGATGAATATTTGTGTCCGTTGAATTGTGGAAATTTTGTGATGACGTGAATAAATCCGGAGATCTGGCATAAACTTAGCGTAGCTACGAGGTCGCGAGATGTTAAAATACAGAAAGTACAATCTTCTTTGATAAAAGAGGTGATTCCTCTTTTGGAATTAGCGAGTGCTTTGGCGACGGTTAGTAAAAAAGGAATCTCTGACCTGGGTGATTTCTAAGTAGGGTCTTTGATCAAAAGATTGATTGATAGCATTGCGTTATTGTCGAATGCAAATAATGAACTGAAGAACAGGCACCGTGATCTGCTTCAGTTGGATATTAATTTGGATGTTAAGGTGTGGCACCACAAACTTTGCAAATTCATTATGGTTGTTTGGTGATGACCTTACTCAGAGTGTTAAGGACATTTTAGAGACAAACAAAGTTTCCCAGGAATTGGGACATGAGATGTTTGTCAGAAGGTTCCAGCCTGTCCTTTCAATGAGGGGCAGAGGAGCATTAAACTTCGGCTCTAGGAGTCGTTTTTAGGAGGCGGCTTCAGGGGCTCGCGAGGAGCTTCAGGAACAAGGTGGTGGCAGGCGAGAGGGAGAGGCTACAATCAGAAGTAAATGAACAGGTAGGACATGACAATCACACCACATGATTCAATCTTTGTTGCGGGTAATATAAAGAATTGTTACTCAAATTGGATAAATTTAACATCAAACCAGTTTATTTTGGATATTGTCAGAGGTTATAAAATTGAACTGGATTCTGAGCCAAGACAAGTACATATTCCAAAACAACTACTTTTTTCGGTAAAAGAAGAACATGCTATTGATCTGGAGATTGAAACTTTTTTGACAAACAGTGTTATTGAAAGTTGCGCACATTCTCGAGGAGAGTTTATTTCAAATATTTTTCCAAGACCCAAGAAAAATGGCAGGTTTAGGACGATTTTGAATTTGTCTGACTTCAATAAATTTGTCTCGAGTCATCATTTTAAAATGGATACTATTAACAAAATTATCCACTTTATTGACAATGACCGTTTCATGGCATCCATAGACTTAAAGGATGCCTACTATACTGTTCCGATTCATGAAGATTTTAGACGATTTCCTCGGTTTTCTTGGAGTCTTTATATCAATTTTGTATTACCGTAATTTCTCGACTAAAGGCCGCCCTCGAATATAGGACGCTGTCCCAAATTTGACCAAAATCCGCCCAAAAAACTCTTGTATTCAAGTATAAGACGCTGTTAAATTTAGAAAAAAAGTACCTTTAAAAAATCGAAAATTGGTGTCAAAAATAACCATCACTCCGCGTCATGTTTAATGCATGACTAAAAATTATCATGTTAGAGAAATTATTAAATAGGACCGCCTAAATATTGTGTATCTTCAATAAAGATTGTTTATTACATCAAAATCAATCTAATTTTGGCATAAAATGTCTCCTTGAAAACATCGAAATCGCGCGATAGAAACAGATTGTAATGGCTCTTTTGCGTTTGGAGGTGCTGTGTGATCTTATGCGCTAACGGGAGTTGGTTATCTGGCTCTTTTGTGATTGGAGGCGCTGTGTAATCTTATGCGCTAACGGGAGTTGGTTATCAAACAGGTACTGGAACATTCAGTTCCTATCGCGCAATGATGATATATAGCAATTTCCGAGTCCAGAATATTTATATCCGAGTACTCGCTCTAATTAGAATAAAGATCTTTTGCAATTGGAGGCGAATCACGTGATTTATACACGTATCTTTTCTCGATGGCATTTTATGTCAAATTCTGGATTAATTTTGATGTAATAAGTGATATGTATTAAAGAATAAGCAATATTTAGGCGCCCCAATTTAATAATTTCACTTCCGCTTGGTGTTTTTGGAGTATACATTAAACATAGTCGTCAGGCGCCGCGAATTGGCTAGGGTAACATTTAGTTCAATTTCCGTGGTATAATCTGTGACTTTTTAAGAAAAATTTTGACCCAAAAATGTGCGGAAAGAATGTTCTCGATTATAGTACGCATCCCCCTTTCTAGTACATGTGTTTTGACCAAAAAACGGTGTCCTTTAGTCAAATTTTAACGGTATACCGAATGGTTTGTGCCCGACGCCTCAGATCTTTACAAAATTATTGAAACCCGTTTTTGCTCATCTGAGAAGTGGGAATATTATGGCGTCAGGGTATATTTATGACTCGTTCATTCTGGGCGAGTCGTTGGAAGTGTGTTCTGGGAGCTTATTAGAAACCAGACAGCTTTTGGAATCGCTCAGGTTTTATATAAATTGTGAAGTCGGTTTTGGATCACTGTTATTCTATCGAAAACCTCGGACGTCATCGGTTTCATTTTGAATTACATTACGATGACGATTGAACTTCTCTTGGAAAAGAAACTATATATTATTGAGAAGGCTAGAAAGTGTTTGACACATTCTCAATTTACTATTAGACGAGTGGCTGAATTAATTGGACTTTTTGTTTATAGTCTTTAGGCTGTTAAATATGGTCAACTTTTTTTTTTTTTATAGATTTTTTGGACAAGCAGAAATCGGATGCCCTTAAGTCTAATAATGGAAATTATGATTCATTTATGAGCGTTACTGGAGAGGGGATTCAGGAAATAGTATGGTGGACGGAGAATTTATTGAATGCTGAGAATGACATACATGTGAGAAATCCTCAGTTCACTTTGTTTACTGATGCATCCGATCAGGGCTGGGGAGCTGTGTTCAATGACACTAGAATGGGTGGTAGGTGGAACGTAGGGGAATCAGAATAACACATTAATGATAGAGAACTTACAGCAGTGTTTTTTGTCTTGAAGGCTTTTTGTAAGGATTTACATGATGCTCATGTCTTATTGAACATTGACAACGCTACAGCAGTAGCCTGCATAAACCAGTTTGGTAGCTCGAAAGCATGGAAATGTCATGTAATTGCTAAAGAAATATGGCTTTGGTGTATGTATGAAAACGACCAGGAGGGTCTGGTCTTATGTTTTACTAATTACATATACCTACCTCCTTGCATTACTATTGCTCTTTCCTTCTCTGAAGGGAAGCGTAGTAGGATGAAATTTTTACAGCCAATGTTTGCTGTGCTTTGTGGTTACAGAGTGACTGAAGGCTCCTTCAGGAATCTCCATACTCTCTCCAATGATGAGATCCATAGCAATTCGCTTGAATGCTATATCTTAGAATGAGGCAGGAAGAGGGTTAATACATAACCGAGCCAATGAGTGAGTCATAAGGCTTAATGACAATCTCATTGGCTGACAGCCGTCACATGACTTTGTTGTAGCAACCAAGTCTTCATTCTTTGACGAATCCAGTCATATAATCCAGCTTTGTGCAGATTCATGAAGAGGCAGATGATCCTATCACTACTCGACTCTGAATCCAACTAAAGCTGAAACGTAAGAATTTATCTAAATACTTAATATTATATGACTAAAAAATCTTTAATAAATACCCAAATATGTCGAAAACTGACACATCTGGGTATAATCTAAGGCTGAGAGATATAGTGAATATCTTATACTAAGTATAACTATTCTAACAAGATATGACCAAAGAACGAAGCCTCAAGCAACACACCCCCCCCCCCCTCAAAATTTGACAGGGGAAGCTTGAGGGGGACCGTAATGCAAGGAGGTAGGTATATGTAATTAGTAAAACATAAGACCAGACCCTCCGGGTCGTCTGGTCGTTATTACTACATTACAACCTACCTCCTTGCATTACTCTTGCTCAAATACAGATTTCAACATTACACAAAACCGGAGGCAAATTTTTGCGCAAAATTTACGTAAAACTGGAGAAAGAATACACAGTTAGAAATAATGAGTAAGGAAGATACTAAGAGATAGCAATTTCTAAGAATTGCTCTATCAGGCATCTTGAAAGAGATGAAATTAAAGAATAATGAGAAGATAATAAAGACGGTCATAAATGACCCCTGGAAGCAAGAAAGAGAAGATGAACATGCAAGAAAGAGATGAATACTAGGGGTGATGAGAGAGATGATATGAAAAAAGGGGTGAAATACACACATGAGAATTAAGTAATGAATTCCCACTAACCCCAACTTGAGACTAAAGAGAATGAAGATGAAGAAGTAAGAGAAGATGATGAATGAGGAATACGAGTCATGGTCCCTGAAGTTACCGTATGAATCTTTTTATAGAAAAAGGAAGAGGGACTAAAATCTATAATATAGAGGTTAATAAAGGTGTTCTCTGACTTCCAGTTAACAACTAGCATGATGTAATCTAATGAAGATCCATTAAAAAGAGAGAGAGAGCAAGATGGAGCAAGGCCCTTAACACAATGGGCCTTGACTCCCACCAGAGGATTATCTCCTGGAGAAGCTAATTCATAGCGAATATTAATAGTATCCACGATCCAACGGGAAATAGTGATTAAGGAGACAGGACGATTTAGACGGTCTGCAAATGTAACCTAAAGATGTCTAATGTCGGATCATTTAGAATCAGTACAAAGTTTATACATATTAAGGGGCTTGTCTGGGAACTATACAGAATCATCTGGCAACAAAGAAGAAAGTCTATGAATTATAAAAGGTTGACTTTTGAACAAGAATTCTGCCCTGGGATAGAGAATAAGGCTATGACCCATAACTTGAGATCTACCTAATTCAGCTGAAAGAGCATGGATTTCAGAGCCATGGATAGCTGATGCTACTGCTAGAAGAAACTGTTTCTAGTGTAAGATGTATCAAGCACACAGAAACCAAAGCTTCGAAATGTATCCCTGCTAGAACCTGTGATATAAACTAAAGGTTCCAGGATGGGATGTGTCTCTTAGACGGAGGACGAGAAGTACCCAAACATTTAGTGAGATAGCGAAATGTTTCTGAATTTGGACTGAAGGATCGATTAGACACTCGACGAAGGAATTCAGACCAAAAAGATAGGATCTAATAATATTAACTGAATTCTTCCTCTGATCAAAGAGGAAGAACAGAAACTCAGTGACCTGAGCTACAGAGGCCTCAGAAGGTAAGATAAATGGTTTGCACACCATTCTTTGAAAAATTCAAATCTAGCTTTATAGATGTCTCGAGTGGAAGATCTGAGAATTAAAAAAAAATTTTTTAAATAGTTCTTGAGATCTGACTGAAAAGATTGACGAAGGCGAGGGTAATTCGAGAGTTTCCAGACTGACAGGCGAAATATTTCCGGGTTCTGATGGAGAATCCTGCCAATGTTCTGGGAAAATGGATCGTGGGAGACATGGAGTAGCAGAGGGAGATCTACAAGCAGGTCTAGGAGATCCGGAAACCAGGATTTAGTCGGCAAAACTGGGCTAATAACAGGACTATGCAGGGATGTTGCCTGATCATTCCGAGATCCAGAGAATCGTAGGGGGAAAAAGCGTAGGAGAATATGATGTCCCAAGATTGAGTTAGAGAGACTAATGAGAGCCAGAGATTCCGGGAAAGGAGATATGAAAGTAGATATCTTTTCTGTTCTTGAGAGAAGCAGACAGATCTATATGGGGGCGAGAGGAACTGAGGAAAAATGACTGGACTACAGTCTCTTACAATTCCCACTATTTCTGGTATCATTGAATGGCGAGATAATAAGTTAGCCATAAAATCAGTTTGCCTGGGAATGAAATGCTTGAAAGAAATGTAGCGAGACCTGCACCAATAGAGAATGATCATGATCTCTCGACCCAGGGAAACCGGCCTGGAACGCCGCCGCCCCCCCCCCCCCCCCCCCCCGTTTTGATGATAGATGAACAAGACTACTGTGAAATTGACTGACCTGATGAGGATTGACATACCGAGAATCATGGGTTCCCAACAAGCTAGGGAATGACAGTCCACAGTTCTAAAAGATTGACGTGGTAAAAAGATTCTAGGAGGAACCAGATTCCTGAATTTTTATGGAATTCCAAGACTCCCATCCTTCCAGAGATGTATCTGTGAAAAAGATAGCCTGAAGAGCTGAAGGATGGAGAGGAACCCCTAACAAAAGGGATTGACTATCTAATTAAAACTGGCAATGAACCATGATAGAAACTTGATGAGGATCCGATGAATCAGAGAATCTAGAGATTGATTCCATTGGGCCTTAAGATAAAACTGGACAGGTGTTCTCATCAAAGGAACCCAAGGCATCACCTTCTCTACTGGAACCATGAGGTCTACTATTCTGTAAGGACCTAGCCGACACTAATTTGCCTACCATGAGAGATTGAATAGTGAATATCAGTGTTTGAACATTTGGAATAGATGGAGGCTAACTTCCCATGAGAGAGGACGAAAGACTCCCAGGTGGGTAAAACACGAATCAGAGGAACCTTTCCATAATAAGATATCATGTATAACGACCCTTGCAACGAACGAGACAAAAATGGAAAGACCATAAATCAATCGTAAATAGCGGAATGAAATATCGAGGGATCTACACCAGTGAAGAATTATCAAGGACTCTTGGAAACAGACACCAAACTGGTCCCACCCCCCCTTAATGATAGAAGAACTAGACAACAGTGACGTGTCCATGAGGATAAGAATTGATCAACCGCGTAATAAGGGATCTCAGAGGACTAGATAAAGAATAAAACAAGAAGACATAATAACCAAGAGAATAAGAAGCCTACCCACGGAAGCCATACTTGTATGATACCTAAGAAAGATATAAATGAAGAATAAAAGCTAAAAAGTCTCAAATTCCTATTAGGGCTAGGCTGATAAAAGATAGGATATAAGATAGTTAAGATATTTCTTGAGTTATCTCAGAATTAGATCAGTGTTCATGAGTCTGATAAATAAATTAGGATATTACAATGAGATCAGACAGAGACTTCCAAAGCATTAATTTATATCAGGGACCAATCTAACCACCAGCCAATCAGCCAAATGCTAGTAAGAATGAAGTCTGACTAACCAAGGGCAGAATTGGAAAAATCATTGGCTAAAGAATAAAAATAATTTAACTTTTTTGATTGGTTGAATCCTGAACAATTCCAGTGTAACAAAATGCAAGACAAAAATTCATGTTTACGTTGTTGAACATATTAAAACAATATGCCCAAAAAACAACTTTTAAACATATGAAGTTCAAATAATCAATACATTTTTTATATAGAAAGACCGTATTGAATCTGGACTGTGAAATTAAAGCAGGCTATTAATTGATGAGGACTGACTACAAACATGATCCTAAGTGAAATTAAAGAAAAATGTGGCTAAAATATATACTATTTGGCTAGAAAAGAAAAATATTTGATTAATCTACTGGCTAGAACATAGCAAATATCAGATCTGTCCCGATATACTATTGGACAGTAATGTCTGCTGAGTCGAGAGAAAGCGATATTTCTTAGTTAAAAGCGTTATATCCGTATTCTAATTATCCATACTAATTAAAAGTTGTACATATTGAAGTAAAGAAAAACTATTTATAGTGATTTATCAGATTAAGTGGCAAATAGAAATCCCATAGAAACTTATGGGAGGGGAGCGAGTCCCGCTATAGTCAGAAAGAATTAGCTAAAATAGAACTGATCTAAGTTAAGAACGAATAATATCCAAAAGAATTACTCCATGTAAACAAAAGGGGAACGAAATATATACGGGACGAATTGACAACCTATATACACGGGGATGACAATTCTGACAGTTACTGGAAGTAGATAAAAAGGGATTGAAAAGGATAAATTTCGGGCCCAAAATCACCAATCCAGCGATGGGGGGAAAGAACATGACTCTAAATAACATGTTTTAGCTAAAGAACATGAAAAAAACTTTAAAAAATGGGTATATAGAAGAGAAAAAGGCGATAATGTCACCGTGACGAAATGAAACTAAAACGAATAGACTGCCGAATAAATAGGGCAACGTGTTTCGCCAATAAGAACTGGGACAGTTAAGAATAGCGAACTACGGGAAAGAAACTTATAATAAAGAAATCACAAAACACCAAGAGCGCAAATCTAATCTAACTTTAGGTAATAAATGGGGAAATTAGTCTTAAATATTCACGATAAAAATATAGCATGATCGGTAAATTCTCCTAACGTCTTGAAAGTATGCCAACCCGCCAACTTAGAAGGGAGAAGGAGTACTATACGAAAAGATGAACGACCCGAATAGAACTGCGCCTCTAACTCGTGGCGAAAAAATTAACAAAACAAAGCTAATTAGAATTGCGTAGTAAACTGACAGATCAGAAAATGTGCTGGAGGACGGAATCAGAAATTAGAATCGTAAGAAAAAGGTAAGAAATAGACAGTAAACTACCGGAAGAAAGATGAGATCCATACAGACCTAGGGAACCAGGGAATGGATCTCATAATCCCAGATGCAACCCCGAACCCTCTCTGGGATTACTAATAAATATCATTAGGATAATTTAACATACAAAAGTCACGTGATCATGCAAAATCGAACAACATGATGCATACTGTGAACGTGATGGCATCAGTGTTATTGATTGATTTTAATAATGCGTAAGTTTGTATATTTCTATTTTGTTGACATTGTAAACCTGACTGTAAATGTATGCAAATCAGCCAATTGGCATAAAAAGCAAATAAACTTTACTATACTAATAGAATCCCAGAGAGAACCCGCCGAGCGTTCAGAAATCATTTGCCAGTTAAATAGAGGATGACTAAGAAATTTAGAACTAACCCGGCTCCGGGCAACTAGGCCCCGAAACTGGGGAAACATTTGAAAGTAATATGAGGATTCACCAAAATTAGAAGCAATATTAATTCTAATTAGACACGCCGGAACTACCGGTACCGACTAGGCCGGAGCTGGGGCGGGAAAACTGGGAGAAATTTTCAAATTTAATTGACACGCCAGAATGACTGGTCCCGATTCTTTTTTTTTTTTAATTTAAAATTTTAATTCTGATATGCCTGAAAGAGATAGACTAGAGAAGAAAATAGAACCCGAAGAATCCCTAGAAGCCGGAGCCGGATAAAAATCTGGGTCCGGACCGCAAGAAGAAATCGGTAACTTAAGTTGGCCGGCTTCCCGACCCAGGTCCGGGCCAAAACCCGGACCCGGGATCGGAACCGATACCAACAGTACTCCCGAAGTTTCCCCATAGGCCGAACCCGGATCGAATTCCGGGTCAGGCCCCAAGGAAGAAATCGGTAACCTAGACCAGTCCATCCCCAGACCCGGGGCTGGAAGACTAGCTGAAGAAACAGTAGAACCAATGTATGATGTGAGATCACTTGAACATCTCTGGTCGGGAATCCTTCTATCCAGCCAGTGACGATAGGATATGAAGACCCGGACCGACTTACAACCCGCTCAGGCGCAGGCTGCGGAATGTTGATTGATGGAGAGCCGGACCGACTTCCAACCCGCTCGGGCCCGAGAAAGGATGAACCTGACTCAGTCCTCACAGGCGCAGGATGCGGAATGTTGACTGTAGAAGGTGCTTGAGTAGAAATGACTGGCTTCTGAAGTGATGAACGAGGCGAAACCCGAGGCTTTTTCGTACTTTTGTTCTTTCCTGTCATTGATGATTTTGAACCCTTGAAACAGTGAAGCTCAGTAAGACGTAAAACACTCTTGGACTTGAATAAGCGTTTCCTAGGAACAGTCAGTTCCGACGTCTCCCCTTCAACAATATCCGGAAATGAAATGTTGGAAGCTGACTGGTCCAGGATCATTTTATTAATCTGCCATCAATCGACGCATCTATATTGCTCACTTGATTCTGCAGGCATTCCATTGATAATACAATCCTTTCAAGGACGGATGAATCAAGTGAGGGCTCGGGTTTGGCCTTTATTTTAATCGCAGACCCTAAAGGAGAAGAATTCCCTTTAGAGTGATCAGGTGTGTTTGGTTTGAAAAAGGCAAGTCTAGTAGCCTGGGACCATGAGCTGCGAATATGACAGGTTGAATTGATAGAGCACGAAGTGCCTTTAAGGCACACATGGCCAGAATGATCTGTCTTGATGAATCTATGGCAGCTGGTGTTAGGACAGCTAATAGAATGAAGAGCAATATCCTTTTCTATAGACTTGACTTTAATCTTCTTCGGAGACTTTTTCAAATCTGAATCGTAACAGAGAAAGATTTGATAGGGTAAAGTCCCGAAGATAAAAAGGGATCAGACAGCGCTGAACCCATTAAACAATAGAGACCAAACCAGTCTCTAAATTATTTAATATTGGTTTTTCTTTAAGCGAGTATGTTAATGAGATATCATGGATTTCATGCTCAAATGCTAACCAAGCATGTACATAGGTAACTTAAACAAGCTACTGTAAGGAAGAAGCAATTATAGACAATAACAATGTCTAAAACATTCTGGCCATAAAAAACCCAAAACTGGTAACACGCCTACCACGAAAATAGAAATGATCAATAAAATCAATATTGATCATAAAGACCTACAACCACTTATCTTAGGTCTTTTCTTTTTGTCCGACATCTTGATGATCCTTTGAATGACTTGAAATATACCACAGCAGTATTCAAAATTTTTAAACTTTTTAAACTGGCTATAAAAATTTTTCGCTTCCCTTTCCTTCAATAGTAGGAAAGGAATGCAGACTTGGTTGCTACAACAGTCATGTGATGGCAGTCAGCCAATGAGATTGTCATTATGTCTTATGACTCACTCATTGGCTCTGGGTTATGTATTAACCCTCTTCCTGCCTCATTCTGAGATATAGCATTCAAACGAATTGCTATGGATCTCATCATTGGAGAGAGCATGGCGATTCCTGAAGAAGCCTTCAGTCACTCTGTAACCACAAAGCACAGCAAACATTGGCTGTAAAAATTTCATCCTACTACGCTTCCCTTCAGAGAAGGAAAGAGCAATAGTAATGCAAGGAGGTAGGTTGTAATGTAGTAATAACATTTGGATATCCGCGACACATTTACCGGGATCCATGAAGGTCAATGCTGATTTGCAGTCTAGGATATTTAGAGACGAAACAGAATGGATGTCCTAGAGCATTTGAAGGAGTACCAGATAAATTTGCTATTCCTTCAATTGACTATTTCGCGTCTAGACTAAATTGTCAACTGAAACCTGAAATGGATTCCGGATCCGGAGGCAGCTGCGGAGGATGATTTTACTGTCAATTGGCATAATGAGTTTTTCTACGCTTTCCCCTCTTTCAGCGTCATATCCAGGGTCATACAAAAAATTCAGCAGGATCAAGCATCAGGGATTCGGGTGGTTCCGGATTCGCCCACACAAATTTGGTTCCCCAAACTACCAACGTTGCAAGTCGAGCCACTGCTTCATCTACAATGGGGTCCGAAATTGGTAGCTCTCCCTTTCTCAGACAGGGAGCATCCGCTGGGGAAGAAGTTAAAACTGACGGCTTATCATTTGTCAGGGATGCATTGAGGAGGGGCGGGGGGCACCAGACGATTCTATTAATATTATGCTACAGAGCTGGCACTCTTCGACTAAAAAACAATATTTCAACTAGATGATATAAATCAAACTAGATGATATAAATCAACCCCCCCCCCCCCCCCCTGCAACGGCAGCCATGTTCGTGGGATGACATAATCCCACTGATTTGGATAGCCATATGGATGGATACACAGACAAATGGGAGCTAATAATTGACCATGTCCAAAATAATTGACCGCAAGTAGCTGTGTCCAAAATAATCGAGGGAGGCGAGGTAGTTATTGAACGAAAATCCTAAATATATAAGAAGTTTGCACGGACAGATGGACACAAATTCAGAGACAACGGGATGGACGGAGGGACGGGTTGACTGACCCTCAAACTAAGGTGCATTTGCCCACTACCATAGCCAACGCTCCCACAAATTCAGACCCAAAGGTATGGATGGACGGAGGGACGAGCTAATTGACCCACAAAATAATGTACATTTCCCTAGTACAATAGCCAATGTTCCCATGAAGTTTCGTCACAATACTCCAAGAAAAAATAAAGTTATTGAATGAAAACCCAAAATTTGCACGGACGTACGAACGTAGACACTTGTGCAATTTTTAACTTGTGGGGTGCATCATTGTACAAAAGCCATTTACGAGTATCACCCTAAGACCACCTATATGTGTGGGGTTATCAGGGCATAATAAGCGGGCTAAAAGCCCCATAAGTGTGTGGTGGAAATGACATGCCCACAGGGAATTTTGTTCACTATTGCGGGGTTCACTGGCCATATAATGTGGGTTTAAGAGCCATATCCATGGGGAATTTTGTTCTCTCATGCGAGGTTCATTGGCCATATCCTGTGGGGGTTTACTACTTTAGGTATATGACAAATTTTGTTCAAAACTGCTGTTTAAGGGAAGTAACTCTTTAATGTTTTAACCCTTTACCAACAGAGTTACCGGTGGATAGACCACTGGCAGCAGTAAAACCAAGGGCGCTGGAAGCACAGGGCCAGCGGGCCAGCTGTGCCCTTTACCCATTTCTTTGCGAAAAATGAGTACACTTTACTTTAGAACTTTAAACAAGATTTCTAGGATATTCAGAGCAGACTGAGCAGTTGTATTAGTTCGGTTGTTTATAAAGTAATATGGGAGTCCTTCTAGGCCGAATCAAATCTTCAATGCAAGCACTATTTATGTAGTGGCAGGCACATGTAACATGTTGTCTTTATTAACTGTAAACGTGATACTGGTCCACGCTCCGTTAATGCCTTGCTTAGTCGGTATAATATAACATATGTGCAATGATGGGCGGCTGGGTGCAGCAATGTGGGATATTAATTAGAATTAAGAGCAGCTCTCACTCAAATTTTTAATTGACGTGTGAAGCAGATGCAATGGTAGAAATAATTTGTATGCACATGGCCGAAGTGCAATGTCGGTGGGTGCATTTGAGGAATGTGTCTAAGATTTGTTGCCCCCCCCCCCGCACACACTTAGAATGGGAGGGAAGTGTGTCTGGGGGCCTCCATCGAAAGAATGTAAAAATTAGATGCGCTTGGATGCCATCTCCTATAACTCCTACATATATCTCTAAATAATAAATATCATCCTCTTGGATTTTTTAATTCTGTGCTAAATATGTGTATGAGCTCCACCCCACCCCACTCATCCCACCACCACCCTACCAACTCGTACGGTCGTAATACACATACATGTCTAGCCATGTCAAGCTCTTTGAGTTCTAAATATAAAAGATGGCACCACCATTCACACATAAACAAAATCAGACATTTGAAAGCCTCCTTTGAATAGCCCGGGCCAAATGTACATCTGACACGCACACTCCAATAGGGCTAAGTAAGACTCCCCGGTCCCCTAACAATCAGAGGTCTCCTTAGTCTCCTAAGATTGGTACTGGAAAGGAACAACTTTTCCTTTAATGGACAACACTACGTTCAAGTAGGGGGCACAGCCATGGGCAGCAAAACCGCTTGCACCTATGCCTGTATCTTTGTCCATTTTAGAAGAATCACTCCACGACAATGCACCCTCGCAACCTAAGCGTTTCCTAAGGTACATAGACGACATTTTCATGGTCTGGGATCAAGGCCGGGACAAACTTCAAACCTTCTTAGAATACATGAACACAGCTCATCCCTCCAAGGATAATGAACCCATGACCGTTAACCTCTTCACTAAACCAACAGATACACATGGCTACCTACACTACCAATCAGTGCACCCCAGGGCCTGCAAAAACGCAAGCCCTTTGGGCCAGATGCTGAGACTACGCAGAATCTGTTCTTCAAAAATGGATTTCCTTCTCCAAAGTAACCTCCTTGTGGAACACTACAGAGCGTGCGGCTATCCCATCAGCATCCTTCTACAAGCACAGAACACTGCGGCAAACAGACAGGAAATCTCTCCTGTCTCCTAGCCCTCCAAAAAAAAGTCCTACCCCGACCAATGTGTCCTCATTACGGACTTCAACCCAACATCCATCCATGTTAAGACCATCATCAACCAATATTGGCCTGTCTTAACAAGCAGCCCAAAAGCCAGAAACATTTTTGCCACCAAACCCCTCTTTGGCTATAGAAAAAACCCAACCATAGGGAATCAACTAATCAGAGCCAAACTCCCGCCGCTTCCATGACGTCAGAACTGATGACGCCATAAGGTTGGACTACGTAGTCCACACGTTCTGATGACGCCACCTGTTTATGACGTCATGGCTAGTTACGGCACTAGCTGGATAAAATTAACCTTTAAAAAGTTCTTAAATCTTTCTCGATGCAATCCAATATGTTTAAAGCAGTACCTTTTTACTGCTCGACCCACAGAAAGGGTTTCAGTTCACTTAGACACTATAAGACACATCAAAGATCTGCACAGTGATCCGATGAAGCAACTAAAATGGACATGTTCGTGCTGTGTTAAGACTTTTCTCACAAAACAGAGCCACATGGGTTTTCCATGACAAATGCCCACAAGATCATAGATAAGGGCAATCTAGATGGCACCGACATCAATTTTGGACAAAATCTCACCGCCATTCCCGACAAACAGAAGCCAGTCAGAAACGGCCCCAGCTCCAACAGCAGGGCGATTCTACTGAAGCATACCATACACCCCCCAAAGGCTCTGAACAGATCAGAACTATTTTTGAAGGACTTTAGCATTGCGAAAGCTAACATGAAGAAATCTAGTTTCATTCCTGTGGGCGGCAAGAAGGCAGCAGTTCCCGCCCTCGCCACAGTTCCTCCAACACCAGATGAAACGCGAATACCTTCAACAAGCAGCATCAACGAAAAAATACGCGCAATTATGGTGGAGGAAATGTTGAACTCCCTTTCAAACGGCGGCGATGAATAGTTCAACACGAACACCACAACAGCCACCACAGAAAGCCTGAGCAGTCTCTTTGGTTCAATATCGCCGAGGCCATTAAGCATGGAGGTAAGTGGGATTTTGTGCCCCCCTTCACAATACCCCCCAACCCCTAAGTGGGATTTTCAGCACACCACGCACGATGCCCCCTCTTGATGCCTCCAGCATAAAAAATGCCCCGATGGCGGGATAGGGGTCCCCATGCAGTGGGCCCCTCGACATGCCCACCTTGGCACAAATAGGGACAAAATTCCACTCCATGCCCCCATCAGCCTTCACCCGGGTGCCGGCCAAAACCGCTTAGCCCAGAACCATCCAGTTCAGAGGGAACACCGCGGTCTAAAATTTTCAAGAAACGTGCTCCTAACGGGTCCGTATGGCACGAACTGGCAAATCTTGCCAAAACATTACAGGAGACATCCACTAAAATTCTGAGCATTTGTGAAGAATACGACATCCACTAATACACCAACCAGGTGTATCTTACAAACTATGGCTTTAAAAAAACCCTTTTTAAATAAAACTTTTTCATCACTCCATCGCACAGTGCTTCCATCACATCTCATTTCACTACTGCAAATCGATACTCTCATCCCTCTAAGACTTCACCACATTAATAAACTTCTTATAAAAGAACTTCATAAAACTCCCATCTTGTTGTTGTTCACTCCTTTCACAACACGTCTATAAAACCTCTGAGCTTCCACTATAGAGCGAAATGCCATAAAGCCGGATCTCGGAAAGGGCCAGGCATCCCCTCGCCCATTGCTTCCCAAAGTCTATTGACTATATGCCTCTGTGCCCTCACCCAACTCGTCTTTCACCAGTGTCACCACTCTAAAACACATCACCACTAACAATACAAGCACGCTTGTATAACTACATGGCAAACAGCCTTGTTAAGTACCCGTGAACAATTTTTTCTTGAGGTTTTTCCCCCCTATTGCGCATGCACACTGAATGGTACCCTTGAAATCGTACCCTTGCCCACAAGGGTCCCTCTCAAGCAAGAGTCCCACACAATGCGCATGCGCACAAGCATGTGCATTGCTTGGTACCCTTGCCACTGGTACCCCGATTCAGGGTACAAACAAGCATGTGCGTGCGCATGCGCAGTTGAGGGGACCCTTGCCAGGGTCGCAAGGCAAATAAATAGCGAGCGCAGAACCAGTGCTAAGCATCCGACTTTCGTCCTCCAATCGAGGACACGCGCCAGGTATACCAACAAATATTGTGGCTTTCCACGTTATAGTTATAGTTTGTTACTAATTTGACGTAATTGTGTTGCTACCTCATCTGTCTATTCATCTAGCATACGTACAGCGTATTCTTAAGCGAGTCCTTAAGAATTGCTGGGCAGTAGGGATCCATAAGGTCAGATACAGGGTTGGTCCCGGAAAGCTGCTTGATCAATTTTGTTGGTGCCCCTCTTGGATTTTTCACTATTTTAAAAAGTACACTTAAAGACCTGTGAAACTTGTTCACATGTTTAACTTGATTGGAGATTTGTCTTGGGTAACTTAGTTTTCACAAAAAGCACTTTTCCTCTGAAATATTTTCAAGGCAAACTGTGCAAGTCCACCATACAGACACATGCATGAATGCACGCACACTCAACGTGTGCATCTGACACAACAACCCGCCTGCCCGCCCACTCGCTAAACATTGTGAATTGAATACAGGTTCAATTGACCAAAGAATACATAAGTTCTTCAGTTAACATTAACATCGCTCTAACATTTATACGTACTCATAAGAAACTCAGAATGCAGGAAATCGAGTCATGAGCCTGCACCTTTCAATGTTTTTTCTCGTGGTGGTTCCCTAGTACCATAGCCATTGTTCCCATGAAGTTTCCTCACAATACACCAAGCAAAGATAAAGTTATTGAACGAAAACCCAAAATTTGCACGTACCGACGGACACAAATTCAGAGACAAAGGGATGGATGGACAGAGAGATGAGCTGACTGACCCAGAAAATAATGTACATTTACCTAGTACCATAGCCAACGTTCCCATGAAGTTTCTTAACAATACTCCTAGCAAAGATAAAGTTATTGAACGAAAACCCCAAATTTGCACGGACGGACGGACACAAATTCAGAGACAAAGGGATGGATGGATGGAGGGATGGGCTGACTGACCCTCAAACTAATGTGCATTTGCCTACTACCATAGCCAAGCAAAAGTAGTTATCGAAAGAAAACCTGTGCTAAAGCGGGGGGGGGGGGGGGGGGGGGAGAATAATTACATTACTAAGTCATATGACCCTTTTGTTCCCTCAGTGAGCATTATATTGGAATTTTTAAACCTAGTTTTTGACAATGGTACTGGGTACAGTGGGATCAATAGAGCAAGAAAAAAAGTCGACTGACAATGGTTGTCACCACTACTACTACTACTACTACTACTACTACTACTACTGCTGATACTAATTACTACTACCTACTATTACTACTACTAATGATTCTGGTACTACTACTTCTGCTACTACTGCAATGTGTCCAAAACATTAATATTTGACAACTTATTGGCCAATAACTAAAGCAACAGATAGGTGTCCATGTCCTTTCCATAACATGCTGGTAATGAACCCTCATAGGATTTAATCTGTCATGCCCTAGCGCTATAGATGGGTTCAATGGGTTAATAAGCATCACATCAACTAACCTTGGTTTTCGGGACAGGAGTGATGAAGCGACAGAGAACAGTCTGCTCCTTTACATGGTCGATAAATCGCATCCTTATTCCAACATTCGCTGAATCTCCATGAATAGCAGCTAGTTTGCAGTGGATAGCCTGTAATGAATAGGAGGAAAACATTAACCCCATAACCCTTAAACTTGTGCGCAAGAACGGAAAAATATCTATTTGCAGACCAAGAGAGAACTATTTTTGAAAATGTATCAACTGGAATGACTGGCTCTGCAAATGGAAATTTCTCAAGACCATTACTGAAGCCATTTTTGGCTTATATGAGCGCTAAAGGGCTAAGGACACACACACACACACACACACACACACACACACACACACACACATTGCTCATACATGAAAATAGCTTACCATTGGTAAATGTCTACCAAATATTCTGGTCAGAAATACAGAAATTTATATCTTAAAAGCACAAATTGTTGTCAGTCGTTTAGATGGTTTTTTAAAATGAGTTCCTCACACATTTAGGAAATCCAAGATGACAAGACAAACAAGAATTCTCTCCTGTCTTTGAATTGTCAGTGACATTGTGACCTCAATGTTATCATGCTGCTTTCTAACAATGTTATAGGTAACCATGTATCCAACTTTAGTTCCAATAGGATTAACCAATCCTGAAATGTAAATGAGTTGCTAAGCACAAAAACTCAATGTTGGAAAACGCGGGGGTCAAATAGCAAGATCAGAATGACCTTGGCCTAGTGATCTCATTATCATCATGCTGACTCCTTATGGTAGAGGCAACCGTGTCGAAATTTGGTTCCAGTTGGCTTAACCCTTCACCCCTTGAATTTGATCATGAAAATTTCGAAAATGTCCATTTGCTGACGAAGAAGACTATTTTTGAAAATTTTACAACTGGAATGTCTGGCTGGCTCGGTTATTGAGCCAGTCATTCTAGTGGGAATTTTTCAAATATAGTCTTTTCTTGGTCTGAAAATGGACATCTCTCAATACCACTGCAGAAGCCGTTTTTGGATGTTATGAGTGTTAAAGGGTTAAGCAAATCCTAATATATAGGCACTGGAAATATAAACACGACAGAGGTCAAATATCAAGGCCAAGATGACCTTTGACCTAGTGATGTGACTATCAACATGCAGCTTCCTTAATCACCTTATGGTCCACGTTTAGTTTGGGTAGTATTAAGTAATTCTCAAATATAAAAGCAAATGATTTGCTAAATAGAAAATCTTAACATTGACAAGAGGCCCAAGAACCTTCCACCCACCTGCCTAATACTGAGACTGCATGCTCTATAGGTTACCTAATGCTTTAACACTCATATCAGCCAAAAACAGCTGATTTCAATTATAGTGGTCTTGAGAAATGTCCATTTGCAGACGAAGAGAAGACTATTTTTGAACATTTACCACTGGAATGACTGGCTCGATAACCGAGCCAGCCATACCAATGATAAATTAAAAAAAAATAGTCTTCTCTTCGTCTGCAAATTGACATTTTCTATGAGAAAATTGAAGTTTTCTTGAATTAATTCGAGTGTTAGAGAATCTTTTCATTGAATTGGCTAATAATAGTAATATACATACATCATGTGCTGGCTGAATGGGTTATTATTTGTTCTAGTAGGATTAATTATTTACTTATACACCTAATAACCACTTTCAGCAATAATATACACCTGTGCAAAAGTTAAGCACCACCCTATTTTTACGCACATGCGAGGGTATATTCATGTGCTATGAAGAAAGCAATAGCATAAACATTTATGTACCCATCCATCTTAGTGCAAGAGGTAATAATGCAACTAGAGGAATGCTGATTATGATGGTGGGGAAACACTGTATGTTTTTGTTTGAACTTGAAAACGAGGCCTGAATATGGTTACGTTGACACAACTGACAACTATTGCCCTACAGTTGACACACGTGGCTAGATTGTCATTAATGGTGTCTGAAAACGAAGTTTAACATCTGTGCACGAGTTTGAGACTGTCATTATTAATACCGGGTGTATCCACCTTGTGCCTGGATGACGGCCTGGACACGACGTCTCATGCTGGTCACCAACCGACTGATACGCCATTGTGGTATTCGTTGCCATTCAAGATGGAGTGCGTCTGTTAATTCCTGTAGGTTCTGCACAGGAGGATCCCTCCTTCTCACCATGTTTCCCAGAATGTCCCAGATATGCTCAATAGGGTTCATGTCAGGGCTCCTTGCTGGCCATGGTAGGGTTTCGATGGCATTCTGGCGGAGGTATTCATGCACAGCTCTAGCACGATGTGGTCGGGCGTTGTCATCCATGAATATAGGGTGGGTTCCAGGTGCATGATTTACAAAATGAGGGACCACAACTCTATCCAGTATGGAATCTTGATATCTTTGTCCATTTAGTGTTCCAGGTACAGTCAACAGATCCAGCTTACAATCAAATGAGATGCACCCCCATATCATAACGGAACCTCCACCAAATGGAACTTCTTCCATGATGTTACGTTGGTCGTACGCCGTGCGTCTGGACCTCCATACACGAGTTCGACCATCTGTGGCATGAAGCAGGAACCGACTTTCATCGGACCAGTGTACCCGTCTCCAGGATCTCATGTTCCAGTGTCTTCTTTCGTTGCACCACCTCAGACGCTCCTCTTTGTGGTGTGCAGTGAGGAGAGGATGTCTGACAGGTCTCCTAGCTTTCATGCCAGCAGCATACAGTCTCCTTTTGACGATAGACATTGACACTCTATTGCGCGTTTCCCATTGCTGGCTGAGCACTCTGGTGTTGGTGAATGGAGATCTCCTAACAAGGCGTACTAGGGCTCGATCATCACGGGCAGTAGTCTTCTTCGGTCTTCCAGATCTAGGCCTGTCCTTCACCTCGTTAGTTTGCCCATGTTTTGCAATCAAACGACTGATTACAGTATGGTTAATGTTCAGCTGTCTGCCAATCTCTCTGCATGACATACCAGTGGTATGCATGCCTATGAGTTGCCATTTCACACGATCACTTAACCTTCGTCTTGCCATAGCGGTTCACAATCAAGAGCTAATTCTCTCTGTACAAATAAACCATGGTCATGAACACAAAATTCCTAATCTTGTCGCCTAAATCTGTATGTAATGTTCTACACCTCAAACTGGACTTTTACATAACTGAACACGTGTGCTGTTTCCCGCCACGCACGGACATCAAGCGGCGTGAAGTCATGCATGCATGTGCATTTCGTACTTGGAATTATGTCAGCTAACGCGGGGACAAAAAGTATGGCAGCCTAGTTGTACCATCATGTTTCTACGTTCTATTGTTTTTGCTGGTGCTTAACTTTTGCACAGGTGTATATAAAATATTAAATAGCAAATCAACCAATCCGGTTCTCTTGAACAAACTTGGTTCAGCTATTGCCTGTTGCCCTAGATGGAGTTCCTTGAGTTTCCCATCAATATTCTAACAAGCGGTTTCAGTGTATTTTTTAAATTGTGTTTCTAAAAAAAAGCTAAAAAACAAATATGGCCACCAGCCAATTCAGCTTCTTTTGAACAAACGTGGAAGCTTCCTGCCAAATATCATTGAAATCAGCACAGTGGATCTTGAGAAGACATTTGAATTTTCCCACTTTTTTTGAGTTTTGGTGGCAAAATAATCCACGATGGCCAACGACCCATCTATCATGTCTATGTAACAAAAGGAAGTCAGAATTTGACATCGCCATACCTAATCATATTTATTCACTTGCGGCCCAATCCGTTTAGTGGTTCAAAAGTTATTTTTGTGAAAACTATGTCATCGAAGACAAGCAAATCGACAAGTTACGGTCTCTTCAACAAATTGGTTTCATCTATTGTTATAAATGAAGTTTCTCGAGTTTCTAATCAATCTGCCAAGTGCTCTCGAAATTTTTAAATGCATTTCTAACATTCGGTCAATCGATTTCCTTTGGTTAAACTTGGATCTCTATGCTCTAAGGAAGCTTCTGGCAAAGTGAATTGAAATCAGTCCACTGGCTCTTGAGAAGACAAATTTAAAGATTAAAAGTTGATGGACAGATGATGTACAGACAATGGCTGGTCACTATGGCATATGTTCACTTGCCCATTCTAGTCTAGTTTACTATTGGTTCCAATGGGAAAATTGACCTTTGACATATATCATCAATAAACTAGGTCAGTTCTTATAGGGCTAGTAGCTTATGCCTATAGGTACCCACCCACCCACCAAGTTAGAAACCAATAGCTCTAAAAAATTATGAAATGCGACACTGAAGTATTATCTTTCCCTATTGGTCCCATATTGCAGAAGATTTGCAAGCGGGATAACTCCACTATTTGTCATAGAATCAGGCTCATATTTATAATGGATAAATTAGATGAGAACAGGAACATTTTGGCCAAATTTGATCTGAATCTGTCCAGTTCTAAATAACAAAACGAGCCACCATTGTTGATGATGCAGATAGACAGATGGCCAGATGGGGAGTGATCAAATACAATGTCGGAATACAGATAATCGAGCCACTCATTTCAGCGATAAATTTTCTAAGTCTTCTCTCGACTTGATAATGAACATTAAACAAGAGTTTTAGTGAAACTAAACATATGACCCTAATAAAGCCAGTTGAAGTAGTGTTACTTGAACAAAATTTTTTAGTTAAAAACTTTCTGCGATATGGCACGTTTTAACAAATTTTAATCTTTCAAACGAGATAACCTCTTAGAAATGCGGACAGGTTTTGCCCAAAAAAAAAAATCATGACCACTCATTTATCCCTAATCTATTTGCTGACCAAAATTGTGGATGTAGGTTAAAAACTGTCTGACACAAAAATTTGGACAAATTTTACTCTTTCAGGGGAGATACACCTGGGGAATATTGACAAATTTTAGTCTTTCAAGGGAGACACACCTGGGGAATACGGACAAATTTTGCTGAAACGAAATCACTACACTTCAGCTTTCCATAATCTATTTGCTGGAAAAAAATTGTGAGCCTAAGTTAAAACTTTCCCAGACATGACACGGGCACAAGGACTTTGAAGAACTTTAGTCTTTTAAGGGAGACAATTCTGGCGAATATAGACAGATTTTGATAGGAGAAAAATTAATGCACATCATCTATCCCTAATCAATTTCGCTCGAACAAAAATTGTGACGGTAGGTTAAAAACTTTCAGAGATATGGCTCGGACAGAAATTCTGACAAATTTTAGTCTTTCAAGGGAGATAATTCTGGGGAATAAGGACAGATTTTGTCGTAAGAAAATCATGTAATGTCATCTATCCCTAATCTATTCACTAAACAAGAGGCCCAAGGGGCCTGTATCACTCACCTGGAATTATTTACCACTGGCACAAACCGACATAATGAGATGACCACTGGAAAAATCTACCAATCTAATTTCTGTTAAGGTTAAGCAGTTTTATTAAAATTGGCCCAGTGGTTAATAAGTAGTCTCTTATATGATTTTCTAAGAAATTTTCAGAAACTCCAACATGGCCACCAAACACAAACATTTTTTTTATTGATCGACGGTATCCAGTTATTTTATGTATCAACTTTCCATTGGCAAACTTTAATGGCTATTAGTATAGTCCCTAATCATATCTGCCAAATTTCAGTCTGATGCCGTCAACGGTTCTCTAATAGGCATTTTCACGCACACTAAGTCATCCAAGATGGTCAGCTCTTGCCCTAGATGATATTTGCCCTAGATACCCGGTTTTTGAGATTTTGACATTTCTAAAAATCAGACAAAATCCAAGATGGTCGCCGGCCAAATTGGCCAATCAGCTTCGTTTGAAGAAACTTGGATCTGTAGGGTGTAATGAGGTTTTCTGCCAAATATAATTAAAATCGGCCCATTGGTTCTTGAGAAGTCATTTTAAAGAAAAAGTTGCCGGACGACGGACAGTCACCATGGCTTAAGCTCAGTTGGCCTTTCAGGCCAGGTGAACGAAAGAAATTGTGAGGGTAGGTTAAAAACCTTACGAAATATGGCCTGGCCATGAAAATTAGGACAAATTTGAGTATTTAAAAGGAGATAACACTGCCGAATAAGGACAAACACGAAACGGACGAATGGATGGACAATTTTAGTCTTTCAAAGGAGCTAACTCAGACGAATAAGGACAGATTTTGCCGAAATTAAATCATGACATGTAATTTATTCGCTTAAAAAAATTTGCAAACGTGAGATATCGTCCGGACACGAAATGGACGGACGAAGGGACAGACAGACGGATGGATGGTGAGCACCATCACATAATACGAACAGCATTCATTTAACCCTCTGAAGCAGTCAGCTATTATATGGATAAAAATAAGCTAACAAATTTCACACACTACTAAATGTAATGCTTTAAGATATCAAGTCTGTCGATTATTTTGATAACAATTTGACTGAAACTTATTGACACCTAAAATTGCATTCAGAGTATAAATGCTTATTAAGACCTCAATATGAGGAATTTTATTCATTAAGGCTGAAAGCGCCGATAAACTGATCATCCCAAGACACCTAATTTTGTCAAGTCTCTATTTAGTAAGAGTGGAAAAGGTTACAGCTTTCAGATAAATGAGTGAAATCTTGACAGAAAAAAGGCATCCAAAAGGGATATCGCAGGGACAAAAAGGTTACTGCTGCAGATACAAAAGAGACTGCAGTGGAAAAGCAAAGTATTGTCATGTTCATGGGCCAGACACAAGCAAACGCAGTATATATTCCTGTGCGAGTGTGTTTTATGAACATTCACGTAAGCATGATCTCTATGAGTGAAATGTCAAGGAACAGAGGCTGAAAGTATATTACAATACTATTTGTGACTAGTCAAAATTGTCACTTCACTTTTAGGTAGTAACAATCTTCCAACACTCGGTGTCATTGCAGTGGCAGCGTGCTTCGAGAGGATTTGAACAATCATAACAGTTGAATATTCTGGACAAAATTTAAGATCAATTCTGCATAAGCCGAGAGTTATGTCATAGTACTAGTATCTGCTGGTGATGCTACAAACGAAGATGCCACTACTACTGCTGCTGCAGCATAAGTCAATAACAATCTATTCTATGCATATGATAATGATGATGGTGAAATACAAGCCATAGCAAACCTCAGTTAGTGATTACTATGAATATAATACCACTGAAAGATGTTGCTGCCATAGGCAGCAACAGCTTTCAGTAAAATTATATTCAACAGATATGTTACAAAATGAACAAGTTTCCTCATTTAGATGCCATAAAATGACATTGCTGGAAATTCAGAATGTATCTGGCTGCAATTTGTGATTTAGTATAGCTATAAAATGCCTTGAATAAGCGTGTGAGAGTGAAGACACCGAATGGCTGAGGACTGAGAATGATCAATCGTATTTCTGCTCATCGCTGCTGCAGCGCCAGCCACTATATCTCTATGAGCGCTACACATCTGCAGCAGTGAGGCATATTTAGACCTGCTCATATAGGTGGTATTGGGATTATTCAGTAATTCCTAAGACATGTATTACGCCTTAGTCAGAAGACAGACAACAAATCGCATTAAATCTGATTAGCAGAATTCTATTATATAACGACGATAGAATATATTTCGCTTCAACAGGATAAAGGTCAATATAAAAGGTCCGGATAGTATGGATGGATGATAGGAGAGGTGTGTTAGGGAAAGCTCTGTATTTGCATATTAAAGCATGGTTAATTGTTGAGAATAAGCAGATGGCAGGTAACCTAAATTGCTATAAGGATCATGTAAGATTATCATAGGATGTAAGATTATCATAGGCAAAGAATCGCTCAAGAAGTACAGTGGCCGGGGTTGAAAATCAGAACGGGAAACAACCAACGTAAGTATGAAATTTGATCATCTGATAGATATATTTAAGTTAAGTGGGACATGGCTTAAGACATTGCTTGATGGTGGGATAAATGGAGAGATCCGATTTGCAACTCAAGTATGTGATGTCATAATCAATTCACCTTTCCAGAGTATCCATCTATAATCCGACGTCATATGATGTCATAATCAGCGTGTACGATGACGTCATTATGATTATTACGTTATAAATGATTCTATATGGCCGTCTTTAACTCTTAATAGTCCGACACATTGTATGAATTGTATGTCTCTACTATTTAATAAACATGCTGTTGAAAATTTTGAAACTATTTTGACTGAACGCTGTTGCTGCCATAAGTAGCAACATCATCCTGTCAAATTAGTTTCAAAATATTCAATAGCTTACCGGTATAGGTTTCTGGAAATTGATAGTTAGGGAGATCAGAGATAGATCGAACCCAAAACGTGCAAGGTGTTGGCGGAGCTTAGCTAGAGATGGGTGGTGCACAGCTAAAAATGGAAAGGTCCATTATGTCACTAGTTAGTTGATGCCACAATCATGACTTTACTTGGTTGTGAAAACCAAAATCTGTCACAGAATTGTACAAATTTTATGTCTTTAATAAATTTACGATTGATTAAACATTCTGTTCAATATTTTGAAAACAATTTGACTTGGAGCTGTTGCTGCCTTATTACTTTTATCTGTTCATCAATAGAGAAATTAAAATTCAAACCCATTTAACCATTTATGGTCAATCCCACCAACTAGAGGCTCAAGCGACTTGTATCACTCAGCTGGAATTATTGGCCACTGGCAAAACCGAACAAAATGAGATGACCACTGAAAAGATTTAATAATCTAATTTCTGTGAAGGTTTAGCCAGGTTTTATTAAAATTGGCCACGTCAGTCGTCTTTTATATGATTTTCTCTGAAATTTTCATAAAATCCAAGATGGCCACCAAACATGCTAAATTTTATAGATCAACAGCAACCAATATTTTTCCTTGAATAAACTTTAATGGCCCTTCGTCCTTAATCATATCTCCCAAATTTCAGTACAATCCGTTCACAGGTTCTGGAGAAGTGGTTTTTGCGAAAACTATGTCATCCAAGATGACCAGCAAAACATTTAGCCAATCAAGTTCACTGGAACAAACTTAGCTCAACTCTTGCCCTAGATGATATGGCATGAGTATTGAATCAATCCCCAGAGCAGTTTCCGAGAGGATTTATAGACAAGATGGTCGGCGGCTAAATTTGCCGATTGGCTTCCTGTGAAAAACTTAGATCTCGATGCCCTAATAATGCTTCCTGTCCAATATAATTGAAATCAGCTCAGTGGTTCTCGAGAATATGACATTTAAAATTTCCTATTGTTTTAGTATTGGATGTTTTGGCGGAAAAACGATACAAGATGGCCGCCAAACCATTCATTCGACAGTTTCGAAAGCGGAAATTTGATATCAGTATACCAAAAAATCTATATAAAATCAATTTCAGCTACAAAATCCACCAAATAAAAAAATCCAATATGGCCAGCAAACACTGTGAACATGCTTCATTTTGATTGGTCCACTGCTGTCATGTGTCTTTTATGTATCTGACTATCAACTTCCCTTGATCAAACTTTAATAGCCCTTAGTCCCTAATCACATCTCCCAAATTTCAGCCCAATCTGTTCAGTGGTTTTGGAGTTCATTTTCACGAAAACAAGGTCACCCAAGATGGCCGCTAAATCACTTGTCCTAGATGATATTTCATGAGTTTTGAATCAATTCCCAAAGCGGTTTCGGAGATTTTTAGACATTTCTGGCTTCTTTTAAACAAAGTTGAATCTCCATGCCATATAATTGAAATCAGCCCAGGGTTCTCGAGAAGACGACATTTTAAATTTCCCATTACTCTGAACAAATTTGGATCTCTATGCCCTAATGATACTTTATGCCAAATACAACTGAAATCAGCCTAGTGGTTCATGAGTACTTAAAAAAAAAAAATTTGATGGACGCATGAGACGTATGGACAGTCAACACGGGATAGGCTCACTTGCCCGTTTCTGGCCAGGTTAGCTATAAATGGCTTCTTCAATGGACTTGACAAATTTTAAAGCATAGTTTTCTCTTGGCTTACTGATAGACATTGCTCAAGACAACACAATGGTCAATTTTTGCCGGCTCGACCATTAAAGGGTCAAGCATGTATCAATACAATCGTACTTCTCCTCTAGAGAAAATTTACATTTTTTTCCAGGAGAAAACTGGCCTGGTCATCGAGCCAGGCATTCAAGTGATAATTATTTTAACCGTGTCACTGATGAATTCCAGAGATTTCATTTTCAAGACAACCATACATACTAGAAAACTGTTGGATATTTAGAAATGATTTTGACTGGAATCCATTGCTGCCTTAAGAAACAACAGCTTCCCGTCAAATTAATTTCTAAATATTCAACCGAATAAGTCTTATGTCATAAAAAATGAATTTTTTCAGGGATTTGTTGGTGAAAGGGTTAAAATAGTCTCCTCTTGGTCTGCATATGGGCAGTCCTCCAGGTCATTGCAGACCCATTCTGGCAGGCTTCGCAATTCAAGCATCAAGAAAAAATATTGGGCATCATTCCACCAGTTTATACATATGAAGTAGAAAATACGACTTTTCAAACCCTTTTTGCCATAGGAATTGACAGATAGATTGTACTGGCAGGCAAATAGACAAACAAATGAAATGAATCCATCCATTATAACTGTAGTTATTGACATGAGTGAGTGGAAAGCAAATGCACGGACAATTTTAATGAATCTTAGTATTTCAAGGGAGGTAACTACAGTGAATCTGAACCTGTTTCACTGACAGGCAACCTTCACAAAGGGAATGTTATTTGGAATTGACGTACCAAATTTGAAATGAATCCATCCATTATAAGTGATGTTATTGAGCAGAATCAAAACGCAGACATTTTGGAGAAATTTTAAGTATTTCAAGGGAGATAACTACGGTGAATCTGGAAGCGTTTTTAGATGATATGCGACCTGCACCAAAGGCATGTCATCAGGAGTTGCCGTAACAAATTTGAAATGAATCCATCAATTATAAGTGAAGTAGGAACCAACTACATGGACAGTTTTGACAAATTTTAAGTATTTCAAGGGAGATAACTACGGTGAATCCAGGCACCTTTCGCTGATACCCTATCTCCAACATGGCATCTCATCAGTTTACATATACTAAATTTGAAATGAATCCATCCATTATAAGTCAAGTATTGAGTGAAAACCAACTGCACAAGTGGGAAAGCATTCTGTAGATTTTCATTCTGTAGATTTGCATTAGGACGTTTTAAGTAAAACGTATGAGTCGCATATCGTTAGGTGATGTATTTTCTGATTCACAAATTCTAAACAATTAACCCTATAACTGTCAAATTTATTCAAGAAAATGTCGATTTGCAGAGCAAGAGAAGACTATTTTTGAAAATTTATCACTGGAATGACTGGCTCAGTTATCGAGCCAGTCATTGCAGATGTAAATTTTCAAAAATAGTCTTCTCTTGCTCTGCAAATCGACATTTCTCAAGATCACTGCAGACACTATTTTTAGCTGATACAAGGGTTAAATGGTTAACCCTTTAACTGTCCGCCTGCTAAATTTATGAATACATTTTCCATGGGGTTTAACTGTTTGTAAAGCTGAATATCTTTAAAACAATTTGACTGAAAGTTGGCTAAGCCACCAACAACTTTCAGCCAAACTGGTTTAAAACTATTCAGCATGTCCAGAGCTATTGCCTATTGAAATTTGTCTGATGTCCTGCAGCAATCAGACAGTTAATGGTCAAATTTGGTCAAGAAACAGAAAATTTGCTTATTATTAATATATAGAAAATTTAATACTCATAAATACAGGAAGAGA
The DNA here is from genome assembly GCA_034401795.1 of Chaetoderma sp. LZ-2023a. NCBI lineage: Eukaryota > Metazoa > Mollusca > Caudofoveata > Chaetodermatida > Chaetodermatidae > Chaetoderma > Chaetoderma sp. LZ-2023a. The sequence continues at coordinate 61,480,971 of CM067360.1, forward strand.
ATATAAGTACAGCTAAGGCCCCGTTTATAAGCCAAATTTTTCATGCGATATGCCAAATAAATTTAGATAAAATTAGATTTAAATAGCACGAGAGGTTTAAACCCGACTCACAATAGTCTACATTAAACTGATAAATCATCCGCCTTACGGCCCATGATTCTCTTAGTCTACAGTCAATCGATAAATCATCCGCCTTACAGCCCATGATTCTTTTAGCCTACAGTCAATCGATAAATCATCTGCCTTACGGCCCATGATTCTCTTAGTCTACAGTCTATTGATAAATCATCCACCTTATGGCCCATGATTCTCTTAGTCTACATTCAATCGATAAATCATCCGCCTTACAGCCCATGATTCTCTTAGTCTACGGTCAATCGATAAATCATCCGCCTTACAGCCCATGATTCTCTTAGTTTACAGTCAATCGATAAATCATCCGCCTTACGGCCCATAATTCTCTTAGTTTACAGTCAATCGATAAATCATCCGCTTTACGGCCCATGATTCTCTAATCTATAGTCAACCGATACATAATCTGCCTTACAGCCCATGATCCTCATAGTCTACATTTCTACTTACGGTCTATGGTGCCTTAACCTACTGCTGCAGGGTACAATAGGAACGCGGTCAGATCACTTTCTCGGACTCATAACTCTTATGATCTTGAAGTACCAAATGGACGAAATGGTATTGTCAGTGGTTGTAGCGAGTTATGAGTCAGAGGAGATACATAGCTGAGTGTGCCCCATATTGTTAAATGTGTAAATAGTGTATAGTTTTCATTTCGTATATAAAAGAATAATATACAACCTCTGTCTTGTGTTATTTGCTTAATACAAACAGTGGAAAAGGATGGGTACAACCACAGACCTACATGTTTCATATAACACGCAACGATTATTATAAAGTGAGAGTGGCATACCAAATGCATCAAAGAACATCATAAATACATCAAATTTACTATCTCCTTACAAGAGCAGGCCAAACAATGATCTTCCGCCTGCGCTGTGGAGTGAGGACACAACCATATGAATTGGCATATGTCATCCATTTCAGCAAAGGACAAATGGGTATAGACCCAAGAAACCCTGGACAGATATAAACCTATTGCAGTGGTAGTGATCTGTTAACGCTTTAACACTCATATTAGTAAAAAAATGGCTTCTACAGTCGTCTTGAGAAATGTCCATCTGCAGACCAAGAGAAGACTATTTTTAGAATTTTTCCACTGGAATAACTGGGCTTGATAACTCGATAACTGAGCCAGTCATTCCAGTGGTAAATTTTCAAAACTAGTCTTCTCTTGGTCTGCAAATGAACATTTTCTATGAAAAGTTTTCTTAAACAAATTTGAGGGTTAAAGGGTTAACAGGCATGATATACTAAATTTGAGCAAATCCATAACAGCATTCTAATTTTCAAATATATGTGACTGAACTGAACATTCATAGTGGGAATATAATCCTAGCCTCCTGTTGGGGTATAATTTAACCCTTTAACCTTCTAATTATTCAAGAAAATTAAATTTTTCTCATGGAAAATGTCCATTTGCAGACCAAGATTATTTTTGAAAATTTACCACTGGGTAAATTTTCAAAAACAGTCTTCTCTTGGTCTGAAAATGGACATTTCTGAAGACCACTACAGAAGTCATTTTTGGCTGATATGCGTGCTAAAGGGCTAACTACTCTTATTTTTAAATGTGACTCACAACTGGTATAATTCAGTTTGTAAGCTAGTCAAATTTTTGTCATAGCTGCCAAGTCACAACTGTAGTGTTCCATACTTGTTTCAACATATTGACTCTAAATCAATCCCTGTAATATTCATGTGTCTCTGATCAGGAGCGTCTATAACAAGATGTCATTACTGCCCAAAGCTAACAGCTTTCATTTTAAATAATTCAAAATATTCACCAGCTTACTATATGTTGCGGAGATGAAGGGGCTTGTTAACATTAGTTACCATAGAAACGAGGAAATGTCAAAGTCGTATAATGCAGTACTAGAGTACTAATAATATCCATATGATTATGAAAATAAATAAATCTTTATGTTTGGACTGGATTCTTTCTATCATATACATATCTTAGTTTTTGATAACATGAGAATACTTTCTCAAAATAACGACTTAAAATTGTTACTGGCTGAGACATCAATAAGTTTCAGTCAAATTGCTTTTAGTTTTCACCAAATTTCATACATTATACATTCAAACCTGCCCGAGAGACCACTTGTCTTTTAGCAGCACTATCTTGTGGCTCCAAAACATGCAGTACACCTCAGAAATACATTGGGAAAAAAATGACACTTACTGTTGACTGTCGGATCTTGAACTGGTAAACTACTAATCATAGCAAGATCCCTTGGTATGGCTTTTAAAAATAGCACAAAATTCAAAATGACCGCTGGCCAAATCGACCAATCGGCTTCCTTTGAACAATCCTGGATCTCTATGATCCACGGATGCTTCCTGACAAATTTGGTTGAAATCGTCCCCTGATTTTTGAGGAGCGAACACTTAGGTGCGTGACCAAGTGCTTAGTGAGTCGACCTCGTGACTCAATTGTCACGGGATTGATTCCCGGCCGGCTGGCACCGTTGTCCCTTAGCAAGGAACTTCACTCTGCGTTGTTTCAGTACACCTGTCTGTAAATTAGGTACCTGTGAGGGCAATGTTGGCAATACGGAATGTAAAAGCCATTGAACACCTATAATGCAGCAGTCTGGGCACATATATTCTCAAAGGGACTTGAGCTTGTGCAGGAATGAAAAAATAAGACCCAATGACCAGGGGGTAAAGTTGGAAAGTTGGCTAAGCATGCAAGGGGAGGCAGACTATAGCCGCTGACCTATACCTATATTATACCTATTAAAGGAAAGGTTGACCATGGATGATAGACGATGGATAGTCATCGTAGCATACTAAGCTTAGCTGGCCTTTTAGGCCAGGTAACCTAATAATAGAAAATATACTGGCTGAAGATTTCTTTATTGGTTCTAATAGGAAAATTAACCCTTGATGCCATTGCTAACACGTATTTTCAAAATACTATTGGTCGAATTCATGCATAGGTAAAGCTTATGGCTCTACACAATCACGTTTGACTATGCTTCGATATTGTACAAGACTTCAATAGGGACAATACTGTTTGATGTAATATTCTTCATTGTTTTAAGACCACATATTAGAACCATATAAGATCATTTTGACCATTCTAATCATTATGGCTTAGCTGCCTGATAAGTCAGATAAGCTAAAGATGAAAAATAATCTCCTTTTCAGATCTGACTCATACACTAAAAGACCATTATTGTTAACCCTTTAACCCTCTACTTTGTTCAAGAAAATGTCCATTTGCAGACCAAGAGATGACCATTTTTGACAATTTACCACTGGAATGACTGGCTCGGTTATCGAGCCAGTCATTCCAGTGATAAATTAACAAAAATAGACATCTCTTGGTCTGCAAATGGACATTTCTCAAGACCGCTGCAGAAGTCACTTTCGGCTCATATGAGTGACAAAGGGTTAAAGCGATTTTCTTTAAAGCCTTCAGTTGTAAATTCCATTCTTTCCAAGCTCAAACTGACAGCTTCTAAAAGGTCATTACTTGCGCAAACAGCATGTTACAGTTCATCTATTGGTTAATCACTTCTACACAGCAAACACAGCTAAGTATTATTTGCTAGAATTCACTGACACACCATTTCAGTTACAGATGAAACCTGCTGAATATTTAGTAAACAATTTGACTGAGCGTCATCTTTGCCATATATCAATCAAAATGAAAACGAAATAAACAACAGGTGTGTTAACTACACGATGCAGTATGGAAAGGATTAGACAGTGTTAGTTTCAATTGAATGCTTTTAACAAGTACTCAAATCTTAACAATTTTTTGCAGCGTACACACAAACTCTGATAAGCTCTATAACAACAGAATATTGTTACCAGTAGGCAGCAGCGCTAAGTATCATTAAGATTTATTCTATCTTTATATATCAAGGGAAGCCCTATATACTCAAACAAAAAAGGGCTAAATGACAATCACAGACTATAACTACCGTGGCAGGCAATATCGAAACTCCTGTTGAACAACCCACGTTATCAAATGAATATGCTATTTGAATAATATTGACGATTAAACAATAGCAACCATATGATTCTGATTTTTCTGACCACGAGGAAGCCATACGCAAGGACACATATTTTTTGTGTGGGCTTGGTAGAATTTGTCTTGAGGCACTGTGCAGCAACACTTCAGTAAAGGTGAACCCAGTCAAACATGTATTTGACACAAAAATCACTATATACATCTAGGCAGCTTTCGCTGGTGGGAAAATATAGTGTATTATTAAAATTTCCGAAGCAGGACTTGAACCTTGCCAGAATGACAATAAGTCTAAGTTATATTTTTTTAGAATCGCTGACATTTGTATTTGAGCAAAAACAATAATAGAGTATACACTCTGATAAACCAATGATGAAATAAGTTTTGTTAGCACACTCCTCAAGCAGAAGCTAACTTATAGAACAGAAGTGAAAATCTGCATGGTTGGATGGACAGATGTAATGTCGCCGTGACCGAAACAAGAGCATTATCCACCTGCTTGCACAAAGTGTGAGGATAATGAAGGATTCCTGTTTCTCATTCAAACATGACGTCATAATCAAGTATGTGACGTGTCGGCTGATGTCATAATCAATTAAGTTGTGAGTGACTCAATTTAGTTCGTCTGTCAGGTTGTACGAATTGCTAACCCTTACCACTCTGATGTTAAAATTCTATTTTTTTATTGGTTTGACAGAGAAGAATCTGGTGTACATTTTTCAACAATTTTGGAGGACGTCTTCTTTCATCTTTTAATTTAATTTGAAAATTTAAAAGTTTGACATCAGAGTGGTAAGATTTAATAAGCATGCTGTCGAATATTTTGAAACTAATTTGACAGCTTACATGTAGTTTTCTGGAAATTGAGATTCAGAGTGCAGGATTGATCGACCCCGACCTAGGCAAAGCGTGGGTGGAGCTTAGCTAGAGATGAGCATGGCATAGCTAAAACTGGATTCATCCATTGGACAGCAACTCATCGAACCAAAGTCAAAACATAAAGGTGCGTGGGTGACGTGATAATCATAACAGGATTCCTAGTCACATGTTTAAGCTACAATTGGGGAGGGGGGGGGGAGCAACAGAAATAAGGGGGGGGGCGAAAAGGGCAGCAGAAATAAGGGCTTGTTGCATGCACAATGCAGGAAAAAAGAGCAATGCGCTTTAGTTGCGACGTCATCAGAAATGAAACAAATTTAACTAATCTTTGGTGAATGCATGTACATTTCTTACTGATATGTAAACAATATAGATTTATATGCATGTAGGTTTTTGTCATACAGGTAAACAAAATTCCAATGTTAAATACACAGATATCCTATTTGAATGTATGCTACAAGATAAGCCTCGTTAACCCATAAAATCTACTTCTTTGTTTAGTGAATTCCCATTTGCAGGCCAAGGGTCAACCATTTTTAAAAACCTTACCACTAGAATCACTAGTTTGGTAACTGACAGTCATTCCAGAAATAAATTTTCAAAAGTTTTCTGTTGACCTGCAAATGGGTATTACCCAAAACCACTGCAGAGACGGGCTTTGGTTGAGTTAGACATTAACCCTTTAACACGCATATCAGCCAAGAACGCCTTCAGCACGGGTCTTGAGAAATGTCAATTTGCAGACCAAGCCTATTCTTTTAGATTTTACCACTGGAATGAATGGCGCGATAACATTCATACCAGTGGTAAATTTTCAAAAATACGCTTCTCTTGGTCTGCAAATGGACATTTTCTATGAGAAAATTGAAATTTTATTGAACAAATTCAAGGGGTAAAGGATTAAAGTACTTGAGGTTGCTAAGCTCTGGAATGGAAGGTGAAATCTGTACAGATACCAGCAGAGTACATGTACAATGCAGAGAATTACAGGGAACTAGCGGAAGGGGTGGGTGGTAAATGTGAAGCAATGATAGATTTGGTAGACATTCATTTTTAAATGATTAATGGAAATATTATTATTATTATTATTATTATTATTATTATTATAGTGGTCATGGTTAACATTATTATCATCATCATGACTACTGATGGTGATTGTGTGGTGTTGCTGTAAACAAACACGTATATTGTAATTACGGAAACCCTCAAGCGAGTAACAAATGGTGAAAGCAAAGTAAACAACTATACATATTGGACTAATGGGATGTTTTATAATGAAGTGCAGTTTCCATAGTAATAATACTAATATCATTGTTATTTAATCTTATAGAGATCCTGTGGATATCGCGAAGAAGCATGCTATCAGAGCGCAGCACAGCCCAGTCTTGTCCTTATTATCCCCTATACAGGAAGCATTAAGGCAAAATCAATAAGTACATCGACTAGCTCTGTCTGTCATTAATAACCGTGCTGCAGATAATAACCCACTTTATCCTACAGGTAGTAGATATCTGCCAAACGGCACAGATAAAATCATAATCATTATGTTGTAAACAATTTAACTCAAACTAATAAATGTCATAGGCAGCAACTAAACTTCGTAAAATCATTTGCTAAGTTTTCACAAGTTCTCCCATGGTGTGTACTTTAATGCATGATTTATAAAAATAAGAATTCTGGAAGGAATATAGTTAAACACGGTTTGATAGTGTAGACGTACGCGACATTTAACAATGTTGACAGCAGGGAGGACGGTACGCTATATTTAACCATGTTGACAGCAGGGAGAACTGGTCAGCGGAAATCTGACCTAGATGTCACTAGTACTGTGGTACATAGGCATAGACCATGTGGAATGGCAACAACGCTTTGAAAATCATAGAAAATGTTCTTCAGCATATATTGGATCAATATGGAAATCATAATTTTCAGATAATAGCTACTATATAATATATATATTAATTATAACTAAGTGGATACGCACTAAGTACGGCATTGCATAATAGCATAATTCTGTCTATCTGTCAAAATGTTTTGACCTTTCTAGGGAAGTGACCTACGTCGCACCTATCGCTCGCATGCCACACTTGTATGGTTATTAATCCTTTAATGGTCAAGCCGGCCAAACTCTGCAGTAATCTTCAGGAATGCTCATCTGCAGGTAAGAGTATTTTTGAAAATTTACCACTGGAATGGCTGGCTCGATAATCGAGCCAGTCATTCCAGCACGTAAAGAGGAGTATTTTTGAAAATTTACCGCCGGAACGGCTGGCTCCATAATCGAGCCAGTCATTCCAGCAAGTAAAGAGAACAGTATTTTTGAAAACCTAATGCCGGAATGGCTGTTTCCATAATCGAGCCAGTCATTCCGGTGGTAAATTAAAAAACATACTCTTCTTTACCTGCAGATGGACATTCAATAAGGAGCTATTTAGATTTTCTTGACTAAATTTGACCAGTAAAGGATTAAAGAAAAATAAGTGTAGGCTTGCACAATTACGTGATTAAATAAAAAACCACGATGTTTTAAATCATGAATCTATATGATTAAAAATTAAATAATCGTGAATATTTTCTATTGCATAAAATATTTCCAAACCTTACTTTCAATTACTTTTTAATGCGATCGGTCATGAAAAATTACATTTTGCTTAATGAATGTATGTCCATTTTCAAGGCAAGAGAAGACTATTTTTGAAAACGTATTACTGGAATGCCTGGCATTCGAGTGATACATTTCAAAGATAGTCTTTTCTTTCCCCGCAAATGGACTTTTCTAAACACCATTGAGATTTTCGTCATTGCCATTCTTTTGTTGTTAACTCTTGGTAATTTGTATCCAAGCTGATTAATCGAGCAATCACAATTATGTTTTAACAAGAGGCCCAAGGGCCTGTGGCGCTCACCTGGACCATTGGCATTTAAACCATTTGCATTTAAATAGACATGATGGATGATTTTCGGAAGACTCCCGTTTAATATGTTGATGCCTACCATCATAGGTTCGTTCCACCCAAGTTTTCTTGTTATTGATTGAAGGAAGGAGTAACGTCTTTAAATGGTTCCGGAAAACTTTCAGAAAATCTGAGATTTCTGCCAAAACATTGACCTATCGAAATTCTGAATGGAATTTCTAGATGCTACGACAATAGGATCCTTCCAGCCGAGTTTGTTTGAACTCGTTCAAGCGGTTAATGAGTAGCCTTTTAACCGATTTCCCAAAATTTTCAGAAAATCCAAGATGGCCACCAGAAAAATAGACCAATCAAAATTCTATATACAAGTTCTGAAATCTATCAGCCTAGTATCCTTCCAGCCAAGTCTGGTTGAAATTGCTCAAGCAGTTAATGAGGAGTAGCGTTTTAAATGATTTCCCGCCATTTTTCAGAAAATCCAGGATGGTTGCCAGAAAAATTGTCCAATCAAAATTCTGTACACAAGTTCTGAAGCATACTAGGTTAGGGTTCTTCCATCCAAGTTTGACTGAAATTAGCCCAATTATTACTAGATGGCCACCGAAAAAAATTGACAAAACAAAATTCTGTATACAGTTTTGAACCCTACCAGCCTGTGTATCCTTTCAGCCAAGCCGGGTTGAAATTGCTCAGGCAGTTAATGAGGAGTAGCGTTTTAAACGATTTCCCGTCATTTTTTTTGGAAAATTCAAGATGGCAGCAGGAAAAATGGACCAATCCAAATTCTATATAAGTTCTGAAGGATACCATGCTATGAAAGTTTCATCCACATTTGATTGAAATTGGCCCAGTTGGCTTTTAAGTGATTTCCAGAAATTTTCAGAAAATCCAAGATAGCCGCCAGAAAAATTGACCAATCTGTATTCTGTATATAAGTTCTGAAACACACCAGCATACTATCCTCCCAGGTAAGTCTGGTTGAAATTGTCCAAGCAGTTAATGAGGAGTAGCGTCTTAAAAGATTTCCCGCAATTTTTTGGAAAATTCAAGATGGCCACCCAAAAAGGAATCAAGCAGTAAAAATTCTGTATATCAGTTCTGAAGCTTACCAGCCTAGGGACCTTCCAGTTGAGTTTGATTTAAATCGGCCAAGCGATTAATGAGTACCCGCCTTTTAACTTTTAACTTTCAAAATTCTGTATATCAGTTCTGAAGCCTGACCAAATTAGAATGAAATCTGCCAAGGGGTTAATGAGTAGTGTTTTTAAGCAAAAGTTGACGGATGGACAGATGGACAAACGGACAGTCGCCATGCCATAAGCTCACTTGGCCATTCTGGCCAGGTGATCTAACAATCGATCGCGATCACTCAACACAATAATTGCATGAGCCTATATAAGTGTCTATAGACATGGCCAAAACCGGCCTCTGCAGTGGTTTTCAAGAATTTATTACCTTCGCAGGCAGTGAGACTATTCTTGAAAATTTACTACTGGGGTACCTGCTTGATAACCAAATCCATTATTCGAGTGGCAAATTTCCAAAAATAATCTCTTAGTCTGCAGATGGAAATTCAAAAAGCAAATATTTAGATTTTCTTGATTACAGGGTTAACCCCTTGAACTGTGAAGTTCCAGTGTCACACAGACAGAGCAACCGTACAGGTTAACTCCTTGAACTGTGAAGTTCCAGTGTCACACAGACAGAGCAACCATACTGGTTAACTCCTTGAACTGTGAAGTTCCAGTGTCACAAAGACAGAGCAACCGTACAGGTTAACTCCTTGAACTGTGAAGTTCCAGTGTCACACAGACAGAGCAACCATACTGGTTAACCCCTTGAACTTTGAAGTTCCAGTGTCACACAGACAGAGCAACCATACTGGTTAACTCCTTGAACTTTGAAGTTCCAGTCTCACACAGACAGAGCAACCATACAGGTTAACTCCTTGAACTGTGAAGTTCCAGTGTCACACAGACAGAGCAACCATACTGGTTAACTCCTTGAACTGTGAAGTTCCAGTGTCACAAAGACAGAGCAACCATACAGGTTAACTCCTTGAACTGTGAAGTTCCAGTCTCACACAGACAGAGCAACCATACTGGTTAACTCCTTGAACTGTGAAGTTCCAGTGTCACAAAGACAGAGCAACCATACAGGTTAACTCCTTGAACTGTGAAGTTCCAGTGTCACACAGACAGAGCAACCATACAGGTTAACTCCTTGAACTGTGAAGTTCCAGTGTCACAAAGACAGAGCAACCGTACTGGTTAACTCCTTGAACTGTGAAGTTCCAGTCTCACACAGACAGAGCAACCATACAGGTTAACTCCTTGAACTGTGAAGTTCCAGTCTCACACATACAGAGCAACCGTACTGGTTAACTCCTTGAACTGTGAAGTTCCAGTCTCACACAGACAGAGCAACCGTACTGGTTAACTCCTTGAACTTTGAAGTTCCAGTGTCACACATACAGAGCAACCGTACAGGTTAACTCCTTGAACTTTGAAGTTCCAGTCTCACACATACAGAGCAACCGTACAGGTTAACTCCTTGAACTGTGAAGTTCCAGTGTCACACATACAGAGCAACCGTACTGGTTAACTCCTTGAACTGTGAAGTTCCAGTGTCACATATACAGAGCAACCATACAGGTTAACTCCTTGAACTGTGAAGTTCCAGTCTCACACAGACAGAGCAACCATACTGGTTAACTCCTTGAACTGTGAAGTTCCAGTGTCACACATACAGAGCAACCATACAGGTTAACTCCTTGAACTGTGAAGTTCCAGTGTCACACATACAGAGCAACCGTACTGGTTAACTCCTTGAACTGTGAAGTTCCAGTGTCACACATACAGAGCAACCATACAGGTTAACTCCTTGAACTGTGACGTTCCAGTGTCACACATACAGAGCAACCATACTGGTTAACTCCTTGAACTGTGAAGTTCCAGTGTCACACATACAGAGCAACCGTACTGGTTAACTCCTTGAACTGTGACGTTCCAGTGTCACAAAGACAGAGCAACCATACTGGTTAACTCCTTGAACTGTGAAGTTCCAGTGTCACACATACAGAGCAACCGTACTGGTTAACTCCTTGAACTGTGAAGTTCCAGTGTCACACAGACAGAGCAACCATACTGGTTAACTCCTTGAACTGTGAAGTTCCAGTGTCACAAAGACAGAGCAACCATACTGGTTAACTCCTTGAACTGTGAAGTTCCAGTGTCACAAAGACAGAGCAACCATACTGGTTAACTCCTTGAACTGTGAAGTTCCAGTGTCACACAGACAGAGCAACCATACTGGTTAACTCCTTGAACTTTGAAGTTCCAGTGTCACACAGACAGAGCAACCATACTGGTTAACTCCTTGAACTTTGAAGTTCCAGTCTCACACAGACAGAGCAACCATACTGGTTAACTCCTTGAACTGTGACGTTCCAGTGTCACACAGACAGAGCAACCATACTGGTTAACTCCTTGAACTGTGACGTTCCAGTGTCACAAAGACAGAGCAACCATACTGGTTAACTCCTTGAACTGTGAAGTTCCAGTGTCACACATACAGAGCAACCATACTGGTTAACTCCTTGAACTGTGACGTTCCAGTGTCACAAAGACAGAGCAACCATACTGGTTAACTCCTTGAACTGTGAAGTTCCAGTGTCACACATACAGAGCAACCATACAGGTTAACTCCTTGAACTGTGAAGTTCCAGTGTCACAAAGACAGAGCAACCATACTGGTTAACTCCTTGAACTGTGACGTTCCAGTGTCACAAAGACAGAGCAACCATACTGGTTAACTCCTTGAACTGTGAAGTTCCAGTGTCACAAAGACAGAGCAACCATACTGGTTAACTCCTTGAACTGTGAAGTTCCAGTGTCACAAAGACAGAGCAACCATACTGGTTAACTCCTTGAACTGTGAAGTTCCAGTGTCACAAAGACAGAGCAACCATACTGGTTAACTCCTTGAACTGTGAAGTTCCAGTGTCACAAAGACAGAGCAACCATACTGGTTAACTCCTTGAACTGTGAAGTTCCAGTGTCACACATACAGAGCAACCATACTGGTTAACTCCTTGAACTGTGACGTTCCAGTGTCACAAAGACAGAGCAACCATACTGGTTAACTCCTTGAACTGTGAAGTTCCAGTGTCACACATACAGAGCAACCATACTGGTTAACTCCTTGAACTGTGAAGTTCCAGTGTCACAAAGACAGAGCAACCATACTGGTTAACTCCTTGAACTGTGAAGTTCCAGTCTCACACAGACAGAGCAACCATACTGGTTAACTCCTTGAACTGTGACGTTCCAGTGTCACAAAGACAGAGCAACCATACTGGTTAACTCCTTGAACTGTGAAGTTCCAGTGTCACACAGACAGAGCAACCATACAGGTTAACTCCTTGAACTGTGAAGTTCCAGTGTCACAAAGACAGAGCAACCGTACTGGTTAACTCCTTGAACTGTGAAGTTCCAGTGTCACACATACAGAGCAACCATACTGGTTAACTCCTTGAACTGTGAAGTTCCAGTGTCACACATACAGAGCAACCGTACTGGTTAACTCCTTGAACTGTGACGTTCCAGTGTCACAAAGACAGAGCAACCATACTGGTTAACTCCTTGAACTGTGAAGTTCCAGTCTCACACATACAGAGCAACCGTACAGGTTAACTCCTTGAACTGTGAAGTTCCAGTGTCACACAGACAGAGCAACCATACAGGTTAACTCCTTGAACTGTGAAGTTCCAGTCTCACACAGACAGAGCAACCATACTGGTTAACTCCTTGAACTGTGACGTTCCAGTGTCACAAAGACAGAGCAACCATACTGGTTAACTCCTTGAACTGTGAAGTTCCAGTGTCACAAAGACAGAGCAACCATACTGGTTAACTCCTTGAACTGTGACGTTCCAGTGTCACACAGACAGAGCAACCATACTGGTTAACTCCTTGAACTGTGACGTTCCAGTGTCACACAGACAGAGCAACCATACTGGTTAACTCCTTGAACTGTGAAGTTCCAGTGTCACACAGACAGAGCAACCATACTGGTTAACTCCTTGAACTGTGACGTTCCAGTGTCACAAAGACAGAGCAACCATACTGGTTAACTCCTTGAACTGTGACGTTCCAGTGTCACACAGACAGAGCAACCATACTGGTTAACTCCTTGAACTGTGACGTTCCAGTGTCACAAAGACAGAGCAACCATACTGGTTAACTCCTTGAACTGTGAAGTTCCAGTGTCACAAAGACAGAGCAACCATACTGGTTAACTCCTTGAACTGTGAAGTTCCAGTGTCACAAAGACAGAGCAACCATACTGGTTAACTCCTTGAACTGTGACGTTCCAGTGTCACACATACAGAGCAACCATACTGGTTAACTCCTTGAACTGTGACGTTCCAGTGTCACAAAGACAGAGCAACCATACTGGTTAACTCCTTGAACTGTGAAGTTCCAGTGTCACACATACAGAGCAACCGTACTGGTTAACTCCTTGAACTGTGACGTTCCAGTGTCACAAAGACAGAGCAACCATACTGGTTAACTCCTTGAACTGTGAAGTTCCAGTGTCACACAGACAGAGCAACCATACTGGTTAACTCCTTGAACTGTGACGTTCCAGTGTCACACAGACAGAGCAACCATACTGGTTAACCCCTTGAACTTTGAAGTTCCAGTGTCACAAAGACAGAGCAACCATACAGGTTAACTCCTTGAACTGTGAAGTTCCAGTGTCACACAGACAGAGCAACCATACTGGTTAACTCCTTGAACTGTGAAGTTCCAGTGTCACAAAGACAGAGCAACCATACTGGTTAACTCCTTGAACTGTGAAGTTCCAGTCTCACACATACAGAGCAACCATACTGGTTAACTCCTTGAACTGTGAAGTTCCAGTGTCACAAAGACAGAGCAACCATACTGGTTAACTCCTTGAACTGTGAAGTTCCAGTGTCACACATACAGAGCAACCATACTGGTTAACTCCTTGAACTGTGAAGTTCCAGTGTCACACATACAGAGCAACCATACTGGTTAACTCCTTGAACTGTGAAGTTCCAGTGTCACACATACAGAGCAACCGTACTGGTTAACTCCTTGAACTGTGAAGTTCCAGTGTCACACATACAGAGCAACCATACTGGTTAACTCCTTGAACTGTGAAGTTCCAGTGTCACACATACAGAGCAACCGTACTGGTTAACTCCTTGAACTGTGACGTTCCAGTGTCACAAAGACAGAGCAACCATACTGGTTAACTCCTTGAACTTTGAAGTTCCAGTGTCACACATACAGAGCAACCGTACTGGTTAACTCCTTGAACTGTGAAGTTCCAGTGTCACACATACAGAGCAACCGTACTGGTTAACTCCTTGAACTGTGAAGTTCCAGTCTCACACAGACAGAGCAACCATACAGGTTAACTCCTTGAACTGTGAAGTTCCAGTCTCACACAGACAGAGCAACCGTACAGGTTAACTCCTTGAACTGTGAAGTTCCAGTGTCACACAGACAGAGCAACCATACTGGTTAACTCCTTGAACTGTGAAGTTCCAGTCTCACACAGACAGAGCAACCGTACAGGTTAACTCCTTGAACTGTGAAGTTCCAGTGTCACAAAGACAGAGCAACCATACTGGTTAACTCCTTGAACTGTGAAGTTCCAGTGTCACACATACAGAGCAACCGTACTGGTTAACTCCTTGAACTGTGAAGTTCCAGTGTCACACATACAGAGCAACCATACTGGTTAACTCCTTGAACTGTGAAGTTCCAGTGTCACACATACAGAGCAACCATACTGGTTAACTCCTTGAACTGTGAAGTTCCAGTGTCACACATACAGAGCAACCGTACTGGTTAACTCCTTGAACTGTGAAGTTCCAGTGTCACACATACAGAGCAACCGTACTGGTTAACTCCTTGAACTGTGAAGTTCCAGTGTCACACATACAGAGCAACCGTACTGGTTAACTCCTTGAACTGTGAAGTTCCAGTGTCACACATACAGAGCAACCATACTGGTTAACTCCTTGAACTGTGAAGTTCCAGTGTCACACATACAGAGCAACCATACAGGTTAACTCCTTGAACTGTGAAGTTCCAGTCTCACACAGACAGAGCAACCATACAGGTTAACTCCTTGAACTGTGAAGTTCCAGTGTCACACAGACAGAGCAACCATACAGGTTAACTCCTTGAACTGTGAAGTTCCAGTGTCACACAGACAGAGCAACCATACTGGTTAACTCCTTGAACTGTGAAGTTCCAGTCTCACACAGACAGAGCAACCATACAGGTTAACTCCTTGAACTGTGAAGTTCCAGTGTCACACATACAGAGCAACCGTACTGGTTAACTCCTTGAACTGTGACGTTCCAGTGTCACACATACAGAGCAACCATACTGGTTAACTCCTTGAACTGTGAAGTTCCAGTGTCACACATACAGAGCAACCGTACTGGTTAACTCCTTGAACTGTGAAGTTCCAGTGTCACACATACAGAGCAACCGTACTGGTTAACTCCTTGAACTGTGAAGTTCCAGTGTCACAAAGACAGAGCAACCATACTGGTTAACTCCTTGAACTGTGAAGTTCCAGTGTCACACATACAGAGCAACCGTACTGGTTAACTCCTTGAACTGTGAAGTTCCAGTGTCACACATACAGAGCAACCGTACTGGTTAACTCCTTGAACTGTGAAGTTCCAGTGTCACACATACAGAGCAACCGTACTGGTTAACTCCTTGAACTGTGAAGTTCCAGTGTCACACATACAGAGCAACCGTACTGGTTAACTCCTTGAACTGTGAAGTTCCAGTGTCACACATACAGAGCAACCGTACTGGTTAACTCCTTGAACTGTGAAGTTCCAGTGTCACACATACAGAGCAACCATACTGGTTAACCCCTTGAACTTTGAAGTTCCAGTCTCACACAGACAGAGCAACCGTACTGGTTAACTCCTTGAACTGTGAAGTTCCAGTGTCACAAAGACAGAGCAACCATACAGGTTAACTCCTTGAACTGTGAAGTTCCAGTGTCACACAGACAGAGCAACCATACTGGTTAACCCCTTGAACTTTGAAGTTCCAGTGTCACAAAGACAGAGCAACCATACAGGTTAACTCCTTGAACTGTGAAGTTCCAGTGTCACACAGACAGAGCAACCATACTGGTTAACTCCTTGAACTGTGAAGTTCCAGTGTCACACAGACAGAGCAACCGTACTGGTTAACCCCTTGAACTTTGAAGTTCCAGTCTCACACAGACAGAGCAACCGTACTGGTTAACCCCTTGAACTTTGAAGTTCCAGTGTCACACAGACAGAGCAACCATACAGGTTAACTCCTTGAACTGTGAAGTTCCAGTGTCATACAGACAGAGCAACCATACACGTTAACTCCTTGAACTGTGACGTTCCAGTGTCATACAGACAGAGCAACCATACAGGTCCTTGAAATATGACGTTCCAGTGTCATACAGACAGAGCAACCATACACGTTAACTCCTTGAACTGTGAAGTTCCCGTGTCATACAGACATAGCAACCATACAACCACTGAAATAACTGGCTCGATTTGGAGATTCCTCAAGAACACTGCAGAGGTCAGTTTTGGCCGGCTTCGCTATGAAATGGTTAAATGCATAAGAAACTTTGGTTCTAGGATATCAGGGAACAGATAAACAATCAAGGAACAGATAAACAATCAAGGAACAGATAAATAATCAGGGAATAGCTAACCAATCATGGAACAAATAAACAATCAGGGAACAGATAAACAATCAGGGAACAGATAAACAATCAGGGAACAGATAAACAATCAGGGAACAGATAAACAATCAAGGAACAGATAAATAATCAGGGAATAGCTAACCAATCATGGAACAAATAAACAATCAGGGAACAGATAAACAATTAGGGAACAGATAAACAATCAGGGAACAGATAAACTATCAGGGAACAGATAAACAATCAGGGAACAGATAAACAATCAGGGAACAGTTAAACAATCAGGGAAAAGATAAACAATCAGGGAACAGTTAAACAATCAGGGAACAGATAAACAATCAGGGAACAGATAAACTATCAGGGAACAGATAAACAATCAGGGAATAGATAAACAATCAGGGAACAGATAAACTATCAGGGAACAGATAAACAATCAGGGAACAGATAAACAATCAGGGAACAGATAAACTATCAGGGAACAGATAAACAATCAGGGAACAGATAAACAATCAGGGAACAGATAAACAATCAGGGAACAGATAAACAATCAGGGAACAGATAAACAAGTGTACCCCACTATAGTTGCAACATTGTCAGAAATTTAAAGCAAGGCCAATAGAATCTCGGTAGCTGCGGGTGAAGTGTGAAAAGTAAGTCACACTGACCTACTTTTGATACACTACATACCACAATGTTTGCATACACCGCGTTTGATTACTCTATGAAAAACTCTTGAAATGACAGCCTGGAATAAGATTTTAGGACTGACTGACCGACCGACCGATTGACTAGCTAAGGGACATCGCGGTTTAATGAGCCACTAACTGCACGACCATCTGTGTAAAGTGACCACCTCTTCATATACGTAACAAGCACAAATAGTTACGCGTTAGCGCTTGAAAGAATTTTACATTGTGTCATTGTGACCTTGATATTTGACCTTTTGACCTCAAATTCATCACTCATCTTCAGGACTCTGCGGGAAAACTTTTCACCCAAAGTTCAATTACCGCGTATGACAAACTAAGCGCAGAATGATCTTTTGTGACTTACAGACTGAATAACTGACAAACTGATTAACAAAATAACTTATGACTAACAGACACAGCGGTTTATTGAGCTGCTACCCGCACCTAAAGATCTGACAAACTTATACTATAGCGTTGAGTTGCAACTAATCTTAATTCATTAATGCTCAAGTATGCAACAATTTTTGCTTGGTCAATGTCCATTTGCAGACCAAGCAGACATTTTTTCTTAGATTTAACACTAGAATGACTGGCTCTGTTATCAAGCCAGTTTGTTCTGTGATAAATTAAAACAAAGACAAATTTGTCCAATATCCGCTGCATCCATGATATTTTTTCAATTGGGCCGCCATAAGGTAAAATATATCGATTTGGAAAATATGTTGCTCAAAGCTGTTGCGCGGTAGCTTTTCAGGCCAAAATTTGGATATGTCTTGCTTTTCAGAGTTTCTTAAAAAGCTTCAGCAAATGTCTATTTCGAAAACAATGTTGCTAAAAGCTGTTCCCTTTTAGCATTTGACTCCAAAATTTGCACACACTTCTGGGACCCAACGAGCAACCACACAAGTTTGGAGATCACTCCAGTTATTTGAATGTCTTTAGAAGAACAACAACTTGAAGAAGCACTACACGCTCGCATATACCATTGCATCTTTCGAGGCAGCTAAAGTTTTCTCTTAGCCTGCAAAAAGGACATTTCACAAGATCACTGTAGAACTCTTTCTCTCTCACAGCCCCAACTCTCACATTGGTTTGGAACTTAATGACCTTCATATAAACATGACTGCTACAGTGGTGGGTGAGCCTTAGAGCAGGCTTGACTGCATGTGCCTGCATGCAGATCTTATTTCATGTTGAATGATTAAATGTTTCTAACTATTTGTTATCTTCTCTCTTATTGCAGATGGGAAATACTCAGATTTCAAGTCGAAAGCTGCGACAGGCAATCGATGAAAATGATCAAAGCGCAGTTCAAAGACTTCTGCAGAAAGGAGCTGACATCAACAAGGCGATTGATGAGATGGGAAACACACCGCTCACCCTTGCCATCCAGCTCAATCACAGCGACATTGTCAAATGTTTGCTCAAAGCCAAGTGTGACGTAGAGAAAAAATGTCGCCAACAATTCTCTGGCCTTGAAATAGTGTTATTGCATTTAGCTCATACAGAAGACGAGACATACTTAGAAATCTTAGGTGTCCTCTTACAAGCTGGTGCTGAGACTATATCTGAGGTGGTCATTGAGACAACCTTTCAATTACTGCAAGGCAACCAGAAGCTGCTAATGAACCTAGTGACAATTGTTGCAACGCATGCACCTGCACACCATGAGGTGATCGGTCTGCTCTCGCATATGATGGTTCAATATAACCGCACGGACTGCTTCTGGCTTCTACTGGAGAACGGTACTGATCTTCAGTTTATGTGGCCTTGTACATGTGATAAACGATACTTTCTCACGGGAGATGCAGAATTTAACACCAGTATTAACGGGACAATGTCATCCACAGTGTGTTATAGTGTCAATCCAGAATTTGCAAAAATGGTCATCCAGGCAGCTAATAACAAATCGGTACTAAGTAGCGTTATATATTTCCTTCTAGTTTACCCTCTTAACGCAATCACAGAGCAGGCGATTCAGGAATTGCTCCAACATCTTGCACTCGCTGGGTATCGAATGAGTCCATTTCTTCTCTCACATTTGAGCCGCGTTCACAAAAATGCTGTACACTGGTACAAAGACTTTCAGAGTCAACCATTATCGCTCATGCAAACGTCTCGTCTATGCATTCGGCATGCGATGAACAAAAATGTTATTCATGGCGTGAAAAGTTTATCATTGCCTCCTCAGTTAAAATCATACCTAACAATTGAATATTTGTAACTATGTTTTGAAATTTATACAGAGATACATGTGAGAGTATATAACCTTACTATCTTCACCATGGCAGTTTTATTGTGCAGCATTTTAATGTCCCTTCTTGAGAAGTATATCAATTAACCATTTAACACTCATACCACCCCAAAACAGCTTCTACAGTGGTCTTGATAAATGTCCGTTTGCAGGCCAAGAGATTATGTTAGCAAATTTAGGACTGCAATGACTGGCTCGAGAACTGAACCAGTCATTCCAGTGGTAAATTTTCAAAAATAGTGTCTTGGTTGAGAAATTTCTTTTTTTTTTGGAACAAATATTACGGTTAAAGGGTTAAGCATAAATTTCATTAGCCAACCAGCCAATCAAAGGACACGGTTTGTTGGAGGAGAAATTATATAACACGTTATGAGTAGTAGACTAAAGCTACTTTTTGTATGGATTTTATATTGTAACACTTGCCATGTCACATTATCGGAGTATCGAAGCATGAAAATCAGACACAAACATTTAGCAAGGGAATCAATTACTATCAATCCAGGGATCCATTCCTAGCTATGCCATGACCACTTTGTACACGTGTAATAATCAACGTGAAACCAGAATTCCCAGAATTTTAATTTTAAGGTAACTATACAGGGAAGCAGTTGAATATTTTCAAAGTGAACCAGAGGCTGCTACTGCTGCATAGGCACTGCCTATGCAGCAGCAGCCTCTGGTTCACTTTGAAAATATTAGGCATCAGCAAAATCTCCCAGTCAAATTTGTTTCAGAATATTTACCAGAATGTTTATTAAATTGTGTATTAATCAGCCATACAAGACACATTTTCGTGACAGCTCTACATCATTTTGATTGTGACATCAGCTAACAAGTGACATATGTGATTACTACTTCAGATACTTTATTGAGAGATTGGATTGCTCCATTAATTAGTATTCATAGTAATATATGTTCGGTGTCTAATTGGCTGTCGTATACATGGCAAAATAAATATGAATGGCTTTGATATCAGTATCGTATGTACAGTCATTGAATGGGTCAGTGTTGTGAATGTTTTGTTGTTAGATTGTGTTGCGATACTACTGTGGATATTACAAATTATGCAATTACACTTTTAACCCATAACCCTTGAATTTGCTCAAGAAAATTTCAATTTTCTCATAGAAAATGTCCATTTGCAGATCAAAAGAAAACTATTTTTGAAAATTTATCACTGGAATGACTGGCTCGGTTATCGAGCCAGTCATTCGTGGTAAATTTTCAAAGATAGTCTTCTCTTGGTCTGCAAATTATGGACATTTCTCAAGACCACCGCAGAAGCTGTTTTTGTCTGATATGAGTGTTAAAGGGTTAATGGTTAAATTTGTTGAGCAATGGTAAGTTTCGCAGAGAAATTGCCCTTTTGCAGACCAAGAGGCTATTTAAAACAAGCTGAATCAGTAAAACTGAAGGATGGCTCATGAAACGTGTATTTGAAAGAAGAGGTCTAAGGGGCCTGTATCGCTCACCTGGAACATTGGTATTTCATCTTGAAAGGCCATAGCCTACAAGTAAAGCCCTAAAGATTTTATCAGTAGAAAATGCTCTTTTAAAATTTTAACTGGAAGAATCGCATAAAAGCCAAGATGACTGCCAATCAAATCAAACAATCAGTTGTTTTTAGAAACTTGTGAATTATAGTTTTAGGGGGGGGGGGGGGGGGGGGGGGGGATAATTTTAGCGAATATGGACAGATTTTTCCCGAGATATCACATGCATGGTCGTCTCACAAACTGGTAAAAACCAGACCATAAATTAAGCAGCTAATAAAATTTCAAGAAAACGTTTGAAAAATCCAAGATCACCACAAGAAAAGTTGGACAATCACAATTCTGAATGACCTACCTCCATAGGAATTGTGTTGAAATCTGTAAAGCCATTATTTAGGAGTCTCGATTTGACGCCCGGCTGGACAATGGACGGCAAGATGATGGTCGGCTGCCATGGCATAAGCCCATTTAATGAAAGATTTTCAAGGAAATGCCTAACCACCATAGGATCCTTCCAGCAAAATTTGGTTGAAATTGGCCAAATCATCTAGAATTAATAGTAGTGATTTCACATTTTCCAGCAAATTTTTTATAAACTAAGATTTTCACCCAAAACATTTCATGAATCAAAATACCGCATGAAAATTCTAGAGCCTATTACCAGATGTCCTTCTAGCCAAATTTGGTTGAAAACAGTCACACATTTAAGGACAAAAAGATGTTTGGCAATTTCCGGTAAATCTCATAAAATCTAAGATTTTCACCCAAAAATAACGAATCAAAATTCTGAATTGATGTGCTAGAGACCATCACCACAGAATCCTTCCAGCCAAATTTGGTTGAAATCAGTCAAGCAAATTTGGTTGAAATCAGTCAAGATGGTAAGAAGCAATTTGACATTTCTGGTATATTTTTAACAAGAGGTCCATGGGCCTGTGACGCTCACCTGAACCATTAGCATTTAAATAGACATGATGGTTAATTCCAAATAAAATCCAAGACGGACAACAAAACATTGACTAATCAAAATCCTCGTTTATTTTGAAGCCTACCGTCATAGGATCATTCCACCATTGTTGAAATTGGGCCACTGATTAATGAGTATCATTTTTAAATGGTTCCAGAAAATTTTCAGAAAATCAGATGGCTGCCAAAATATTTACCAATCAAAATTACCCAAACGGTTAATAAGGAGTAGCGTTTTATACGTTTTCCTGCCATTTTCCAGAAAATCCAAGATGGCCACCAAAAAAGGAATCAAGCAGTAAAAAATCTGTATATCAATTCTGAAGCCTACCAGCCTAGGGACCTTCCAGTTGAGTTTGATTTAAATCGGCCAAGTGGTTAATGAGCCTTTTAGCTGATTGTCCAAAAACTTCGGAAAATTCACAGGGAATAATGGACCAATCAAAATTCTGTATACAAGTTCTGAAACCTACCACCCATGTATCTTTTTTCAGAAAATTCAAGATGGCTGTTGAAAAATTGACCAATCAAAATTCTCTATAAAAGTTCTGAAGCATACCACCCAAGTGGTTAATGAGGAGTAAGCTTTTAACTGATTTCTCAAAATTCGGAAAATCCATGATAGGAGCCAGAAAAATTGACCACTCAAAATTCGGTACACAAGTTCTGAAACCTAGTACCGTAGTATCCTTCCCGCCAAGTCTGGCTGAAATTGCCTAAGCAGATAAAGTTCTCATCTCTTCCTAAAAGAAATATATCCTAGCTAAATCTAGGACTACTTGTTACTTTATGGACACTAACTAACTAGGACTGCAGCTGTCATTTAAAATAGATATTTGTGGGTGCCATTATTTCAAACTCTATTGTTTTTGGCGGCGCACAATTGTTGGTATAAAACCATTCTCGCAATGCTAATACTAGTCATTCTTCTGGTGACTTCCAAGGTGAGCGCATAGTTAGCATAGCAGAGTACACTGGTTGTCTATTTCCTATGGTGCAAATAAAAACAAATATATCTATAACAAGTTTAATGAAAACTACTGTCCGTCAAATTGTTGTCAATACAAGAGGCCCATGGGGCCTGTATCGCTCACCTGGAACATAGGCATTTAAACTAGAAAGGTGACTGGCTATAAGTAGAGGTTCTGGAGTTGTTTTTGCGAAAACTAGGTCATCCAAGATGGCTATTAAACAAATTTGGACTTTTGCCCTAGATGATGTTTCACGAGTCTTGAATTGATTCCGCAAGCGGTTTTGGAGATTTTTAAAGACGTTTCTAAAAATCGGGCAAAATCCAAGACGGCCACCGGCCAAATTGGCCGATCGGCTTCGTTTGAACAAACTTGAATCTCTACACCCTAAGGATGCTTCCTGTCAAATATAATTGAAATCGGCCAAGTAGTTCTCGAGAAGACATTTTAAATTTCCCATTGCTTTAGTATGGGAGCTTTTGGCCGGAAAATGATCCAAGATGGCTGCCAAACCGCTTATCCGGCAGTTTCGAAAATTGCAAATTTGAGATCAGAATAACCAAAAACATATATAAAACCAATTTCAGCCTCAAAATCTGTCAAATAAAAAAATCCAATATGGTCACCAAACACACTATATTTTGATTGGCCCACGGCGGCCATGTTTTTTTTATGGATCAACTTCCCTTGAACAAACTTTAATGGCCCTTAGTCTCTAATCATATCTGCCAAATTTTGGCCCTAACCCATCAGCGGTTCTAGAGAAGTCCTTTTCGCTAAAACCAGGTCAACCAAGATGGCTACCGAACCATTTGACCAGTCAAGTTCCCTTGAACAAACTTGCTTCAGATCTTGCCCTAGATCATATTTCATGAGATTTGCATCAATCCCCCAAGCAGCTTCGGAGAAGATTTTTAAAGAATGATGTTTCTAAAAATCAGCCAAAATCCAAGATGGCCGCCGGCCAAATTGGCCGATCGGCTCGGTTTGAACAAACGTGGATCCCTATGCCCTAAGGATACTTCCTGCCAAATATAATTGAAATCGGCCTAGTGGTTCTTGAGAAGAAGTCGTTTAAAGGAAAGGTTGACGAACGACGGATGGTAGCCACGGCATAAGCTCAATTGGCCTTTCAGGCCAGGTGAGCTAATAAAATAAGATTTTCACCCAAAAATGTGATAAACCAAAATTCCGAATGTAAATTAGAGCCTATCAGGATACAATCATTTCATTCAAATTTGTTTTAAATCGGTCAAGTTGGTAAGAAAAATAAGCCATTTGACAATTTCCTGTAAGTTTTTCATAAAATCTAAAATTTCACCCAAAAACCGACAAATCAGAATTTTGAATGCAGGTTCTAGAGTGTACCACCATATGATCATTCTAGCCAAATCTGGTTGAAATCGAGCAAGCTGTTAAGGAGAAGCGATTTGACTATTTGTTACCAAAACTCAATGCTTAAAAATTCCAAATGGAAATTCTGGCTCTTGTTTAAGTAGCATTTTAAAGTTAAACTTGACGGACAATGGATGGCCAGGTGAGCTAATAAAATCTAAGATTTTGACCCCAAAAATTGACAAATCAAAATACCAAATGGAAGCTCTGGCACCTATGACCAAATTGTGGGCCAAATATTTTTTAATCTTTCAACGTGTTAAGGGGAATCAATTTGGCAATTTCTGGTAAATTATTAAGAAAATCTAAGATTTTGACCCAAAACCTACATTAAGCGTGCCATTACACAATTTGTTGTTAAGAATTGTCAGGAGGAGTGATATTTCTGCTTATTGAATGTTTATTTTCAGGCCAAGAAGAGACAACTCTTGAAAAGTTATAACTGGAATGACTAGCTGCCTCATTAAGCCAGTCCTTCCAGTGATAAATTGTCAAAAATAGCCTTTTTTGACCTGCTTAGATATTGTTAGATATTCCTAAAAAGCATTGAAAAGACAGATTTGGTCGGCTTATTATAAAGATTCCAGCAGAGGAGATGGTAGTGCCTGCTAACAACATTGCACTATGTAATCTTTTCAGCTGAATGAATGTATAACTGGACCAATTACAGCATTAAATCAAGCCTTTAACACTCAAATCTGTTCAAGAAATTTTTTGATATTCTCATTAAAAATGTCTATTTGCAGACAGAGAGAAGACTATTTTTGAAAATGTAACACTGGAATGACTGGCTCGGTTATCGAGCCAGTCATTCCAGTGGTAAATTTTCCAAAAATCATCAGTTGCTCTGCAAATGGACATTTCTCAAGACCACCGCAGAAGGCATTTTTGGCTGATATGGGTGTCAAAGGGTTAAATTATTCAAGATGGCCTTACTTCATGCAGCATAGGAATAACTAAGTAACATTATTTATATCGTGTCAAATAAGAAATATTTATGTAATATGTCAATGTAAATGTAACAGATGTTTATTTTCACACTACATTTGTATGTAGAACACACTTCATACTAATGGAGGGATCCAGTTTTAGCTATGCCCCGCCCATCTATAGCTAACCCCCAACCACGCTATGCCCGTGTTGGGATCGATCGATCCCCGGACTCCCTGACTATCAATTTCCAGAAAACTATACAAGTAAGCTGCTGAATATTTTGAAACTAATTTGATTGGGTTCTGTTGTGCCTAGTCAAGCTAGTTTCAAGATATTCAACAGCCATATTT
The DNA here is from genome assembly GCA_034401795.1 of Chaetoderma sp. LZ-2023a. NCBI lineage: Eukaryota > Metazoa > Mollusca > Caudofoveata > Chaetodermatida > Chaetodermatidae > Chaetoderma > Chaetoderma sp. LZ-2023a. The sequence goes on from CM067360.1 coordinate 61,506,696, forward strand.
ATTAAACAGTAAAGACACAATTCGTACAACCTGAATGACTATTAAGCGTTTACGATGGACTAAATCAAGTCATTCATGATGTAATTGATTATGACGGTATCCTACACGTCGCATAGTTGATTATGACATTATATGATTGATTTAGAAACTGGATTCATCACTTGATGTCATTGCGGTGCATTACTGAGTATTCTAATAAAGCCTGCGTAATGAGGATTTACCTGGCACTTGTTGATTTTAACCCTTCAGTTTCAGATTCATGTTTATTACACTTAGGCTACCGGCTTCAATACTCAAGACGGCCAAAAATGGCTGCTGCACTGGCATTGAGAAATATTTATTTGCAGACCAAGAAAATTATTTTTGGAAATTTGCCACATACTTGAGCCAGTCAAGTTATTCCTGTGATAATTTTCACAATTAATCGTCTCTTGGTCTGCAAATAGATATTTTCTATGAGAATATTGAAATTTCCTTGAACAGAGTTGAGGGTTAAAACATTGTTGTTCAAAATTGGTCAAGAAAATTATAAGAGTTTTGAAGCATAATTTCAATCTACATGTGACAAGGTTTTAGAGAACATACAGCTGGAATGAGCATTGATAAGTTGTCTAGAATATTCTTCTCTTGATCTGAAATTGAATATTTCTTCTGACAGTAGCCCACTAAAGATTGGCTTTGACCACTATGCCATGTGCCTTATAATAGGCTCATGAAATTTTGCTCTTAACAATTTGACAGAACATGAAACAAGTTAAATTAAATTTCTTAGAAAATATCTATCATGTGATGTTTCATATGAGCTGCTCTGAATTCAGGAAATCTCTTTGATGACATGCACCTGAGCCAGCAGGACTGCTCAGGGTAAAGAATCATCTACTGGATGACTAAGTATGCTGGTACGATTATTGCGTTGAGTGATCGCGATCGATTATTAAAAAATAATCGCGATTACTCGATTAATCAGCTTGGATACAAATTACCAAGACATAACAACAAAAGAATATCAATGACGAAAACTGCAATGGTGTTTAGAAAAGTCCATAAGCAGGGCAAGAGAAGACTATTTTTGAAAATGTATCACTGGAATGCCTGGCTCGATTCTCCAATTTCGCGAATTTTTCGAGCTTCAAGCAATTGTGTATTGAATGGCGTATCTAAGTCCGTGTTCAACAATTAACCCTTTAATGGTCACGATTGGTCAAGAAAATTGCAATCTTTGCATAGTGAATGTCCATTTACAGGTTAAGAGAAGACTGAAATTATACTAGTAGTTATTGAAATGACTGGATGGACATTCCTAAAGACAACTGCAGAGGTCAGCTTGACCATTACAGGGTTAATAGTCCTCCAGTTGTACAAATTGTCTGTAGCATGTCTACTATTTAACAAACAATCTGATTTAATATTTTGAAATTAATTTGACTGACTGCTGTTATTGCCATAGGCACCAACAGCACCAAGCCAAATTAATTTCAAAATATTCAAAACATTTGCTGTATATTTAGCATGAAATTGGGATTCTGGGAATTAAGGATGCAAATTATATAAATCGATCCCAACATGCGCAAAGCATAGGCAGAGCTCCGCTAGAGATGGGAGGGGCATAGCTAAAAGTGGATTTGTAGCGCAGATCGGCCGGATGGGTACAAACTGTCCCAGCTACGCTGGGTACAGAACGACCACTCCAGGTACATTCCAAGCATGGTCCCCCACCCACCGGTAGGATAGCATGCATGTATAGAGCCAAAGCGTCAGTCTGGAAGAGTGTATACTTATAGTGTACCGAGTTGGTACTTGTGATTTCTCCAAATCACTCCATTCTCGTCGGTCTTGGTACCGATCAGGACCAGAATGAAACGAGAATTTCAAAACTGTTTACCTTTATAAAATTGGACCAGAAATGGCCCAGTTATCGTTAAATGGCTCACTGAAATTATTTTCAAAATAATGCTTGGACGTCGTAATCGTGTGTGTGTATTAAGTGAATGGGGAATGCGCTGATCACATGATTGCCACGTCACCCTTTTTAGCTGCTCGCCTGCTGATTGGCTGGGGCATCCTGCCTCTGACATCACGAGTAGTATAAAAGGAGCCAGAAATCAAGTGATAGACGTGGGCTAACTGCTTACTGACTGTGGCACCCTATACCGCAGCAGTGCCCTTCGGAATTCAGATCTCCTGCGCCGGTGAGCAACCTTATATCCGCAACAATAAGTTTTTTTAAGCTCTCGGACAGCCATCCGAGGGCAACTAAATAAATAAGGACTCCCTATACGGAACAACCCACAGAGGAGCTTCCCTGCGGATGGGCCTTGTGGGCCCGATGTAAATTCTACAGGATGTAGAGCCACGGTGATTCTTGGTGGATAACTCACCGGATCTTACGGACCACACTGAAGTGGTATCAAACTGCCACCCAGCATGTTTTGTGTTTAATTGACTTTTAGGCCACAGTCTGGTGGCACTCTGCCCAGTACACCGCAACAGCTAGACGATGTATCCCACACAGTGTACCCAGTTATGTACATGCAATATTTAATTACAACTGTAGCCCTCTTTGTTACAGGAAACTTTCAAACTACCGTCGCCAGACGACCACTTTATAATTTACTGTGTAAATTCATGTATTAGTTATTCTGACTATCTAGTGGACATCTCTCTACAGCCGTTCTTCTTCACCGTCTTGAGAGCGAGCCGCATCAACAGTCTGCCTGCGGAAATCTTTCCAGCAACTGTAGCGCCTCAATTACAGCGATTTAAGAACTCTTACCGTACCGATGACCAATAGGTACTCAGTAACTATACTATTGTGCTATTCATTAATTCCGTAATAGGTACTGATGACTAATAGGTACCTCCCTGGTCGTGAGACCGCAATTTTATATTTTCTGTTTCATACTGTATATATTATCTTTATTTCTGTGTGCTTCCAACTAACGAGCACCGCAAGGTCCTATGACCCGATATACTGTAGCACTGTACTAGTTAGTTATGTATATGGCAAGTAGCCATCCTAGTTATTTTGTTTTATTTATATAAAAACTCTAGGAAGCAGTACGCTAGGCGATATTATACAACAACATTATATCCGCATCACTATTTCCCCCCAGCATCAATTTTACACCGAGGTCACTGATCTAGGGCTGGGCGTTATACCGGCTTCACACCGGCTCACGGTTTTTTATGGCGACGGTTTAAAAACCATTACGAAAATGAAAAACCGTCCGTAAGATCGCCATTGCGCAAAATCTGGTGACTGTCCTAAACTAGTTTGTTCTTGACTTGCAGTTTAATATTATCATCTAGTGTAACCATTTGCTACTAGAGACATAAAATACAGTCATCTATAACTATTAGCCGTGGGAAAGCAAGGGTGTTCGTGAAATCCCAACAAATTGGCCGAGGACGACCCTCGGCAAATATGATTTAATTTGCCAGCAATGAATTTTACATGACGTAAGCTCTGCGGGTTCAATGTAAGACTGAATAATTTGAAAATCTAAATTTCTTCTTTGCAACAAATAATCCTTTTTTCACTTCGAGTTTGTACTATGTTTAATTAGGATGCAATATGCAACATGATACAAAAAAAATCAAGAAAGGCGCTGCGAAAACAACGACGCTATACAATGAACTCCCAATCCAAACAAATCATTATTTCCCTTAGATTTCAATAAACATAAAATGATCCATCACGGACTAAGACATACGAGACAAATTGCTTAAACGCCCGAGAAATGAAAACATTAAGTCGCCTTTTACGTTGGCGGAGTAGTTACAAGTAAAATACACCGCTTAGCCTCTCAAATACGAGCAGGCGTAATGTGATTGGTTGTTAACAAATTCTTCCGCCGGGATATTCACTACTATGGATTTTATGAATGAAATTCGTAGTATTTTTTATCACGTGACTTTTCTGCTCGATAGGCGTTAGAATCACATCGTTTTGTTTTACGGCCCAGTCTTTTTCGTCTTCGTATATCTTCAAGTATGGAGTGTTGATTTAAGTTAGACTCACGAATCATTGCGCTTATGTTGTCAAATTATCATAATCTCTTTATTATATGACATATGAACCTCGAAAAACAGTCAAAAACATTTTTTGTGAGAATTCTTGAGGTGCGATTTCCGGGAAGTGACTACTCTTTAGTTACGTGCGGAATGACATTCACCCGCTTGAACGACAGTTTATTGAGGAGTATTACTAAATACCGAGTACTCAAATACAAACACATGACTTACTAGACTAGATCACACTGTAGGTGGTTATACGAACTCTAACCACATGTGCAGTACTCTACTAGGAGCCTAAACTCGTTCTCATATCCGGGTTCCTACTTACACGCGTTAGATTTTACTACGCTTTCGAAAATAGTTACCTAATAACAGTGTTGAAAATCAACATTTTAGTAGTTAGTGTTATTTTCATGACATCACATGAACCAGACTTTATTTATTTTAACTACTATTTTGAGATAGTTAGCGTCGAAGTGAGCAGTCGTACGTAGTTACCGTTCTAATTTTGTGGCAATTTACGTCAGTTGTTAAATCGCAAAATACATCTACTGTAGCTAATGAAAACGGCATATTTTCATATTTAAAATTATTTTCGATCATTCTAACTCCTTAAACCGGTATTTCGCTAATATCAGCTTAATTAGTGATACTGTCACCGGTTTTCTTTTAGGCCAAACCGCCCAGCCCTACACTGATCATGCTCACATTGCTCGAGCCCGACGTGTGACCGACTAAACCTGGCTATTCTAGCTCGATAGGATAGGTTTAAAGTAGTTAGGGACAATCTCTCTGTAAGAGACATATTGTATATGCCTCTTTTCCGGCTGTAGCGGATATGTAACACCGCACACCGGCTAGATTGTATAAATTGGCCAAATACCTTAGGGCCTCTTATTATTATCAAGTGATTGTCTCTTTCTGCGCTCCTCCAACCGCAAGGCTTAATAATTGTCTGGACTCACAATCGACGCGTTGTCTACGGTAGCAATAAGTTAAATTTCCGTCGTATAATCTTTGACTTTTTAAGAAAAATTTTGACCCAAAAATGTGCTCAAATGTTCTCAATTATAGAACATGTAATTTGACCAAAAAACTGCATCCGTTAGTCAAATTTTTACGGTACTGTATTATTTTGCTCATTTACTAGCAAACGAGTACCATTGTTTGTGTAGTTATTTATTTGTAATTATTACTAGTCTGGACTTTCAAATTAGTTTATGTACCGTCATACCTGTGACACCAACAGTTGGGATGAGACCGCCAGGTTCAATCTCGGCGGCAATGGTCGCACGCCCCACTGGAATGTTATCATTCCACCGGCTCCAGAAGCCGGTCTTTGTACCTTCCGGAGTCGAGATACGGGATCCGCAACCCTGAGAACCACAGCTAACCAGACCTCCCGCGCATCATGTACATGCGGTGCAACGGAGCGGAGCAACATGGTGGATCAGCGCGTATCCCCGCAAGCTACAGATCCATCCATTTCACAATACTACAAAATTATATACAACTGGAAAAGATAACCTAAATTTAATCCATATGATTGGGACCTCTAGAGGGTTATATGGTCAGGAAAAACTGTTTAATCATGAACATATGTTAGCTTAGTGAATATTCATTTGTGGGCCAAGGGAAGACAACTTTTTAAATTAATCGCTGGAATGGCCGTCTTCGTAATCAAGTCAATGATTCCAGCTGTGAATTTTCAATGAGAATTTTTGTGCCTGTCGAGCCGAGCCATCTGGACATTTTCAACAAGGGGCCCTGAAAAAAACAGCCATTTTAACTAGGAATGCCATCGCCTACATGTATAAGTAGAACCCTAAAGTTGTGGCGATAATTTCAACAAGAACAAGGATGTGCCATACCAAATTTGTTTATATTTGGTCCAGAGGTTTGAGAAAACATTTTAAAGTTCCCATTGCTTTACTATTTTTTTGGCGGGAAAAAATCCAAGATGGCCAGCAACTGGAAACCTATTTGTTCGACTGTTTCAAATGTGGTAAATTTGAAATTAGTATACCCAAAAACCGTGTGATCAAATGATTGTTCCCCATTCTCCCCACCCCTCCCCAATGGCAGCCGTGTTAGTACTACAAAGGACTAAAGCAGTTTGTCCACCATTTAGTAAAGTGGCAAGTTTGATTTTAGGATGTCTCAGAAACTACTGATTCAATTGGGCTTAAATTTTAATAATGTTTATCAATCTGATGTTAACAAGGTCTCAGTAGCTGCGGGTTACAGATTTTTTGGATTTTTTTATCACGCCCAAGGTTGGGGAATCCTAGGCGGATGATCACACCATTTCATGTGTTAAAATGTGATCCAAATCTTATCAGTATTTTCCAAGCTATCCACAGATCCAGAATTTGATCCGATCAGGATTCAGGTTCTCTTATCCGGAGCACGGCTAATGTCTGTACATCCCCTTGAGAGGAAAGTTCCTTTGTTGTGTTAAAATTGGAGCCAAACTAGATCAGTAGTTTTTGAGATACAGACCATAATCAGCTGTGCTGGGTGGTTAACCCTTTAACACTTAAATCTTTTCATTCAAAATGTTCATTTGCAGACCAAGAGCAGACTATTTTGGAGAACTTACCACTAGAATGACTGGCTTGTTTATCGAGCCAGTCATTCCAGTAGTAAATTTTCAAAATATTCTTGCTCTTGGTCTGTAAATGGACATTTCTCAAGGCCACTGCAGAAGCTGTTTTTGGATGATGTGAGGGTTAACTAACTTAAACTGACTGACAAAGGGACATGCTAGTTTATTGAGCTGTTACCTGCAGCTAAAAAGAGAATGTGATAAAAACGACAGAGCGAGGGTCTGCAATCTCGGATTACTCTTTTTCCAATTCCAATTAGTTTTTGAAATCGTAGATTTATAGCATCGCAACATTTCCTGAATGGGTTCAAATCTTACCTGGGACTGATAAGACCCAAATGGTAAAAAATAGTCGTGCAGTGGATGAGTCAATGGTATGTAATTAATTCCGTAACCGTTTAATGGTCACATTTGGTCAAGAAAATCTAAATATTTGATTATTGAATGTCCATTTGCAGGCAAAGAAAATATTTTTGAAAATTTAACGCTTGAATGGCTTGCTCAGTTATCGAGCCAGCCAATCTAGTGATAAATTTTCAAAAAATGTCTCTATGGACTACAAACAGACTTTATAGACCACTGCAGAGGACAGTTTTAGCCGGTTTGACCATTAAAGTATTCAACTTAGACTTTTCTGAAATGATCGATTAATATAGACTTACCTGAAATGGCAGATTCACACCATCACGGACACGATATTCATAAAAGCGATCAGCTTGTATATTTTGAATTACTATACCAAAGTCAGCCATGCAGGCAGTGAAACCAGGTGGCTAAACAGAAAAAGAAAGATGGGCCAATGATATACATTGTAAAATTTGTAACTGTCATTAAAAAAGCAGGACAGACAGTATGATTGATACAGAAAGGGATTTCTGAACGATAAGATCCCGAGCGCAGTATCATCGATGGCACAGCAATCATGGTCTTAGTTATCCACCATTTGGGTAGAACTGCGCGGTTTGGCTTACAGGTTTTAACCGAATATCGGTTTTATAGGCGACTTTTATCACGAAAAGGTTGAAATCCGTTCTCTAAAACGCTTAAAAAACGATCATCAATAACACAAAAATAGAAGTTTTATTTCCTGCACGATATACTGATACCATATTTAAAACCAATATCACGCACTGATGGTTTCAAAACTGCTTATAATATATAAATTTCGAAAAAACGAATATGAACAATATTTTCAGTTTTTAGTATCAGCATTGTTAACACGAGCCATCAGAAGACGGCATATCCCCCCCTGACCCAAACATTTCAGATAGCCATACATCAAGAGTGGACATACATTTTGTACATGTAATGTTAATTGTAAAGGACAATATTTTAGAAAAAACTAATCAATGGAAAATGAAATCCTGACACTGCAGCTCGCCTTAAAGAAAGATAGATTTGTAAGTGCCGGTTCAATTCCGTTCAACTATTACGCCCAGACAAGAATTTTGGTGAATTTTAAGTTCTTCAAGGGAGATAACTCAGAAAAATATGGATGAATTTCTTCAAAATGGAATCATAGCACTGCTTCTTCAAGTAATATATTCAGTGACAAAGGAATTGAGAGCATAGGCTCAAAATTCTTCAAGATCTGGCACGAACAAAACAATTTTGATGAATTTTAAATATTTCAGGCGAGATAACGACCACAGATCCCCTAGGATTCCTCTGTCATTTTATTAACCACATAAACACACCTATCGTTCAATCACTACTTGCTAAATAAATCTACTTACAATTAGCGCCAGAAAAAGATTTCTAATCTTGCATTTAATGTCTTCTAATGCAAGGACCACAATTCTCTACTCTAGTCCAGGTTTCTGGATGGAGTATACTCCCTTAATGTCAATCAAGACTTCTGGAATCGTAGCTAAACTGTAGGAGTTGTGATGACATCTTGAAATGGTGGTCAGAGATGGATGGACCGACAGACTGACATACATACATTCTATACAGACGTATGGATGTACAGGCACACGGATAGTAAATGCACATCTTCAAGTGGTAATGAGAACCCGTAACAAGTTTCAAAATAATCACAGCTAAATTGTAGTTGTGTTGATAAGAAATGATTGGTACTCCAGTTCATGTATCGGCTTAAAGGTATTTAAAGGGGGATAAATCTGTAATGAATAATTTTCTGGCTGTGAAAAAAGCACATGCACATCTTCAGATGGTAATGACCACGCTTCAAAAGAATTGCAACTAAATTGTAGGAGTTTCTTTGACAAGGATGGACAAACAGACAAACATACATTTGGGACAGCCGGATGGATGTACAAGTATACGGATAGCACATGCACATCTTCATGTCGTAATGATAACATATGGCAGCAAGAACTTCCTGTCAAATTAGTGTCAAAATATTCAACAGCTTACCGTTATGATTGTTTTTATACCACATTGCCAAACTATAGATGTCACCTCTATGACTGAGTGTATATACTGAGGCAGACACGCTAGGTTTTTTCTGATTGGTTGAAATGTAAATCATGACAACCATCATAAGCTGTAGAAATGTATCAACATTTATGAACTAAAGCCTGAATATCTTGTGTTGTCTGCGCGACAGAAAGCTATAATGTTAGGGATAGATTATGGGTGACAAATTCTATCACTGAGTGGTTAGTATAAGGTGAAATTTCCTTTATGCCTTCTTTATATAATGCGCTCTAGCCCTTACTTATTCCACCAACATTGTATGGGGCTTGTCTCACATTGTAATAATGTGTTGGTTTATGTTTGTCATGCCCACACTCTGGCATATAACAAAATATAACACTACTAGCCTAAACTAGACCGTTGCCACTTTACTTATTTAGTTATTTCACCAATTCAAGACGACACCATCATAAGCACTGAAAAGCCACATATCAACAAGCGAACAGAGGGCCTAGCAAATCTGTGCACCATGTCATTGCCTCTGATGAGTCCTGTAGTTGAACGAAATGCTATGAAGTTTGAATCATAATTCACGTCAGTCTGATCTATACCTACCATACCACACCCCCACAAACACCACCACAGATACCGCTCAACCAACATCCATCCCACACACTAGGTACACAAAAATGCCAACGTGTACTGCCAACATACAAACGAGAGGCCCAAGGGGCCCGTGTCGCTCACCTGGAGCACTATGCATTTTTGGCAAAATTGTTGGTGGCTGGTTTAATAGTCTTTTAAATGAGTTTGTGGACATTTTTGCAAGTCCAATACGGCCGAAAAAACAGGCTACATTTTGATTGGTCCACTGTGGCCATGTTTCTGACGTAGCTTCTTCCCGTGAACAAACTTTAATGGCACTCAGTGCCTAATCATATCTCCCAAATTGTGCCGCAGTCCGTTTAGTGGGACTGGTTGCTTTGGCAAAAAATAGGTTATCCAAGATGGCTGCCAAAACCATTTAGCCAATCAAGTTCCCGTGAACAGACTTGGTGCAGCTCTTGCCCTAAGTGATATTTCATGCGTTTTGAATTGATCCCCCAAGCGGTTTGGAGAAATTTTTCAAGACATTTCTAAAAATCAACCAAAATCCAAGATGGCCGCCAAACAAATTGGTTGATCGGCTTTGTTTGAACAAACATGGACTTCTATGCCCTAAGAATGCTTCCTGCCAAATATACTTGAAATCGGTCCAGTGGTTCTCGAGAAGGTATTTTTAATTTCCCATTGCTTTAGTATGGGTTTTTGGCAGGAAAAAGATCCAAGATGACTGTCAAACCGTTTATCCGACAATTTCAAAAATGGCAAATAGGAAATCAGAATACTCACAAACATATATAAACCGAATTTCGGCCGCAAAAGCCATCAAATAAGAAATCCAATATGCCCGCCAAGCATGCTACATTTTGATTGGTCCACGGCGGCCATGTTTTTTGACAGATTACCTACCTTTGAACAAACTTTAATGGCCCTTAGTCTCTAATCATATCTCCCCAATTTCGGCCTGATTACTTCAGTGGTTCTAAAGTTGTTTTCGGGAAAACAAGGTCATCCAAGATGGCCGCCGAACCATTTGGTCAATCAAGTCCTCTTGAACAAACTTGGCTTACCTCGTGCCCTAGATGATGTTTCATGAGTTTTGAATCGATTCCCCCATCGGTTTTGGAAAAAAGATTTTTAGACTTTTCCTAAAATCGGCTGAAATCCAAGATGGCCACGGGCCAAGTTGGCCGATCGGGTTCATTTGAGCAAACTTGGATCCCTATTCCCTAAGGATGCTTCCTGCTATATATAATTGAAATTGGCCTAGTAGTTCTTGAGAAGACATTTTAAACTTCCTATTACTTTAGTATCCATGGAGTCTTTGGTGGGAAGATAATCCAAGATGGCCGCCAAAACGTTTATCCGACTGTTTCGAAAATGGCAAATTTGAAATCAGAATACCCAAAAACATATATCAACCCAATTTCGGCCTCAAAATCCATCAAATAAAAAAATCCAAAATGGCTGCCAAACATGCTACGTTTTGATTGGCCCACGGTGGCCATGTTTTTTGATGGATCAACTTCCCTTGAACAAACTTTAATGGCACTTAGTCCCTAATTATATCTGCCAAATTTGGATCCCATCCCATCAGCGGTTCTGGAGAAGTCATTTTCGCTAAAACTAGGTCAACCACAATGGCCGCCGAACCATTTGACTAATCAGGTTCCCTTGAACAAACTTGGTTCAGCTCTTACCACAGATCATATTTCCTGACGTATGCATCAATCCCCCAAGCAGTTTCGGAGAACATTTTTAAAGACGTTTCCTAGAATCGGCCAAAATCCAAGATGAGCAAACTTGGATCCCTATGGCCTAACGATGCTTCCTGCCAAATATAATTGAAATCGGCCCATCAGAGCAGAAGTTTTTATTCATGTCACTAGACGCAAGGGTTAATGCCAACTGGAGAGCTTCTTCTTCTGGTTCTTTCTGAGACATTAACCCTTTAACACTCATATCAGCCAAAAACAGCTTCTGTAGTGGTCTTGAGAAATGTCTATTTGCAGACCAAGAGAAGACATTATTTATTGCGTAATACTCATCTTTTTGAATACGTTGAAACTAATTTGACTGGGACTTGGCATTGTACAGGGCTTTATATTAACCCTTTAACACTTATATCAGTCAAAAACAGCTTCTGTAGTGGTCTTGAGAAATGTCAATTTACAGACCAAGAGAAGACTCTTTCAAAATTTACAACTGGAATGACTGCCTCGATAACCGAGCAAGTCATTTCAGTGGTAAATTAAAAAAAATATATGCTTCTCTTGGTCTGCAAATGGACATTTTCTATGAGAAAATTGAAATTTTAATGAACCAATTCACGGGTTAAAGGTTTATTGCTCTGGTTCTACTGGAGGGAATGTCTCCAAACTTGTATGAAATCTTCCCTATGGCGTCGCGAAGACGTGTGCCAATGTTGAGGTAAAAAACTAAAAAGGAACAGCAACACCCTTTAGCAACATTGTTTTCAAAACAGACAATTGATATATATTTCAATAACTCCGTTCTACTGGAGGGATCTTCTCCCAACTTGCGTGGCAGCTCGCCTGTGTGGTCCGGAAGACAAGTGTCAATTTTAGGGCTGAAAGCCCGAAAAGACAACAGTAACAGTTTTCATCAACTTTGTTTCAAAATGGACACTTTTGACACATTTTTCAATAACTCTGGTTTTACTGTAGGGATCTTCTTCAGACTTGGGTGGATGCATGTTCGTTGGGTCCTGAGGATTTGTGCCAACATTTCAGCACCATTGTTTCCAATAAAGATACTTGTGAACTCATAGCAGCCCAATTGAAACAAGCATTCTGTAAGTATTGCAATACATGTGCCCTACCGGATGATTTAAAGCTTTAGAGATTGACAGTCAAAAACTCCATTAAAAATTGACAGAAGCAGTTGAAACTCGAACTTGATCTGTAACTTCTCATAACAAAGCAATAAACCAAGTTTCAGTTATATATGGTGAAGGATAACGAAGTCTTGAAAGCTGATATGTTTGTATACGAGTCGAAAGGGGACATAACACCATCAAGAATTTACCAAAATGTCTGAAACCTGGACTTGCTCTGTAATTTACAATTCTCAGTTGAATATTTCAAATGGCTGCGAAAAAATTGTGGAAAACTAATATTTTGTATATTTCATAAGTCGAAAGGGGGGAAAATTGATGAAAATTTCTGAATCTAAAACCTGCTCTATAACGCCCTATAATAAAAGCAACCTACCAATTCTCATTTTAATTCCTTGGAGTGTGAAAAAAAGTATGGTTAACGGACAGTTTTCTTATTTCATAAGTCGAAAGGGGACGTAACTCCATCAAAATTGATGCAAACTCCTGAAACACGTACTTGCTCTGTAATTTCTCATAACAAATCAACGCACCAATTCTCAGTTGAATATCTTGAAAGACTGCGAAAAATAGTGCGGAAAACTAATATTTTTTATATATTTCATAAGTCGAAGGGGGGGGGGGCATATAATTCCATGAGAAATTGAGGAAAATGTCTGAAACTCGAACTTGCTCTATAACTCCTCATAGCAAAGCAATGTACCAATTCTCAGTTGAATACCTTGAAGGAATGCGAAAAGTGCGGAAAACCAATTGCGACAGACGGATAGACGGAGTGCAAACCTATAGTTCACCCACACCCTCCCCTCCCCAAGATGGCCACCAAAGAAAATGGCCAATCAAGATTCTCATTTGATATGTTGAAGCCTATCATCATAGGATCGTTCCACACTTTTGATTACTGAGTACTATTTTTAAATGGTTCCGGAAATTTTGCAGACAATCAAAGATGGCTGCCAAAACATTGACTTATCAAAATTCTGAATAGACTTACTAGAGGCTACCACTATATGATCCCTCCAGCCAAATCTGGCTGAAATTGCCTAAGCGTTTAATGAGTAGGTATCATTTTAACCCTAAGGAACCTACGAGCCGTCTAGACGGCGCGCAAAAAGCGTACAAATAAACCTACAAGCCGTCTGGACGGTTTTCAATAACTTGACGTGGAAAACTACGCGCCGTCTGGACGGCTTTAAGAGCACCAGTTTTCGATCGCTAAATACACAAGCATTACGGGCGTTTTATCCAATCAAACGTAGCGTTACATTACGTCAGATGATTGAATTTTATAAATCCACTGTTGATTGGTCAATTCAGTTTGTTTACAAATTTCTACGGGAAAATATAAAGTTTTCTGTGAATGAAATTCCTAGCGTAAAATAGCGTGTCGATTCCTTTATTTAACCGAGTACTCGATTCCCTGATGGCCGGAATCGCTTAGTGACAATGTCTAACCTAATTTATAATTGCGTCGGTAAAATATTACATACAGCTGAATAGCTACACTCACGCCTACAAGATTTAAAGTGTGCATCCTTACATAGCTTGCCCATTAATACCATTATATCACACCCGTCATTTAGCTTCTAGGGAGATATTGTCGTGCGTCTACGGTCTAATTTCTGTTCCTCAATCATCTATCATGATACCGCATGTTACGGGGCCGCTACTGGGTCAATACGGGCCCGTAACATGCATTATTAAAGTAATGTGAGTCATGAGACATATTAGCTTGCTATTGCCATTTGAAATCACCTTTGTTGACTGTTCCAGTTTTATTTCCGTTTTCTATTGTTCTTTCATCTTGTAAATGTTTCTCCTCTTTTTTTCTTCAGGATCATATGGCGAATAGGACAGTTATCTGGTTGAGATTTCATGAAATCTTCTGGACTATTTTATTAACCCCTACCATTCTATGTCAAAATTTTAAATTTTCAAATTAAATTAAAAGAACTGGTGTTCCTGTCTCAACAGATTTGGTGGAAGATGTTAAAAAATGTACACCAGTTTCTATTACCAGAAGTAGAACAGTACCAGTTTTCCAGGCTATTGGCACATTAAAAGATAGAATATTGCCATAAGAGTGGTAAGGGTTAAATCTGATGCGCTTGATGTAAATCTACTGTACCATTTTATTTCGAATCACTTATTGTATAAGCTGCCATTGTAAACTGATTGCTTGGTCGATGACGCATTATAGCAAATCCCCATACTCACCACTTTGACCTCTTTACCCATCCCATCCCTGGGGGCGTATCCTCTACACTCCATAATCATATACCAAATTTGTTTGAATTAGTTTCATTACACAGAGACTGGAGTGGATTGATTTGAAAAATCTGGATGTCATCAGAGGAAGTGATCTGTGAGAGCAGGAGTTAAAATTAACATGAGCCAGAGGCCAGTAGAAATTGACCAGGGTTAATACAATGACCAGCCCAATGGTAACAATTTCATTTGTCAACCCTTTAATGGTCATGGTAGTCAATGAATGCCTCTGCTGTGATCTTAAGAAATGTTGATTAGCAGAGCAAGACTTTTTGAAAATTTACCACTAGAATGCTCGGTAATTCAGCCAGTCATTCCAGTTGTAAAATTTCAAAAATAGTCTTCCCTTGGTCTGTATAGAAAATTTGAAGGGCTAAAGTAGAATCTAGTAATCACTAGTCCTATCCGAACGTAGTGGCTCATTTGGCTTAATTTCAATTCATGGAGAGGGTGTCAACTGGTGTGCGAGAGTGGTCTATGAAAAATCCAGAAATCTGGAAGACTCCAATCTCTGCTTACAATAAATTTCTTGACCTTTTAACCCCTTCTCCAAACCCAAAGAAATAAATGTCAGGCAATCCACAATTATATGGGCAACCCACACACCAAATTTCTTTGAATTCCACACAACAGTTTGGGAGTAAAATATGAGACATTTTTTTTGGATATTTGAACTTTGGACCCCACCCCCTGACCTTCAGTGGGCAGGGCCAAATCTAAATGTTGTCTTGCAAAGCGCAATCATATGGGTAACCGCCATACCAAATTTGGTTGAAATCGACCCAACTGTTTGGGAGGAGATAGCATGATGGACATACAGATAAGTGGATGGAGGCAATTATATCCCCATTTTTTCAAAACATGGAGATAATGAATGGACTCAAGGAGACAAGGTAGGTATGGGGATAATGAATGGACTCAAAGAGACAAGGTTGGTAGGTATAATTAATTCAGTCATCATACTAAAATGTAATTTTCTTTCGGATTGAGAAATTAGGCTACAACCATCATTTGCCATGCCACATTGTTTTCAGGACTTGTCACGAAAGGGTTATACATAGTAAAAACTGGAATTGACAAAAGGAAGGACAGAGCAGAAATGTAGATTTTCTAATGGATAATTTTTTAGCTATGGCCCGCCCATCTCTACATAAGCTCCATCGATGATTTGCGCGTGTTGGGATCAGTTTATGTACTTTGAATCCTGAATTCCAAATTTCATGGTAACCATAGATACCGCTAACGTGGTGAATATTTTGAAACCAATTTCAAGTACTTTGATTTGACTGAAAGCTGTTGCTGCCCAACTCACCAGGTCAGCAAAGGCAAACTAATTCTAAAATATTCACCAGCTTTCCGTTATAAATTTTAATTTTTCCCCATTAAAATGAGATATGGGCAATTCATCTCTTACCTTGATCTTGTGCACATTACATTGTGTAGATTTCACTCTGCTGTCGCCGCTACTCACATAACAAATTCAGTTGACATTTTGCCCCTCCCCCATCAGCCTCTTCCGACCCGAGCAGTGTCACAGACTAATGTATTAGGTTGTCTCACATTCTACACCCATAGGGCCTTTATCAACCCCCCCCCTCTGGGAATGGAGTCTAGTGTAAATGGTGTCTCCCCATCCACAAGCATATCGGTAATTTACACAATAATTTTGATTGAATTCTACCAAAAGCTTTCTGAGGAGATGGATGGACAGACAGACAGATGGAGGCAATTGTAATATCTCTGCAGTTTTTTCAAAATGTGTGGGTATAATTAAGAGATTAAATTGAATTTATTGATATTTGATTCAAATCCCACCCAATCTCAAATGATACATAGAGCTTATGTGAGATGCACATTAGCTGAGCCCTCAGGAATACGGTTGATAACAGCGGGAGTCGATCCAGAACAGCCGCCGGCATAGCTGTCAGCCATTGATGTGTGTAGTAGCTGATCATGTTTCGAACGTACATCATCATGTTTTAGTTCAAATATACTGTTTCCATACAAAAATTAGATTATAGAGTACCACAGGTCATCAAATTTTTATTTTTATAAAATCCCTGTTAGTAAATCCATTAGGCGTAGCAGGAAAAACTGAGTCCGTTTAGAGTTTAGAAGCCATCGCCCATCAGTCACCTGCAAAAAATAGGAAGGATAAGTTAGAAATATCCAAATTCTAGACCTGTTATATTAAGACTTTAACAATGAAATTTTTTCATGAAAATTTAAATTTTCTCAGACAATGCCCATATGCAGACCAAGAGCAAGTCATTCCAGTGATACATTTTCAAAAATAATCTTACTTTGGTCGGAAAATTAACATTTTCCTCGACAACTGCAGCAGTTTTGGTCTGACTCAAATGTTAAATGGTTAACAATATATGTACGGCGCAAGGTCATAGGGATATATAGTCCAAGTCTGCTCTGACTCAACCCGTCCCAGTGACAGATATTTGGACAGACTGTCACAGACCGAGTCTGTCCAAATATCTGTCACAGGGGCAGGTTGAGTCAGAGCAGACTCAGACTAAGGGATATACTGGTAAACATTATGACCCGACAACGGGTGTTATGGTCATACACCACCCTCAGATTTTAGCGCATAAATGAAATAAATAATATAATAAATGGTGGGCATATATCGTCCAAGGAGGGAGTATGACAACTAGTTACTGGATTAACCTTTTCAATCGACAAGAGCGAACAATAAATTTGCTACGAATGTTTCAAAATTCTGTTGAATATTTTGAAACTAATTAAACTGGCTAGGGCAGCACCAGCTTCACATTGGATTCAAAATATTCAACATCTTACATTTATAATGACTGTAAATGTGGAGTTCTGGAATTTCAGGTTCAAATGTGACAATTGTTTTTGATTTTGGGCACACAAGTTTATTTCAGGGCCCCGGTTCTCTATATCTTTGATCAGAGGATACTGGCCACACAGTAAATGGTGATAGAATGTTTGTAACCAGGGCAATAGTGAAATATTTGTTTTCTAAGGAATTATTAGTAAGTTCCAGTCATCAATGACTATTAGTAAATGTGCTGTTACTTGTAAGTTTTCAGTTACTCAATGACTAATTTAACAGAGAAAGTTATAGATTGTGTTAAGAGAGCAGCTGAACCAATAATATATAAATCAATTTCGTTTACCTCTGGTCGCGAAATCACAATAAGGTTATAGATAAACAATCCGATAATCTCAATCATCGATGCGTGTCTTTGTTTACAATTTCCGAGATAACTTACTCTTCAAATTACTAGCATTAATTAGGCCGAGTTGAGATGCGAAAGTTGTCAAATATATCGGCATCCCACTTCCCGATTGGCAATATCGTTAATCTAGTCATCTGTCTACTTTTTAGCTTGTGGCGTACAAGAAATATGCATAGATTGACATATTTGAACACACAACTATTTTGCAAAACAGCTGATCGTGTCGCCATCTTGCCGGAAATATTAATATTCATGTATTCCCGACCAATCAGACGCATCAATCTTATAGCACGTGATACGGTGTTGCCAATAACGGGTAATGAGCTTGATACTCGTATATTAGATACGGGTACAATTCTACAAATTCCTGTCGTTCTCTCGCGATCTTTCACGATAAACGATTCCTATTTGGGACGGCGCTACGAAAAAATGTCCGATGCTATAGAATCTTAGTGTAAAACATTCGCGTTCGCTTTTTAAACGGCTGAGTGTACCCAGCAATGCTACATAGCATAAAATTTGCCATTTATTCGCTGTCAACCCTGAGAAACCCTGGTATGTGTTCGATTATGTATAAAGGAGTTATTCAACATTGAATGAGGCCTCCCCCCAAAATCATGACCGGAATTTCTCGAAATTTTACGGTACCATGACATAATATAATTGTCATTTTCACATCTTATCGGATGAAAACCTTCACGAAACTTTGGTATCTGTTAGTTTTAATACCATTGTGATTAAATTTATCAATGGCATTTGTAAAATTTAAAAAAAATTCGATAAACTTTGCAAAAATAGACCAATGTATTTATCCTATAAGGTGTGGCCATTTTGAGAGGCACACGTTGACTAACTAAAATATATTTTATTCATACAAATTTTATATGTACTTAAAGGTATTTTATTGCCGTTTCTAATGATATATAGTTTTATATATAGTGATCTGTTACTTTGCCAAAAATAGTTAATATAGTTGGCATGGTAGCACTACGCCGCTATCGCTCCACTACCGCTAACAGGCTAGGTTTCTAAGCAAGTTTCTAGCTTTTGGCTGTAGGGTTTCTAGCACTTTTTTTGTAAATTCTTGGTAGGGCTCAGAGGGTTAAACGAATTCCCAATTTTCGGAAAATCCAAGATGGCCACCGAACAAATTGACCAATCAAAATTCTGTATACAAGCTCTGAAGAACACACACAGGGTCATTCCAGCCGAGTTTGCTTGGAATCGTTCAAGAGGTTAATGAGTAGCCTTTTAACTGATTTGTGCTAATTTAAAAGAAGTCCAAGATGGACACCAAAAAAGTTGGCCAATCAAAATTCTGTATACAAGTTCTGAAACCTACCAGCCAAGCATCCTTCTAGCAAGTCTGGTTGAAATTGTCCAAGCAGTAACTGGAGTAGAATCTTAAATGATTTCCCGACACTTTTCAGAAAATTCAAGATAGCCGACAAACAAACTGACCAATCAAAATTCTGTATAAATCATCTGGAGCATACCTCTCTAGGGTGCTTCCAACAGAGTTTGCTTGACATTGACCAAGTGGTTAATGGAGTATGCCTTTAACAGATTTCCAGATATTTTCAGAAATTTCAAGATGGCCACCAGAAGAATTGACCAATCAAAATTCTGTATACATGTTCTGAAACCTACTAGCCTGGTATTCTTCCTGCCAAATCTCATTAAAATTGCCCACGCAGTTAATGGAGAGTAGCGTTTTAAACAATTTCCTGCCATTTTTCTGAAAATTCAAGGCGTCGGAAAAGTGACTAATCAAAATTCTGTATATATATATATATTCTGAAGCATACGACTCGTGTCCTCCCAAATGAGTTTACTTGAAATCGGCCAAATGGTTAATGAGGAGTAGGCTCTTAACCAATTTGCCGTCATTTTACAGCCAATTCAAGATGGCGGCCGAACAAATTGACCACTCAAAATTCTGTATTCAAGTCCTGACCGATAACTCAGCAGTTAGCTTGAAATCGGCCAAGTAGTTAATGAGTAGGCCGTTATCTTATTTCCTGGAATTTTTGGCAAATCAGATAGCCGATAGAAAAAATTTGCCAATCAAAGTTCTGGATACAAATTCTGAAGCCTACCCTCATACGGACTCCTTACAGTCAAAGTAGGTTGAAATCCGTCAATCAGTTAATGAGTAGCGTTTTAAAGCAAAAGTTGACGGACAGACGGATGGTCGTCATGGCATAAGCTCACTTGGCCATTCTAGCCATGTAAGCTAAAAATATATCAATGATGCGGGCACAGGACAAATTTGTCCTTGTTTAGATACAACCGTGAATAAGTTTTTGTGACTAACTAACTGACTATCTAACTAAAAGACATGACAGTTTATTGACCTGCTACCAAAAGCTAAAAATATTCATCTGCAGTCCAAGAGATGATTTTAGAAAACGTATCACTTGAATGATTGTTTCGGGTTTCGGACTCAGTTTTTGAGCAAGTCATTCAAATGGTACATTTTCAAAAACAGTCTTTTTTGGCCTGCAACTCGACATTTCTCAAGACCAATGCAGAAGAGATTTGGCTGGCTTGAGGGTTAAGTGTTGAAGCATTAAACATGCATTAACTTAGCCCTTTCTATGTCAGTGATGTGCGTGTCCGAAAGAAGCGCAATATTACTAAGACTGTACCTCGGGAGGCTGTTGAATTTCCTGTATTACAGCTCTGTACCACATATTATCATTCCTCAATGCATAGCAAATAAGACCTTTTTGTAGAAATGATTCAGGAATTGGTTCAAGTTCAATATTACAAACATACTCCCATCTGTAAGTAATGAAAAGCATGGAAAACAATAATAATTTGTCCACCTGTATTTTTGCATCGGTTTAAAATCTTTCTGCTTAAAATCTGGTTCAAATTGTACTGAGAAACTTAGATTTAACACCTAAACAACTGGCAAAGTCTAAAAACAAAATCTTCAAAAGGGTCTGAAAGTTCAGCTAGTTGTACATTGCACAGTGTTACAACGTTCTAGAGAACACTGAAGAATGTCAATGTGAGACAGGAGGTGAGAATGTGGAGCACATTCTGCACGACTGCAGAACTGATGAACCAGGTTTCTCAGTCAATCATGTGACCTCATAATCAACTGATGCCACAATCAATTACGTCATGAATGACGCAATTTAGTCTGTCATAAACACCTTAATAGTCTGTCAAGTTGTACGAATTGTTGTCTTTACTATTTAATAAATATGCTATAAGCAGCAACAGTACGCAGTCAAATTAGTTTCAAAATATTCAACAGTTTACCTGTATAGTGTTCTGGAAATAGAAATTCAGAGTGCAGGGATTGATTGATCCCAACATGGGCAAAGTGTGGGTGGAGCTTAGCTAGAGATGTGCTGCGCATATCTAAAACTAGATTCCTCCACTGTCACCACTACATGTATGTCGAGCTTATGAAAGGAATTTGGCCAAACAATACACCTCTCAAGTGAAAACTCAGCTGAGCAGATCCATAGAGGACTTTCAACACACGCGAAGTTTCCTAGCTACTACTAGCATAGTAATAGACATTTCCACTGTATCCATCCATCATATGACATCATAATCAACTAGGTGACATGTAGAATAACATCATAACAAGAGGCCCAAGGGGCCTGTGTCACTCACCTGGATGCCTGGAGTACTCTATTTTTTTGTCAAAATTGTTGGTAGGTTGTTTAGTAGTCTTAAATGAGTTGGTGGATATTTTTGCAAGTCAAATACGGCCGCCAAACACACTACATTTTGATTGGTTCACTGCGGCCATGTTTTTGACATAGCTCCTTCCCATTAACAAATTTAATGGCACTTGGAGTCAAATAATATCTCCCAGATTTCGGCTCAATCCATTCAGTGGTTCTGGAGTTGATTTGGCAAAAACTATGTTATCTAAGATGGCCACTAAACCATTTGGCCAATCAAGTTCCCGTGAACAAAATTGGTGCAGCTCTTGCCCTAGATCATATTTCATGCGTTTTGAATTGATCACCCCAGCGATTTTGGAGAAGATTTTTAAAGACATTTCTAACAAGAGCTCCGCAAACGGCGCATAATACCCCTCCATGATGACAAACTAATAAATGACAGCTATCAGAAAATATTTATTTCTTTCTCAGACCAGTAATCCTTATTAAGTGTCAAAGCAATCCGGAAATGGTCAAGGAGGTATCATCCGGAAACCAATTTTCAAGATGGCCACCGGTGGCTGGCGGCCATCTTGGATTTCGGATCATTGTCAATCTAGATAGGTTTCTTCAGCAGAGGTAGTCAAACCACCCGATGAAGGGTAAAAGCGATCCGATAACCGATAACGGAGTTATCATCTGGAAACCAAATTTCAAAATGGCCAACGGTGGCTGGCGGCCATCTTGGATTTTTGGCTCACTGTTGATTTCGATAGGCTTCTTCCGCAGACCTAGTCCAACCACTCTATGAAGTTTCAAAGCGATGCAATAAATGGTAACAGTTATCATCCGGAAACCAATTTTCAAGATGGCCACCAGTGGCTGGCGGCCATCTTGGATTTCAGATTATTGTCAATTTCGATAGGTTTCTTCCCCAGACCTAGTCTAACCACTCCATGAAGGTTCAAAGCGATCCGATAAACGGTAACGGAGTTATCATCCGGAATCCAATTTTCAAGATGGCCACTGGTGGCTGGCACCCATTTTGGATTTTGGATCATTGTCGATTTCGATAGGCTTCTTCCGCAGACCTAGTCCAACCACTCTATAAAGTTTCAAAGCGATGCAGTAAACGGTAACAGTTATCACTCGGAAACCAATTTTCAAGATGGCCACCGGTGGCTGGTGGTCATCTTGGATCACTGTCAATTTCGATAGGTTTCTTCCCCAGACCTAGTCCAACCACCCTATGAAGTTTCAATGCGATCCGACAAACGGTAACAGAGTTATCATTCGGAAACCAATTTTCAAGATGGCCACCGGTGGCTGGCGGCCATCTTGGATTTCGGACCATCGTCGATTTCGATAGGTTTCTTCCCAAGACGTAGTCCAAACACACTATGAAGTTTCAATGCGATCCGCCAAACGGTAACGGAGTTATCATCTGGAAACCAATTTTCAAGATGGCCACCGGTGGCCATCTTGGATTTCGGATCATCATTGATTTCGATAGGTTTCTTCCCAAGACCAAGTCCAACCACCCTATGAAGTTTCAATGCGATCCGCCAAACGGTAACGGAATTATCATCCGGAAACCAATTTTCAAGATGGCCGCCAGTGGCTGGTGGCCATCTCGGATTTCGGATCATCGTCGATTTCGATAGGTTTCTTCCCCAGACCTAGTCCAACCACCCTATGGAGTTTCAATGCGATCCGCCAAACGGTAACGGAGTTATCATCTGGAAACCAATTTTCAAGATGGCCGCCGGTGGCCATCTTGGATTTCGGATCATCGTCGATTTCGATAGGTTTCTTCCCAAGACCAAGTCCAACCACCCTATGAAGTTTCAATGCGATCCGACAAACGGTAACAGTTATCATCCGGAAACCACTCTGCCGCACGCACACCTGCCCGGACGGATGGCAGCATTACATAATACCCCGCGGGGTATAAAAAGCGGCCAAAATCCGAGATGGCCACCAGCCAAATTGGCTGATCGTCTTTATTTGAACAAACATGGACCTTTATGCCTTCAGAATGCTTCCTGCCAAATATACATGTAATCGGTCCAGTGGTTCTCGAGAAGACATTTTAAATTTCCCGTTGCTTTAGTATGGGAGCTTTTGGCATGAAAAAGTTCCAAGATGGCTGCCAAACTGTTTATCCAACAGTTTAAAAAATGGCAAATATGAAATCAGGATACCCACAAACATATATAAAACCAATTTCGCCCATCAAATAAAAAATCCAATATGGCCGCCAAATATGTTACATTTCGATTGGCCCACGGTGTCCATGTTTTCTGACGGATCACCTTCCTTTGAACAAACTTTAATGGCGCCTAGTGTATCATATCTCCCCAATTTCGGCATGATCACTTCAGTGGGTCTAGAGAAGTTGTTTTCGGGAAAATTAGGTCATCCAAGATGGCCACTGTACCATTTGGTCAATCAAGTCCACTTGAAGAAACTTGGCTTATCTCTTGCCCTAGATGAAGTTTCGTGAGTTTTGAATCGATTCCCCAAGCAGTTTCGGAGAAGATTTTTAAAGACGTTTCCTACAATCGGCAAAAATCGAAGATGGTCGTCGGATTGGCCGATCGGGTTCATTTGAACAAACTTGGATCCCTATGCCCTAAGGATGCATTCTGCAACATATAATTGGAATCAGCCTAGTTGTTCTCGAGAAGACATTTTAAATTTAACATTGCTTTAGTATGGGCGCCTTTGGTGGGAAAATAATCCAATATGGCGGACAAACGGGTTATCCGACAGTTTTGAAAATGGCAAATTTGAGCTCAGAATACCAAAAACCATATAAAAACCCAATTTTGGCCTCAAAATCCATCAAATAAAAAAATCTGATATGGCTGCCAAACACACTATTTTGATTGGCACATGGCGGCCATGTTTTTTGATGGACCAACTTACATTGAACAAACTTTAAAGTTCCTTAGTCCCTAACCATATCTAGCAAATTTTGGCCTGATCCCATCAGTGGTTCTGGAGAAGTCATTTTCGGGAAAACTAGGTCATCCAAGATGGCCACCAAACCATTCGGTCAATCATGTCTTCTTGAACAAATTTGGCTTACCTCTTTCCCTAGATGATGTTTCATGAGTTTTGAATCAATTCCTCAAGCGGTTTCAGATAAGATTTTTAAAAACGTTTCCTAAAATCGGCCAAAATCCAAGATGGTCGACGACCAAATTGCCCGATCGGCTCTATATGAACAAACTTGGATCCCTATGCACTAAGGACGCTTCCTATCAAATATAATTGAAATCGGCCCAGTGATTCTTGAGAAGTCGTTTAAAGGAAAAGTTGATGGATGGATGACGGACGGACACACGACGGACGGTCGCCACGGCATAAGCTCACTTGGCCTTTCAGGCCAGGCGAGCGAATAATCGATCGTGATCATTCAAATCAATAATCGCACAAGCCTAGTCCCCGATGAGCTAATAATACCGCATGCGATGGCTGTGATCCAGCATCTGCTCCCATACGGATGCCCGATAGAGTGGAGTAACAAAGAAGCTTCCATTGTGATCCATACAACAACTCACATTTACAGTCATTTCATCACCTGCAATACACAATTACACAAGTAATCCATAAATTTGTTCAAGAAAATTTTAATTTTCTCATAAAAAATGTCAATTTACAGACCACTTGAGGTTATTTAAATTAGAATTGTTCAAATGAATGGCAGGCTCGGTTATTGAGCCTGCCATTCCAGTGGTAAATTGTAAAAAATAGTGTTCTCTTAGTCTGCAAATGAACATTTCTCAAGATCACTACAGAAGCCAGTTTAAGTCCGGTTTGACTGTTGAAAGGTTACTCTTTACGGAGAACATGCAACAAATGATAAGTCCAGGACAACACTATTTAGGCATTAGAGGCTTGGCTCGGCACATATAAACCTATTATGGCAACTTGAAAAGCTTTAACCTCTACGTAATTTTCGGACGACGGATGCCATTCATATCACTAAGTCAAGATCATCCTCCGCTTGGTGCAGGGTTCAACAATGGAGGAATCCAGTTTTAGCCATGCCCCTCCCATATCTAGCTAAGCTTCAACCACGCTTTGCCCATGTTGGGATTGATCGATGCCTACACTCTCTGAATCTCAATTTTCAGAAAACTATACAGGTAAGCGGTTGAATATTTTGAAACTAATTTGACTGGCTGCTGTTGATGCAATAGGCTGTCAAATTAGTTTCAAAATATTTAACAGAATGTTTATTAAATAGTAGACATATAAGTCACACAACTTGACGGACTAATTCGCGTCATTCATGACTTAATGGACCTTTCCAGTTTTAGCTCTGCCCCGCCAATCTCTAACCAACTCCACCCACACTTTGCCCGTGTTGGGAATGATCGATTTAGTTTCAAATTATTCAACAGCATCTTCCTTAAATAGTAGGCATACAATTCATATGATGTCATTGATTATGACATCATCATACACTTGATTATGTCATATGATTGATGGATAAACTAGAAAGGTCCATTGATTATGACATAAGCTCACATGTGATGTAGTTGACATCACATGATTAATCGATAAACTGGATTCCTCTATTATATGAGCTATCTGTATTGATACCTCTGTAGCAATATTTTATATATAAATTTAACCCTAAAAAGGTACTCATTTAGCCTATTTAGGCCCAGTAAAACAGACCAACGTTCTTATTTAGCGCAGGTGTGTGTGTGCGTGTGCGTGTCAGTGTGTGAGTAAAAGGAGACAACCGAGGACTATGCCATGAATACACACGTCTTAATTGAGGACACTCAACAAATGACTGTTTAACGGAAAAATGAACTGTATGGTGCACACGAAATGTTCCTAAATTAGGTTTCATTTATATTAGTGGATTAACTTTTTGTGTACATATACATTTTTCATAAGCTTACCTTCCGTGATGCTATCAGCGCAGAATGTCATCTGCTCTCTTGTGACAACCTTAAAGGTATCTGAAGAGACAAATCCATAAAAACGGTAAAGCGTAAGATAACAATATTGACAAAACTAAATTTTTTTTTTACCTTGTAATGATGGTTAAGGTCTGCTATGATAATTAAGTTTTTTGTTTAGTGAACATGCAGGCCAAGACTATTTTTGAAAATTTATCAGTAGAATGACTAGCTGATTTATTGAGCCAGTCATTTTAGTGGTAAAATTGCCTGCAAAAGGATATTCCATGGCTATATTGGAAAATCCAAAATGGACATTGACCACACAATCAAAAGCATGTACCATTAGATTTCACTAGTTAAAATCAGTCCTAAACTTCCAGAACACTTTCAGAAATGTCAAGATATTCATCAAAAGAAATGTTCTGGTTTCTGAACTAAAGTTTGGAAGCCTACTACTACTGGATCCTTCCAGAGAATTTTGGCTAAAGTCAGGCTAATGGTTAACGAGGGTTAGGCTTTTAAAGAATCTCCGAGTGGAATATATAACACACACAAAACAGAAGGCAGTCATTTACATGAATCATTTCATTAAGTGCACATGTACATAATCTTTACCTGCATTTTCTGTGGTCTCTTCCTTGCCAGTACACACAGTCATATCAAGTGTATCTATACTGGCAGCAAGTGTATTAAGAAGATCTTCATCTAGGCTGTGATTGATCCGAGATGATGGTACTAAGTTCAATAGCTGATCAAAATTGATCTCAGATAGCTGCAAATAGTCACACACACACACACCTCATTATGACATACGTATTCAAGAAACTAGTTATTACTACAATACAATACGAACAGGGACCATTAACTAACAACAGATTGATTTTGGTTGGTCAATGGTGGCCATGTTTCTAAACTATCAGCTCGTAACTGGTTGGTGCTATGGCAACTTGTGTGTGTCATATACTTGGTGGCACCTACCTTGAAAGACTAATGCTTTCTGAGTACGCTTATTCTCTGACATTCAAAGAACATGTCCAAACACCGACCATTGCTGTTGTGCTACCCTCACAAATAGTGGAAACGTGTTGTAGCAAATGCACAGTACTGAGTTTGATATTAGGCTGTGTGGTCAGTGGTGGTATGTAATGGCTCGCAAATGCTTTCGATGACAAGTTTGCCCTGTAGGTGGGGCTTAGAATACACCTTCCGTATCCTCTGCGTGTTGTAAGAGGCGACTAAAGGAGGTATGGGTGAGGTAACCCTGACAGAAACCTCGAGTGCTGAAGACGGAGGTTCCAGGCCGCACGGCGCACTCTAATAAACCATGGATCCACGCACTTAACGCTTATGATCATGTCGATAGTCACTTACAGGACTGGCGGTATGATCAGCGAACGACAAGAAGAAGACAAGTACCGAATTTGTTCATGAGGGCCTTTGGAGCAGTCACAGTTGAAGAACATTTCTGAGACGCAGGTAGCATGGGTACATTTTGACTTTCATGTAAATTTGAGCTGCAAACCCAGCTTCCAGGAAGAGTTTACACAGCGATTAACAACGTCCGTTGAGAGGTCTGGGTGGTTTCTTAGCTTTACGCAGTGCGATGAGGTGTTGTTCAAAGGCAGAGTTCATGATGGTGTGACGGGTGCCGAGATCGTATCACACGCTGTGGTCTTGAGGAGTTTGTTGTTGATGTCATCTGGCAATCAAGTGCATTTTCATTTCCCCACAGAATTCCCATGACAACTAGAATCTATTTACTTTATGCATACAACTATGACAACCAAATTCATTAGCCCTCTAACTCTTGAAATTTTACAACAGCTATACAGGACAGCTATTGAATATATGGAAACTAATCTGACTGGGAGAAGTTGATGGCAGCTGCTACATCCTAAAAACCGAAGTCATTTTTGGTCTGTAAGTGTGAAAAGGTGAACTAGGTGTGCTGTTTGTCATAAGTAGGCATGGCTGTACCTGGTGTTTGAGGCTCTGAATTTTGTCATCCAGCTTATCAGATAACAGACCAGGTTCTTTATCGAGCTGTTGCACTTCTTTGGATGCCTAAATTAGAAATACAAAATAAACATCAATATTTTTTTACGTATTGACTCCCCTTGAACAAATTTTTAATGGTCCATTAGTTCCGAATCATATTTCTCAAACTTCATTCCAATCAATTCAGCGGTTCTGGAGTAAGTTTTGCGAAAACCAGGTTATCCAAGATGTCCAGGAGACAAATTGACCAATCAGCTTCTCTTGAACAAACTTGCTTCAGGTCTTGTTTTAGATGATGTTTTTTATTGTTTGAAATCAATCGACCTGTCCAGTTTTAGCTATGCCCCGCCCCTCTTTAGCTAAGCGCCACGCACTCATGTTGGGATCGATCGATCTCTGAACTCCCTGACTATCAATTTCCAGAAAACAATACAGGTAAGCTGCTGAATATTTTAAAACTAATTTGACTGTATGGCAGCAACAGCGTCCAGTTAAATTAGTTTCAAAATATTCAACAGCATGTTTATTCAATAGCAGAGACATACAATTCTTACATGTTGGACGGGCCTAATAGAATCATTTATGACGTCATTCTACAAGCCGCTTAGCTGAGTATGACATCAAACCATCGATGGATACACTGGGAAGGTGAATTGACCATGAAGTTTCGGAGAATCTTGAAGATGTTTAAATGTGTGTCTAAAAGTAGTGTAAAATTCAAGATGCCCACCATTGGAATCAACTAATCAGCTCCATTTAAACAGTCTTGTATATTAATGACCCAAGGATATTTCCTGATGAATTAGTTTGAAATTGGCCCAGTCAACCTTGAGACTTTGAAAGAAAAAGTTGATAATGGATGATAGAGGGATGGATGGATGGTCGCCATGGTATATTTTTAACTCAATTGGTCTGAGCTAAAAATACAACACAGCTTTGTTTAGGCATCAAAAACAATTGATTGTGAAGCTTTATAAAAATTCCTTTTAAAATCGTTCCTGACGCTCAAATCTGCCCAACCAGTTATGGTAATGATTGGTACTAGTGGTGATGTCACTGGCAAGTGTAATGATTGGTGTTAGCGAAGTTAGTGATGAAGTGGTGTCTGGTGGGTAATTAGTGTGGTGTTAGTGCACATGGTGAGCGATCCTGAACGGTGAGGCCAGCTTTTAGTATTGGTAATGAGTGGTGTAAATGGTGATGTGTTGATGAGTGTTGTGAGTAGTGACAAATGATGGTGAGTGGTCACAGTGACAATGGTATTATGTTGGTGATAATTGATGAGAAGATTTGGTGAGGGGTGTGTTAAGTGGTCTTTGTGTTGGCGGTGGTGTTATGTAGATACTGGACTTGCCAGTAGTGGTATGATGAATCTGTGATGGTCATAAACTGCTAGTGGTGGTGAGGTTTTAGTCACATTGCTGGTCATGGGGTAGATGAAATGTTAGAAATGGTTTTGACCATTGGTCTTAGAAGCAACAGGTTCTGATTTTGATTGATTGGCTTAATTAGACAGACTACAATTACAAATGATATTTAATTGACTGATGACTTCACCCCTAGAGGCCTAACCCTGAACACAGTAAAATACGCTTAAACCTTTAAAGGTAGTTTGTCAAGAAAAGCCTATTTTTGAAAATTTATGACTGGAATGATTGGCTCAGTTATCTATAGTAAATTTTCAAAAAATACTCTACTTGGCTTGAAAATGAACATTTCTCAAGGCAAGAGCTTGTCGATTTCCCGATTTCGGGAACACAGCAATATTACCATTATTGTCTCATTTATAATTACCATCAATACTGTCCGTTGTATTTTTCATAAAATAAAATCACCATAAAACAAATTTAACGAGTCTCTGTCATATGTCTATCATTGTCACATCAATTCATCAGTTTGAATAAACCTACCCTATATTCACCTGTGTGTCGTATCATTGTGTGCTATCCTCATATCTTCATTTAATGGTTTTATTTAATGTTTCATGATAATAAACGCTAAAACATACAATAATTATTTCTATTTTTGCGAAATGAAAATACGCTGCCATCTTGACATCAAGCCTCTCTTTCGTTTTAGACTGGAAAATACCTTCAGTATACCATTCTGATGACATCATTATACTATATCGGCTAGCGGTTAATACTAATAGTAACCAGAGCTATGTTTTGAGAACGTTGTTCAAACAAAATTTAGCTTGGATAGGAAACCACTACATGTAACCTGCCGGTCTTTACTCAATCTTTTACATGAATAGGTCACAACGGGCGGCGTCTTAGACCAATAGGACTGCCGGTTGGATTAGTGGGTGGATGGGGAAGAATTAGACCATTGGACGTCTACCAGTAGGCTAGCGATAATAACCTTCATTCAGAATATTTTTTATATTAAAATGTTAGAAAAAAGATTTAAGAAATCAATCGGACTAGCTGATTAGATTGATAAAAGATTGGAAACCTTTTAATCTTATAGATTATAATAACATAAACAGTGTCCAATGTGTCCAATTTAGATTTATATATTCTATAGCAAGCCTATGTGGTATAGGATGAAATGTGTTAACTTCACGCCTTCAGAGGCGGTTGGCTTTGATTTAACATACATTAAGTGGTGGGGAAAGTGGGTCCGTCAGAGCGCCAATGCTCAGATCAATGAGTAGGTGCCTATACAATTTGTATTTAGATGATCGCTGTCCTTTATATACACATACACAATTACAGTTCCGTTCCATAATTGTCCCTATACTGCAGTAAATAGATGTCAAAGTGAATTTTAACCAATCAGACAGCAGGATTTACTGGAAATGCAAATCTAGTGCGTGTTCAACTGGTCAACGATAGATAAGTGACCTGATTATTTGTTGGGCTTGCCCCAGTGGTTGAACAGACAGTCCGCCACACATTAATTTAGTTGACATTCCGTGGGAAGAATGCTCATTCTTCGGCTCATTGAGTCTGCTAATCGATTTAGCCTTCCCGGAATATGAACTGCTTTCAGGGAAATCCCATGATCTAGGCACCAGCAAGCAGTTTCCATGTCATCATACAGACTGGGTGACTTCATTCTGCCCTGGCGGTTTATTTAAGTCACTACAGTTGTATTGTCTGATTGAACCAGAACAATCTTGCCCTTGACCTTCTCTCGGAAGTGTTCCATGGCTAAGACTACTGCTTGCATTTCTAGCAGATTGATATGTTCTTTTGACTGATCCAGATTCCAAAGCCCTGATACTTTGTCTTCTTCCAGGCAAGCTCCCCATCCCTCCATTGATGCATCTGTGTACATCATTAACTGAGGGTTGGGACGTGAAAACGTCACCCCCGCCCCGCCAGGAGATTCTCTCTTTTCATCTACCATTGAAGGTGGTGAATAAGGTTCCAACACTGACACCTTTTGAGTCCAGGAATCCCATACTCTGGGTCCACTGTGTCATGAGAAATAACTGGATAGGCTGCCAGCGTAAGGACTGGTTCCAAAGAAACCATCAACCCGAGCATTCTCAAGTAGACCCGTGCCAGGACATGACGACTGTTGCACACTGAGTGTATGACTGAGATGAGTACTTCTACTCTCTCCTGAGATGGGTAAACATACACTATCCCTAGATCGAAGGACATGTCCAGGTAAACAAACTTCTGGGATGGTGTCAGCTCTGATTTTTGAAAGTTGATTATCCAGCCTAGATCCATAACAGTTTTCAAAACTATCTCCAAATTTGCTGATAAACTTTCCTGATTGTGTGCTTTATGTACGTGTGGACTGCTATGTATCTCCTGTGGAGGTATGATGTCATAGCTTGGACCACTCGAGTGAAGAACCGAGGAGCCGTCGATATACCAAATGGGAGAACCCTCAATTCCCATTGGCGGCCCTGAAACGCAAATCTCAGGAACCGCCAAAAGCTCCTCGCAATGGGCATCTTTTTAGATCTATTGATACTGTGTACATTACCTTCCTGAATCCTGCTAACACCATTCTTACAGTTTTCATTTTGAAACTTGGTGTGAGGATAAACCTGTTGAGAGGTTCGAGGTTGAGAATTGGTCTCCACCCTCCAGTGCTTTTAGTCACTAGGAACATGGTTGAATAATAACCCTGATATTTCTGTGCGGGTTGAATTGCGTGTTTTTGTATGAGGCATTGGATTTCTTCCTCTATAGACAACCGCTGATCTGGGTCTCGTGGATTTTGAGTCCAGATCAGAACCAGAGACAGGCGCGATGGCTGGCTTGATATCCAGTCAGGATGGTAACCGACTGAAAGCCATCGTAAGACTGAGCGGTCCTGAGTAACCCGCTCCCACTCTTGTATGTGGCAGGCCAGACGGCCTCACACCGGTGCACCTAAGGATTGAGGAGGACCCGATAAGTGCAAGAGTAGCCCTGTCTCTGGTGGCTGTCCTAGCAGCACTGTTATGACCCTTGTGGGTGCCGGCCCATCAGGCTTGCTTCCCACGACCAGAACCCCGCACTCCTCTGCCAGCACCATGCGCACCTCGGTATGCGGGCTGCTTGCGCTGGAGGAGCCTGCGCTCCCCCCTCTAGCTGGCTTACGCTGGCGTTGCCGTGGCCGACGCTGTGTAGGTGGTTGGCCTCTGACAGGGCCACCACCACCTCTAGCCTGCTGAGGGTGGAAGGCAGGGGGTGTTGCTCGAACATGCTCCCTGCGGAGCACTTCAAACTGCTCTCGCAGCACCGTCTGGTTATTCACCAGGTTTACGGTTTGTTGGAGGTGCAGGCATCGTTCACCTACAAACAAATCTGGACCTGCCATCGGCGTCCCAAGAAGCTGAGTGTAGAGACCTGCGAGGGGCACAAATTGTCAAGGACAAATGAGCGCCTCACCCGTAAACTGGTTATGGATCCAGTCATAAAATCCAGACCCAGGTTAAGGCCGTCCTGGATGGCTCTCTGGACTGCAAGAGGAGAAGCTTGGCGGGCCACGGATGCTGCTACTACCCCCTGCAGCAGCTGGGAAATTGTGAGAGGGCCGAGATGGCGCCTCTCGTACTTTCCTCCATGTCCCGCAGCGCGGAATTTGTGTTGCGCAGGGCGCTAGTGCACAAGGGTCCCGTGTCAGACCGGGACCCAGGCCGCGTGTCTTCGCCCAAAGCCGCACGGTCATCCGTGCAAGGCTTTGGGACGACGTCGTATTTCTGATACAGATCAGAACTGATATGGCAGCGCCGTGCCACCTCGCGAGGGGCCTTCGCAAGGAATCCATTCGGCAGAATGGACGTCTCTGTCGTAGCGAACATATCCACGATATGCTCCGCATATGGGAGATGGCATGGTGCTCGTCACCGGTTTCCCTCCCAACCACAGGCGCTGGTCCTGCTGGGAAGCCGGTGGATCCACCTGGAGTTCTGGCTTGATGTTCACCAGCCATTGGCAAGCATCCAGCCAATCCTCCTCGGTGGCCACCTGTGAATGTTCGACGAACCTAGGGCATTCGTCATCCTCAACCACATTCACTGGTGGGGTAACAGATGGAGCTGGAGATATGCTTTGACAGCCAGGGAAGCCATACAGACCCGCAAGTGCAGGCATGGCTTGCGCCATGGCTATTCCAGATACCGGATCTACGGCATCATGGAAGGGGGGGGGGGGGGGGGGCTAAATGCATGACGTCATAGTCCGGGCCTTCCTCACGGTAACTCTCAGCAAGCCGGGGGATATGGTATGGACGGCCATCGGTTACTAGCTGGCCTAGCCATTGAGCCGTGAAGCCTACTCCCGAAGAAGTAGTTCCATGGAAAAGGTCACCCATGGGGCCCCTGGAGGGGTGGGGTAGGGAGGTAGATGGATTTCCATTTCCGTGGCCATAACAGTGTCCTCTTCTTCCTGCATATAAAGATTAGATGCAAAGGGATCAAACTCGGCCTCGGCAGGAGGGGCATCTCGTGAGGCGCTGATACCCTTAGCCTTAGGCTGCTCTAGAACGTTCGATAAGCGAACATCCGAGGCCATGGCTTTCGTTACCGGGTCCACGGGCGAGGCAACCCTCGGCGCCGAACCAGCAGGAGCCGTCTCTGGGTCCATAACGAAAATTGGCTTCCTAAGAGAACCAGACCCAGAGACGGGAATACTCTGATCTGGAGCAAATGAGGAAGACAATGTCGAATTTGAACATGGAAGTAAGCTGTGAAGCAACTCCGGGACAAGATCTGTGATTGTCTTCTTCATTTCTCTCATCATCTCAAGGCCTCCATGTCTGGCATGGATGCCTTCCTCTTCTTACCACAAGACTCTTTGTCAAATCGCCTTTTTTCATCCGCCGCCTGGTCCTTTACCTGCTGATTTATAAAATCAGTGAAAACCTCCACCGGTCACGACTCACACACATGGCAATTTAGTAAGGGCCAACATGTACTGCACCTAGAGCAGTCATGAGGGAAATAGCGGGCTTTCACGAAATGGTGGCAGGAAGGGCATTTGTTTTCAATGACCCTCTGAAATGACACAAACGGAAACAATTTGTTTTTAGTTATGACGAACCAAAAAACCAATTGCAGAAAGCTAATAAATTCCTTAAGGAAAATTTAGACCACTAGATGAAACTATAAGCCAGGACCATGGAAAAACACTATGAGCCTGACTAAAAGTAAGCAAATCCTAAAAACTTCTTATTCTTCTACATGAAGACCTAGGGACATTTAGCATTTGAAATTGAATATTTGAGAGGCAAATGCTAGACTCCACACTCAATACAAAGATTCATTAGTAGTTGAACTTTATAAACACAACAAACCTATGCAAACCATCAAGAGAGATAAATAACACAAAACTCAGTCCTAAAATTTCAAAATAATTTTAGGAATAAAATGGCTGAAAATGTTTTCTCTCCATCTAAACCTCAGAAGACAACTCCTGAAGAATGAGTGAAGTCTGATGAACAACACCAGGAATACCTGATCCTGAATCCAAACCCTGTGGTGGGGAGAATGCGGAAAAATTACTTCTTATGGTAATAATTCACTCTGCAAACTCATAAATTATTTGGACCCAGAAAAACAAGTATAAATTATTGTTCAAATAAAGGATACTGTTAGAAATCAGCTAAATGTGTCTGAAAACACAAAGCACAACATGCGTTAGCTAATATATAGGCCTCCTCCAAAAAGAGCTAGCCTAATATAGACGCATCCACGAGTTTAAACGAAATCTAGGATTTCTTTTTTCACGAGAGAGTTGATACTTACCTCCCTAATACTTTTGATATTGCTAAATATTGGCTTTCACTCAATAAACACTCAGATTAAAACAGTTAGGTGCCCCTACTGGGCAGGGAGTCAGAGCGTAGTCTGGCGGATGCCAGCCCCACCACCGCGCATGCGCAGACTAGCACTTCCTCTGACTAGATTATTGGCTGACACACATGCAACTATTAAGAGCCTGAAGACCGAGCCTCTGTGGGGTGGAGAGGCCGGGTCCGTATCTAGGGAGGTAAGTATCAACTCTCTCGTGAAAAAAGAAATCCTAGATTTCGTTTATTTCACTTCAAGAGTATACTTACCTCCCTAATACTTTTGATATTGCCAGAATTCGAAAGTGAATCTGGCGGGAGGGAGGCGAGGTCAAAAGACCAGCTCATCCCAATACGCTTTTCTGCGTTTAAGGCACTTAAACTTCTGAAACTGTAAGAAAAAACAGTCAGGATTTGACTAACCATCGGATAACACCACCGATGTATGAGAGATGACCGAATGTCATATGCGCTCCCCCCCCCCCCCTCCTTCCTGGGAGGAAGAGTCGACTGACCTCAATGTCCTATACGCTCTCTACGTACAAGTGCCATGTACTACAGGACAGAGACGAAAAAGCTCCATTTTCGTAACTCTCAACAATGAACCACACAAATACACAAACCATCACCATATTAATAACGGGTAACGTGACAATACAATCAACAACGGACAACACATGAACAAGACTGACCTTGTTGAAATGGCTGCTGACATCATCTTCCCATTGGTAAAGACTGATGCAGGCCCAAAAAAGTGGGTGTTTCCATAAATTAATTGTGAAATATATAAGTAATGAGGAAAAAACCTCCTCAAAAAATATAAACCGAGTCATTTTTTCAAAATCGACAAGGCGAGAGGATTAGAGGTGTCACGGAGATAATGGTCTGTAAAACTTGACTCACAGTGCCACTGAGCCACCGACATAATATCATCCACAGGGACCCCATTAAATAGGGCAGTGGATGTCACTACGCCGCGGATACTGTGAGCCTTGGCCACGTCAACCTGCTTCCCGGTGGCGGATTTATGGCAAAACTGAATGCATTCTACAATCCACCTGGAAATGGTGTCCTTAGAAGCCCTGCCATGGGGTTCAATAAGCGTGAATCCCGGATATACCATCCGAGTCAACACGCAAATTTTTTATCAATAAATTTACTAAAGTACACCCAATGGCTAGGACCGGGAGCATCCTCCGGCGACTTGGCAGCATCAGACATATTAGAACAAGTCAAAAACAAGTTGCAGAACAACTTAAAGCTTCAAAAACAAAAGCAAAACTAGAAAGTGTGTTGCAATAGCAGGTCAATAATTTGAGAAGAGACAGCCCCGTGCATGCACGAGTTTGGGCCGCACATCCGCTGGACTGTCAGTTGAGTAACCTGCCCAGTGGAAGCGGGTTTTTTTAATTCCGAGTCTTATTGAAGCTAGGTCGATATTTGGGAAATATCATAGAGTATCAGGGTGGTAATATACTCTTGATGTGAAATCCAATATCGCCCAGCTCTACTCAAGACCAATGCAGATGCCAGCAATCGCCAACTTGAACAGCACCAACAGCTTGTCACTCATAATTAACATGTGGTCTTTTTATATAAGTGATTTGCTTTATGACATGTCTTTGGAGTCGAAAGATGGGGATCATTAAAGGCCAAGCAGACCTTCCAACACACGTCTTAAACCTTTAAACCCTAGTCTCCAGTATCTCAATAGCGATAGTCGCTTTCCATTTCAATATTTGCCATTTTCCATTTCACAAAATTGCCGATTCCATTTCTGTTCTATTTCACAAACTTGTATCATCTAAGCTTCATATACACTTAATAAAGTTAATAAAACTAAAATTTCTGATTACACAATTGATATTAGTATGCCCATACAGTACAAAGATATGGGTGGGTATTAATTAACAATTCTATGCGAGAATGCCTCATTGTTCTGGGGGAAAATACCTTTAACCATTTAGTGTCTAAATTTGGTCAAGAAAATATACACATTTCCTGATTAAATGTTCATTTGCAGGCCAAGAGAACATTTTTGATAACTTACTACTGGAATGGCCGGCTCAGTTACCGAGCCAGTCATTTCAGTGGTAAAATTCCAAAATTACTCTTCTCTTGGCCTGCAAGTGGCCGTTCCTCAAGACCACTGGAGCAGCCGGTTTGGGCCGGTTTCGTCATGAAAGTGTTAATCTGTTAATTTTGACTTGAATATCATGTTTCTGTTTCAATTTACAAATGTTTTGTAGAAAATGTGATATTCCATCAATTTTCATTTGAATATCACTTTTCCGTTTCAAATTTTCAATTCTGTGAATTCCGTTCATTTTCTGTTATCACGGAAAATGACTATCCCTATCTCAATTTCAAGGCTCAGGAAAGCTTTTTTTAATATTCTAAGAAATTCTAGAGGAATCTCTTACTGTCATAGGTAGGAGCAGATTCCAGTCAAATTATTTTCAATATATTCAACATAATATTTCTTACACTGTAAATGAACTATAGTATTTCGTCTTTTGGGTTCAACAGGTTAAAGTTGGAAAGTCGGCTATGCATGCAACTGGAAGCACACTATAAACCCTGACCGATACCTATACCATTAAAGAATCATCTATTGGCTACACAAGCCGGGGACAAGTTTGGTTCACTAACTATAGTCGAATCGAATGCTGTTTAGTCAACTATAGTTCATTGGTACCCGATTCCACATTAAATTACCATTGCAGAAAATTTGGAGTCAGGTACCAGTCTCGATTAGTCCTTTCTGTCGTCTGTTTTGATGCCCTATGAAAATGGGTTATTTCTGTCCACGAAGACGTCAAAAAGCGTCCATATCAGATAAAGTGAGAAGAAAATGGACCTTGGGAACATTGACATATGATGGGAAACTAATTTCATCAAACCGAAGTTATTTAGTGAATATTTACACTTTAACATGCATTTATTCGTGGCAAGCGAGGAGTCCGCCATTTTGAAAGTTACACAAATTTCATACTAATCATTTGGAACCGAGCTCGGGTGCTCGGTCGACTATATCTAGCTAACTATTTCAAGTTCGGCTCATGTCTAGTTAACAATAGTTAACTATAGTTAGCGAACCAAACTTGACGATAGTTATTTCTACAGCAAGTTTGACTAATTTAAGCAAAATAATGTGAGAAATTTACCTGAGCGACCTCCCGGATAATAACATTAGCAAAGCGTTCTGCCTGTTCCATCTGCTTGATACGTTCTTGTGAGATGCCCTTTAGAGTCTTGAACATCTCATTTCCTCGATGTCTGAGCTGCTGTATTAAAGCAGTCAAGCGCTCCCTGATGCATTTTTCATAAACACTTGATCTATACAAGAGATCAATTAAACATAGTACAATTAACATTTCCCGTTTTAGCTATGCCCTGTTCATCATTAGTTAAGCTCTGCCCACACCTTGCTCATGTTGGGATCGATCGATCCCTGTTGAATATTTTTTTGAAACTAATTTGCCTGGCTGCTGCTGTTGAATCCATGTCCTCACTCAATCATATGACGTCATAATCAATTACGTGACATGTAGGCTGACATTATACTT
Source organism: Chaetoderma sp. LZ-2023a (assembly GCA_034401795.1). Lineage (NCBI taxonomy): Eukaryota > Metazoa > Mollusca > Caudofoveata > Chaetodermatida > Chaetodermatidae > Chaetoderma > Chaetoderma sp. LZ-2023a. The sequence goes on from CM067360.1 coordinate 61,546,030, forward strand.
ATGATGTCATGAATGATGCGATATAGTCCGTCTTTAACGCTTAATAGTCTGACACATTGAACGAATTGTATGTCTTTACCATTTAATAAACATTCTGTTGAATAGTTTGAAACTAATTTGACTGGGTGGTCTAGAAGCAACAGCAGTTGCTGCCTATAGTAGCAACAGCATCTAGTCAAGTTAGTTTCAAAATATTCAGCACAATGTTTATTAAATAGTAGACATAATTACGTTATTCATGATGTAATTGAGTGTCAGTCTACACATGACGTTGTAGATTATGACGAGATATTATTGATAGATAAACTGGATTCCACTAATATACTGATCGCAGACTAACAAAGAACTCTTCCCCCCCCCCCCCCCACCATACACACCCCCTCCTATATATATAAGGAGTAATGAGGCGTGTAAGTTACATAATATAAGAATATGGCAGACAATATGACAGTATTATATATTACAATTGTAATTATTCCCACGTTTTACAAAAATGTCGGGGATATTGTAATTGCCTCTGTCTGTCCGTCCATCATGCTATCTCCTCCCAAACCATTGGGTGGAATTAAATCAAATTTGGTATGTGGGTTACCCATATGATTCCGCTTTGAAAGATGATATTGCGTGGCAGGGGTCAAAAGGTAATCGTTAAATTCTGAAATCGTTAGACGGAACTCAAGTAAATTTGATATCTGAGTTACCCATATGATTGCGGAGTGCAAGAGGATATTTAGATTTGACTCCACACCCAAAGGGGTGGGGGAGGGGCAAAAGGTCAAATTTTCACCTGCAGAAATTGATTGTAATGCATCTCCTCCGAAACCGTTGGACAGAATTCAACCAAATTTGGTCTGTGGATTACCCATATCAATGTGGAGTACAGGAGCACATTTACATTCCGTCACGCGCCCAGGGGGTGGGGTCAAAATTGATTGTAATGCAACTCCTCTGACACCGTTGTACAGAATTCAACCAAATTTAGCATGTCAGTTACCCATGTCCAGGCTTCCCACAAGGACCTATTGAAAAAGCAGGACATTTTCCTGAAAAAAGTAGGACACTTTTGGCAGAAAGAGTAGGAATTTTAAATGTTAAATTATTAACAAAAAATTTAAATATGAACTTGGTTAATAATGGGAATGGGTTTAGTAAGCCATGTTACTTAATGCAGGGTTGCGACAGGTAATGAAAGTAAAAAATTCTGTGGCTTTTCCAGAAAACCCCCAAAATATTTCCAGACCAAACTTGGGTTGGGGTAATACAACAATACAAGTGAGCAGGTGAATATTTGAAAACTAATTTGACTTTAACTGTGACATCAACAGACTTATGGCACATGTACCACCAGCCCATAAACTGTTGTTGTAGTTAACTTTAACCACTTTGGGCTGAATTTTGTCTGGCAGGCATTATTCTTCAATTTTATAAACAAGAGGTCCAAGGGCATGTGGTACTCACCTGGACCATTAGCATTTGAACCATTTGCATTTAAATAGATATGATGGCTAATTTTCGGAAAATCCAAGATGGCCACCCAAAAAAAAGCAACTAAGGAGAAGCAGTGTTTTGACAATTTCTGGTAAATTTTTCATAAACTCTAAGACGTTCACGCAAAAAATTCATGAATCAAAATTCTGAATAGAAGTACTAGAGCCTATCACGATAGAATCCTTTCAGCCAAATTTGATTGAAATCGGTCAAACGGGTAAGGAGAAGACGCAATTTGACAATTTCCGGTAAATTTTTAATAAAATCTAGGATTTTCACTCAAAATATTTACGATTCAAAATTCTGAATGGAAGTTCTATAACCTATGACCCTTTCAGCCAAATTTGATTGAAATCGTTCAAAAGGGTAAGGAGAAGAAGCAATTTAACAACTTCCGGTAAATTTGTTAATAAAATCTAAGATTTTGACCCAAAAAATTTATGAATCAAAATTCCAAATGAAGGTTCCGGATCCGAGCACAATAGCATCTTTTGGCCAAAATTTAGTTAAGATTTAGCTATTGGTTAAGGAGTAGCGTTTTAAAGCAAGTTGACGGACGACAGACAGTCACCACGGCATACGCTCACTTGGCCTTTTAGGCCAGGTGGGCTAATAATAAGAAAAGAAATGTTGACTTAATTGTTCTATCTACCCTGCTTCTTTTTTATGGAAAAATGTACGGTTAACATATTTCGCATGAAAAGACGATTGTTTGGTGAAATATGTTAGCTATAAATGTTTTCCCATGAAAGGTGAGCAGAGTAGAACAAGCAAAGTAGTCAGCTTCCTAAACATAGTTATTCATGTTTTGAACACCTGGCCACTAAATCAGCTCCAGGGCCAAGGGGGGTACTAAACCCTTTCAGACTGCAATATCAGACTGCTGTAGACTAAAACAAATTGACACATTGCCAAACTTAAAAAAAGTAGGACAATGCTGATAAAGTAGGAAAAGTAGGACATATTCTGAAAAAGTAGGACATGTGGGAAGCCTGCATATCAATGTGGAGTGGATGAGCACATTTACATTTTGCCCCACCCCCAGGGGGTGGGGTCAAAAGGTCATGAAATTTATTGTAATGCAACTCATTAGACGGAACTAACCAAATTTGATATCCCAGTTACTCCTATGATTGATGAGTGTAAGAGGCCATTAAGATTTGGCTCTGCCCGCAAGGGACGGGAGAGGTGTCAAAAGGTCAAATTTTAACCTGCGGAAATTGACTGTAATGCATCTCCTCCGAAACCATTGGATGGAATTCAACCAAATTTGGTATGTGTGTTACCCATATCAATGTCGAGTGGATGAACACATTTACATTTGACCCCGACCCCAGGGGTGGAGGATGGGGTCAACAGGTCATGAAATTGATTGTAATGCAACTCCACTGACACTGTTGGACGGAATTCCACCAAATTAAGTATGGCATTTACCCATAAAATTGCGGAGTGCAAAATGACATTTACATTTGGCTCTGCCACCGGGGTTGGGTTGTGGGGGGTGTCAAAAGTTCAAGGAAGTGAATGTGGGGATTTGCGATGACGCGTTCTATCACTACTTTTCATCATTAACATCACCATCTCCACCATCATCATTATCGTCATCATCGCCGCAGCCGTCGTCAATCATCGCCATCATGATTTTCACAATTGTTATATTCAGCCTGTCTAAGATCTATGAATAACAAGTTAGGCTAAGCCGTAAAAATCATTGCAAATTTAACCACCACTCACCCGCCTGTACCCCAACCTAACATTGCATTGAGCCAATAATATAGCCAGATATGACCCATGACATTTTGTGGAAGTTGAGTATATCTACGGTTCGTACCTATGAAGGGCAGGAGATGCTTATGTCAAATATTTGTCTCTCAATGTAAATGCATGGTATATAAAGGCAGCTAATTTCCTTATGCATGAACTATTGCCAGAGGCAGAGTGAAGTAGTTTTGTCAGTTTAAACACGCTGTTTTCCCCCACAATAAATTTTCTTAAATTTTGATAAATTACACTTCCTTTCTGAGAGGGGTTGGCAATATATACATATATATATATACACCTGTGCAAAAGTTAAGCACCAGCAAAAACAATAGAACGTAGAAACATGATGGTACAACTAGGCTGCCATACTTTTTGTCCCCGCGTTAGCTGACATAATTCCAAGTACGAAATGCACATGCATGCATGACTTCACGCCGCTTGATGTCCGTGCGTGGCGGGAAACAGCACACGTGTTCAGTTATGTAAAAGTCCAGTTTGAGGTGTAGAACATTACATACAGATTTAGGCGACAAGATTAGGAATTTTGTGTTCATGACCGTGGTTTATTTGTACAGAGAGAATTAGCTCTTGATTGTGAACCGCTATGGCAAGACGAAGGTTAAGTGATCGTGTGAAATGGCAAATCATAGGCATGCATACCACTGGTATGTCATGCAGAGAGATTGGCAGACAGCTGAACATTAACCATACTGTAATCAGTCGTTTGATTGCAAAACATGGGCAAACTAACGAGGTGAAGGACAGGCCTAGATCTGGAAGACCGAAGAAGACTACTGCCCGTGATGATCGAGCCCTAGTACGCCTTGTTAGGAGATCTCCATTCACCAACAGCAGAGTGCTCAGCCAGCAATGGGAAACGCGCAATAGAGTGTCAATGTCTACCGTCAAAAGGAGACTGTATGCTGCTGGCATGAAAGCTAGGAGACCTGTCAGACGTCCTCTCCTCACTGCACACCACAAAGAGGAGCGTCTGAGGTGGTGCAACGAAAGAAGACACTGGAACATGAGATCCTGGAGACGGGTACACTGGTCCGATGAAAGTCGGTTCCTGCTTCATGCCACAGATGGTCGAACTCGTGTATGGAGGTCCAGACGCACGGCGTACGACCAACGTAACATCATGGAAGAAGTTCCATTTGGTGGAGGTTCCGTTATGATATGGGGGTGCATCTCATTTGATTGTAAGCTGGATCTGTTGACTGTACCTGGAACACTAAATGGACAAAGATATCAAGATTCCATACTGGATAGAGTTGTGGTCCCTCATTTTGTAAATCATGCACCTGGAACCCACCCTATATTCATGGATGACAACGCCCGACCACATCGTGCTAGAGCTGTGCATGAATACCTCCGCCAGAATGCCATCGAAACCCTACCATGGCCAGCAAGGAGCCCTGACATGAACCCTATTGAGCATATCTGGGACATTCTGGGAAACATGGTGAGGAGGGATCCTCCTGTGCAGAACCTACAGGAATTAACAGACGCACTCCATCTTGAATGGCAACGAATACCACAATGGCGTATCAGTCGGTTGGTGACCAGCATGAGACGTCGTGTCCAGGCACAAGGTGGATATACCCGGTATTAATAATGACAGTCTCAAACTCGTGCACAGATGTTAAACTTCGTTTTCAGACACCATTAATGACAATCTAGCCACGTGTGTCAACTGTAGGGCAATAGTTGTCAGTTGTGTCAACGTAACCATATTCAGGCCTCGTTTTCAAGTTCAAACAAAAACATACAGTGTTTCCCCACCATCATAATCAGCATTCCTCTAGTTGCATTATTACCTCTTGCACTAAGATGGATGGGTACATAAATGTTTATGCTATTGCTTTCTTCATAGCACATGAATATACCCTCGCATGTGCGTAAAAATAGGGTGGTGCTTAACTTTTGCACAGGTGTATATATATATATATATATATATATATATATATATATATATATATATAAACAATGATTAGGGAAAAATTAAACAATTTAATTTCAGCCTCAATGTAAGTTTACATTAGATTGTATTTAATTAGCAATATTTTTAACATACCTTTCTTTAATGTCATCCTTTACTAATGACAGCTGCTTTTTTCTTTTTGTAAATTCATGACAGCGTCTATGGAGAGTCAATTAAAAATCATTTAGTATACATAACATATATAAATCTGACATACAACAAATAAAAACCCATAACAATAATTATTATACATGGATTGCACAGAAAAAAGATGTATTGGGCAGAAATTAATTAACCATTTAATAACATGCACCTTGACTAAGCTAGCCAAAACCAGGCCTTTGCAGTGGTGCTAAGAAATGTTCATTTGAAGACCAAGTGAGAATTTTGGAAATTTTATCACTGAAATGACTGGCTCAATAACTGAGCCAGTCATTTGTGTTAAATTTTCAAAGTTTTTCTTCACTTGTAAATGGACATTCATTGAGCAGAAACTTTACTTTTCTTGACAAATCTTGCCCATTAAACGTTAAACCACTTAAAAACATGTGCATGCACGATAGCTTGGACCTAGCTGCAGATTGACAAACACTTCATGGAACAGACATACACACGTACAGACAGACAGACAGGCAAACTCTTACCTTTCAAGATCTAACAGCTGAATCTCTAGAGACTGTTTTTTCTCCTATCAAATAAAGAAATGTTCAGAAATTTTAACAAATTCTATCAAGTAGAAATAATCAACTTCAAAATTAAATGATATAAATCAAATGATCCTCAGGCGTCTCCATGAGGAAATGACAGATGAGCTCCAAACAGCTCTCCAGAGATTTGCCAGGCAAATGATAGATGAGTGATTACACGAGGCTTTTCTATATATAACAGACCACTGCACGAGAGGCGAGTGATGGCTCTCCTCTCGCCTAAACTTAATTTTAAAGAATCTTATTTTTCACCTACATTGCTTTGTAACAATGACAGAATATAACCGAGTACTGTCACTGCTCGCCTTAATGGTTTAAGTTTTAATTCAGGAGAGCAAGTGATTGCTCAAAATTCTCATGGAGGCTGGATATAAACAAATTTTAGATAATTTAAACGAAATCACGGATTTCTATTTTCACGAGAGGGTTGCTATACTTACGTCCCTAACACTATGATATTTCCTAAATATCAACCTTCACTCAAAAACCCCGTATTAAAAAAGATAGGTGCCCTTAATGGGCAGGAAGACAATTGACAGTCAGCCGGATGCCGGCCTCAACTTCGTGCATGTGCAGACTGTCACTGCCTCAGCTTGACTATTGGCCGACACATGCAACTTAAAGGCCTGAAGACCGAGCCTCTGTGGGGTGGAGAGGCTGGGTCCGTGTTAGGGAGGTAAGGTTAACAACTCTCTCGTGAAAAAAGAAATCCGTGATTTCGTTTATTTCACTTCAAGAGATATACTTACCTCCCTAACACTATGATATTGCCAGAATTCGTAAGAGAATTTGGCGGGAGGGAGGCGAGGTCAAAAGACCAACTCATCCCTTGCGTGTTTTGCGCATGAAGCACTAACATCCGAAATTGTGTGACACACACAATCAGGCAATGATTTGAACATCTGATAACACCATCGATGGTGAGAGTAATGACCATATGTCAAATGCGCATTTCCCACCACACCCCCACCCCCCTAACCTCCCTCCTTTTGAGAAAGGAGAAGCTATGTCCTCAATGTCCCACACGCTCTCTAAGTACTGGTGCTAAGTATTACAGGACAAGAGACGAAAGGCTTCATTTCGTACTCTCAATAAATGAACCACATAATACAGGTACCATTACATTATTGTTAAATAATGGTAATACATCGTGACAATAAATTATGTAACAACAAAAGGCAGTACTGACCTTATGCATGAAAGCTGTATCCACAATTAACAAGTGCAACTTATCTACAATATATACACCTGATCATCTTTTGAATATCGATAAAGTAAGAGGATTAGTGGTGTCACGGAGGTAATGGTCGCTAAAACTTGACTCACAGTGCCACTGAGCTCCCGACTGTCATCCACCGGCACCCCGTTAAACAGGGTGGTGGACGCCACCATGCCACGGACACTGTGAGCCTTGGCTAAGTCAACTTGCTTACCAGTGGCGGATTTGTGGGAAAATTGAATACATTCCGCAATCCACCTAGATATAGTGTCTTTTGACGCCCTACCATGGGGTTCAATATAAGACACCCATAACGAGGACAGGTTCGTCTGCCATTCCTGTGTACGTTGTTTGTACCTGTTTAATGCGCGTACTGGACACCATGCATTTGAATTAGGATCAAACCTAGTCAAAGCTGGTAAAACAATTGGTTGACCTGTATATTTCAAAGACTGGTTCTTAGCCATGAAATTTATCCTAGGTAGAAGCCCAAGGCCTTCCCATGTAACCACATAACGGATCGGCCTCGGCGGATAAAGCATGAATCTCGCTTCTCCGTCTTGCAAAGGCCGCAGCAATTAGAAATACAGTCTTAAGTGTCAACATTTTCATAGAAATGGCACTTAGTGGTTCAAAGGGCTTGTCTGCTAGCACTTGAAGTACTACAGATAAACTCCAAGACGGAATCGCTGATGGATTTCTCGGTCTTAGATTACCCATGCCTTTTATTAGTGGTCAATGAACAGACTTCGTCACTTCCCCTATCAGCCAAGCAAGGGATAACTGATATCAAAGCCGACTTGTAGCCAGCAAGAGTTAGGCTTGAGGCCATAGGCATCATACAGGTGACAGGAAATCGGCTACTACCTGAATAGATGCATCCATTGAAGTAACATCTCTGTTTGAGCACCATTCTGCAAATCGATTGATTTTATAGTTATATGCTCTTGAGGTTGACCCCCTTCTGGCTTTTGCCATAAACATGGCTGCTTGCTCAGAAAAGCCCTCCTTAACTGCCAATTCCTTGACAACATCCACGCAGTCAATTGGAACATTGACGGGTTGTTGTGAAGGGACTTGCCCTGGGAAATAATATTGTCCGGCAGAGGATCCGGATTGCAGACCATAAGATCCAACAGATCCGTACACTATGATCAGCTTGACCAATTTGGGGCGATCAGAAGCACTTGGCACTCCTCCTGCCTGATTTTCTGAAGGACTTTTGGAATCTGGATTGCTGATGGGAATGCGTATGCATACATTCTCTCCCAGCTGATAGGTAACGCATCTGTTGCGCAAGCGCTTGGCCAAATGTACTTGTCATCTTCGTTGCGAACAAATCAATGTTGGGTTTCCCCCAGTGGTCGAACAGACGATCCGCCACACATTGATTTAGTTGCCATTCCGTAGGCAAAACACTCATCCTTCGGCTCAATGAGTCTGCTAACAGATTTAGCCTTCCCGGAATGTGAACTGCCTTCAAGGTGATCATATGATCTAGACACCGGTAAACCAGTTTCCAAGTCATCATACAGAGACTGGGCGACTTCGTTCCGCCCTGGCAGTTTATGTAAGTCACTACTGTTGAGTTGTCTGATCGAACTAGAACACTCTTGCTCTGAACTTTCTTTAAGAAATGATCCAGGCCCAGAACTACTGCTCGTAATTCCAGTAGATTTATATGTTACTGTGACTGATCCAGATTCCAAAGACCTGATACTGTGGCTTCTTCCAGGCAAGCCCCCTCCCCCCCCCCCCCACCCTCCCCACATCAATGCATCTGTGTACATTGTTATTTGAGGGTGGGGTGGGGTGAGAATCACACCCACCAGGACATTCTCTCTCTTCATCCACCATTGAAGGTGGTGAATAAGAGCTTCCAATACTGACACCTCTGAGTCCACGAAACCTGTCCTCTGGGTCCACTGTGTCATGAGAAATAACTGGATAGGCCGCCTGCGCAAGGCCGCCTGTGGAATGACTGGTTCCAGAGAAACCATCAAGCCCAGCATTCTCAAGTAAACCCATGCCAGTACATGACGACTGTTGTACACCGACTGTATTACTGAGATGAGTATTTCTACTCTCTCTTGAGTAGGGTAAACATACCCTATCTCTAGATCGAAAAAGATTCCCAGGTAAACACACTTCTGGGATGGAGTCAGCTCTGATTCCTGAAATTTTATTGTCCAGCCGAAGTCTGTGAGAGTTTTCAAAACTATCTCCAGATTTGCTGCAAGACTCCCGATTGTGTGCTTTTAACAGCCAATCGTCTATGTAGGTGTGGCCTGCTATGCTTCTCCTGCGGAGGTATGCCGTTATTGCAAGAACCACCCTGGTGAAGATCCGAGGAGCCGTGGAAATTCCGAATGGTAAAACAGAATTCTCACTGTCCGCCCTGGAATGCGAATCTCAGGTACCGACAAAAACTCTTCGCAATTAGAATATGGAAATAAGCGTCCTTCAGATCTATGGACGCCATCCACATTCCCATCTCCAACACCACCAACACCGTTTTGACCGTTTCCATTTTGAAACTTGGTGTGTCTATGAACTTGTTCAATGGCTTGAGGTTGAGAATTGGTCTCCACCCTCCAGTGCTCTTTGTCACTAGAAACACGGTTGAATAGAAGCCTGGTCAATTTTGTGCAGGTTGAATTGCTGCTTTTTCTATGAGGGAATTTATCTCTTCCTCTATACACAACCATTGATCTGGATCTCTTGGAATTTGAGTCCAGACCGGAACCAGAGACAGGTGCGATGGTGGGCATATCACAGCATTTTGACTATTTCCATTTTGAAACTCGGCGTGTCTATGAACTTCTTCAATGGCTTGAGGTTGAGAATTGGTCTCCACCCGCCAATGCTCTTTGTCACTAGAAACACGGTTGAATAGAAGCCCGGGCAATTTTGCGCCAGTTGAATTGCTCCTTTTGTATGAGGGAACTTATCTCTTCCTCTATACACATCCGTTGATCTGGATCTCTTGGAATTTGAGTCCAGACCGGAACCAGACAGGTGCGATGGTGGGCATATCACCCAGTCAGGCTGGCACCCGGCTGAAAGCCATCGCAAGACTAAGCGGTCCTGGGTTAACCGCTCCCAATCCTGCTTGTGTAAGCTCAAACGACCTCCCACGGGTCCACCTAGGGAGAGAGGTGGACATAAGCAGTGCAAGAGTGGGACTGTCTCTGGTCCTAGCATTGGTTTGGTTCTTGTGGAAATCGACCCATCAGGCACGATAACCACGACCGGATCCTTACGTGCCACGGCTTGCACTGCCCGCTCCTTGCGCAACGAGGTGCGCGGGCGGCTGCCTGGATGCAGGCCGGTGCTGGCGTGGCCGTGGCCTACGCTGCGCCGGTAGCTGGCCTCTGACTTGACCAGCGCCACCTCGGGCCTGCTGTGGACGGTACGCAGGGGGCGCTGCGCAAACGTGCTCCCTATGAAGCACCTCAAATTGTTCGCGCAGCGTCCTCTAATTATTGACTAGAGTGACTGTCTCCTGGAGGTGTCTACATCCCCCACCACCAAAGAGACCAGGCCCTGAGATCGACGTCCGCAGCAGCTGTTGTACAGATCCTGAGATGGACACAAATTATCTAGGGCAAATGTAGGTCTCGCCCTGACACTTCTAGTCACTAACCTAGTCATACAGTCCAGAGTCAGGTTAATACCATCCTGGATGGCTCTCCGAACTGAGACAGGGCTTGCTTAGCGCAATGCAGACGCTGTTACTACACCCTTTAACAGCTGTGACATGCAAGAGCGCCGCTATGGACGCTCTTGAGCTCTCCTCTGAATTGCGCAACGCAGTGTTTGCTGAGCGCAGGGCGCTCGAGCACAGCACTCCCGTGTTAGAACGGGAGCCTGGCCGCATGTCCTCACCAAGCGCTGCGCGATCATCAGCGCTCAACTTTGGCACTGTACCGTATTTCTGGTATTGGTCAGCAACAATATGGCACCGCATCGCCACCTCGCGGGGGGTGGGGCCTTCGCAAGCCATCCATTAGGCTTAATGGACGTCTCTGCCGCCGTGAACATATCAACTATCTTCTGCTAATGGCAGAGATGGCATGGCGGTAACTGCCGGCTTTCCAGCCAACCACGGGTGCTGGTCCCGCTGGCTTGCCGACTGTTCTACACAGAGCCCTGGCCTAACGTTTACCAGCCATTGGCACGTGTCAGACCAGTCCTCCTCTGTGGCCACCTGTGAGTGCGCGACAAGGCGCTGGTCTTTGTCATCCTCCATTGCACTCGCAGGTGTAAACGTGGCTGGAGCCGTAAATACTGCTGGCAGGCCGTGGAAAACATGCGGGCCCAAGAGTGCAGGCATGTCTTGCACCACGGCTGAAAATCCAGGAGCCGGCGCCATGGAAACGTGCAGGGTGTAATCCACCACACCATGGCTCGGACCAGCCACCGTCATATCCTCGGCAAGCCGAGGTATACAGAAATGGCGGTCATCCGCTGCAACCCGGGGCCACCCTTTGAGCCATGAAGGCCATCCCTACGGGAGTAGTTCCATGGAAAAGATTGGCCGTGGCCCCCCCCCCCCCCCCCCCCACCCCACCCAAGGAGGTGCATGATCGTCCGTTTCCATGTCCATGGCTTCAACGGGTGAACTCAGCAGAAAATCCTCTTCCTCCTGACCATCATACACTGCCTCTGGGCTAGCAAAGAGCGCTAACCTGGGCTGACCAGGGAAGGTACCGTAAGAGGCGGCGGTACCTTTCAGGCGCGGACACTCTAGGCGTGAGCCTGTGTCCAGCGGCCCCGGTCCAAGATCAACTGACGAGTCAAGCCTCCAGCCGGGATCATTTAGACCGGCTCCAGGATCCATTGGCAAGGCAGCGGGCCTTCCAAGATCTACTGAAGCCACCACTGATTCTGAAACATTTTCGGGCCACGGACCACGACGGACACCAGAATCAGCGGTGGTGATTTTCTGCTCGGGAGCAGATGAAGCAGACAATAAAATACTCGGCCCAGGGAGCATGCTGCAAAGTAGCTCTGGTACCAAATCTTTTATTGTCTTTTTCATCTCCCCCATCATTTCCAACCTGAAAGGTCTCCATTTCCAAAGAAACAGAAGCCTTTCTCTTACCCTTGCCACTTATACTCTTCATCGCACACTTCTCCTCCTCCGACGCCTTGTCCTTCGCATATAACAACAAGAATTCAGAGAATAAGTGGCCCACCCCCCACTGTTTACAGACATCATATTTTAACAATGGACCGCAAGGTGAACATTTTACAGAGGTGAAGAGCAAACTTTGACTTGATTGATCGGCTACAAACGACAAAATCAAAACCTCATGGAAGCTCCACCAGACAACCACTCTTCATCACCACTCACTTATTTATTAAAAGGGAAGGGTGGGACCAGAGGACAGAATGACAAGCTCTCTCTTATGGGAGTCTATATCATTCTGGGCATAGTCTTTTTCCCCTAACATTTATAGGGAAATAGTAGAGACAAACCTCTTTAGATGTGAACAAACCTCCTTACAGAAACCTGTGGACACAATCTTAGATATTTTTGTGAAAAGCTTGTGACAATCTCTACCTGAAAGTAGTACAATAAATACAATCATAGAGATATTAGCATTTTATGGCGCCAGATAATAAAGTTAGAGCGCCCATAATGTCTACACCACGTCACGGAAACAGGTGACACCGCGTAATTAAGACGTAATTAAAACATAATTGTACTAGAGTTCACCTGGTAACTCAGTCCTGGCATGGCCTCAGACGAATTAAACTTATCAGACATGATCTCTAGCACTCTAAAACAACTTTAGATATGAAAATTGAGCAAAACCTAAGAAGTGGATACAAAAACACAAGCATGTGATTCAGGCCAATAGTCAAGAAAGAGGCAGTGACAGTCTGCGCATGAGGCGAGGTTGGGGCCGGCACATGTCTTCCTGCTCATTAAGGGCACCTATCTTTTTTAATCTGGGGTTATTGAGTGAAGGTCGATATTTAGGAAATATCAGTGTTAGGGAGGTAAGTATATCTTTCTAAGTGAAATTTGGGGTACGCACTATGGCTATCGTAATTTCAAGCGAGTGACCAACAACTCATCTGAAATCCGCCGTGTGTGTGTGTGTGTGTGTGTGTGTGTGTGTGTGTGTGTGTGTGTGTGTGTGTGGAGGTGAGCGGGAGTGATCGCTCACCTCTCACGGCAAAGCCTGATACCCCCCAACCCCACCGCAATGGCAGTCATCTTAATGGGATGACATAGTCCCGTTGGTTAGCCCCGAGATTGAGTTACGGCGAATTTATCGGTGCAAGAGTTTAGCAAACAAGTACAATCATTCAATATAACAGTGATAACTATGTCCGTGTTCCAAGTGTGGTGTTCGTATTTCACGTGAATGATGACCCTCATCCGAGCTAGATTTATTCCTATTGGTTCCATTGTGTGGAGCTGGTGGATCCAATGGCATTCTTTCTGTTTCCTTCATGGTGTGGACTCAGGGTTAGTTTGATACTAAGAGATGACTTGTATGATACGGAACCTCAGGTCACTTCTCGTGTGTTTTCGTTGATTAACCCTTGAGAAATTAAAATTTTCTCTTAGAAAATGTCCATTTGCAGACCAGGAAGACTATTTTTGAAATTTTACCACTGAAATTCCGGTGGTAAATTTTCAAAAATAGTTTTCTCTTGGTCTGCAAATGGACATTTCTCAAGACCACTGTAGAAGACGTTTTTGGATGATATGAGTGGTAAAGGGTTAGTGTCTAGAAACTGGTGTGTCATAGCTCTCATTTTTGTATAGGTTTGTGATTGAGCGAAGGTGCTCTTGTATCTTGATTTTGAATAGTCTTAGCGTTTCTCCTACGTACTGCTTATTGCAGTGTTTGCAGGTCAGGAGATAGACAATGTTTCTTGTTAGACACTTGCCAACAATTTTTGCCCTGTAAGCAAGCGCGGTGTGGCTGCTCTTGAGGAATCTATGTTTATTCATCTTGTTGCAGATGTTGCAGTTTTATGCGTTTCATTCTAGGAATGGGTTTCTATATGGTTGCTCCATGTCGCGTGTGGTGGCCATTTTGTTTTGATTTTTCTGTATCCGAAAAGGATTTTTTCTGGAAACAGTATTCGACAATGCTGGCTTGCGTGGAGAATAGGCCAATACTTGTTGATTCTTTTTTTTCTTTTTTTTTTTTTAGGAATATCCATGTTCTGGTGAATTCGCACACAAGAATGGGTCTATTAGTTTTTTTGGTTGTGTTGAGTGTTGTTGCTGTTTGGGGTTTGAAGAGCATTAGACGTGACTTTTCACGTGCTTTATTTTTGCGATTGTCAGGATCTCATGAGGGTATTCTCAAACATTCAATTTAACATTGCATCGCTGAATAAGTAATTAACTATAGTAAATAATTGTTCATAAGCATTATAATTGAAATACTGCTTATTGCAAAATATACCTTTATTCCTATTAGTAAGACGGTGTGCTTGCCCATTCGTCCATGATGTATCAATGAAGAGCAACCCGCACACAGCAACATTGGCTCCGTCTCTGAATGAAACAAAACATATTACGGCAAAATTTACAAGATCCACTAAAATTCATACTTTTTCTTTCAAAGTGGTTTAATGAGATATATGTATTATCGCTATGTCCATCCAAAATTAATATTCAAACGTCATACTTTCACCAAATGTTGACAAGAATTAACAGCCTTCATGAACTTGACCTCACACATAGTAATGCAACACTACATATATTCAGAATTGAGATGCAAATAAATGCCAATCACAGTGACTGCAGGGGTAGATTTTAAGGATTTTTTCTACTAACCCAGACGGGATATTGCATCATTGATTTTACTATCACGCAGCAAATTTCACTAACCCAATGTTTGTAATCCCAATGCTGATCACGTCTTTACTCAATTCACCAATGGATCCCTATAAAACTCATTTCCATGGCAACCATACAGAGCTGTTGAATATTTTGAAATTAATTTGTCCGGAAAGCTGTTGCTGCCTTCGTATTTCCTCTTTTGAGAGAAATACTA
This sequence comes from Chaetoderma sp. LZ-2023a, assembly GCA_034401795.1. NCBI lineage: Eukaryota > Metazoa > Mollusca > Caudofoveata > Chaetodermatida > Chaetodermatidae > Chaetoderma > Chaetoderma sp. LZ-2023a. Next base: position 61,561,225 of record CM067360.1, read on the forward strand.
ACCTAGTCGGGTTAGTGCAGGTGTAGTTTTACTAACCCATATGAAATTCTATCCTCGGATTAACTGGTTAGGTGTTAAAATCGACCCAGGCAGTGTAGTCTAAGATGTCATTGCCTGGAAAAGCCATTTCAAGCTATGGCTTGCCCATTTCTAGCTAATCTGTGTCGACTTTATATAGATATAAAATATCTGTGACTGAATCAATTTTAACACTTTACAACCTGGATTTCAAAAATCTCAATTTCAAGGGAACTTTATACAAGCCGGTGAATATTTTGAAAGGAAATTGACTAGGAGCTGTTGCTGCCCATTTTTAAAATTGAAAATCTACAATTTAACCCTTTAATGGTCAAATCTGATTAAGAAAACTTAAATATCTGCCTATTGAATGTACATTTACAGGCCAAAAGAATACTATTTTTTTTAAATTTATAACTTGACTGACTGGCTCGGTGCCAGTTATCGAGCCAGTCATTCCAGTGGTAATTTCCAGAAAATTGTTTTCCCTTGGCCTGTAAATGGACATTCTACAAGACCATAACAGAAGCTGGTTTTGGTCGGCATGACCATTAAAGGGGTAGAGCATACAATTCAAACACTTTTGGGACAGCTATGTTCCACTTTCGTGACCAAACTTCTTTATTTGAATGCGATATCAGCAAACATGTGAAGTATTTTAATTATGATGCCAAATACATGAGTGATATATCCGAGCCCTTCGTTCAATCAAATATTGCAAGAAGATATAAATGGATTGTAGTACTGATACAGATGTAGTAACGAAAACATGTATGAAATGTGGTTTCCAAACACATGATAGTTTATCCATAGCTAACTTAATCGTGATTCGACTTCGACGCCATATGGCCCTCAGTTTATCTTATATTTAAGCCATCTTTATTTCACAAAGGGCAGCTAAAAATTAATACTTAAATGTGTAGAAAATTAGCTAAGCTTTCATATCACCTCAACAATACTGTGGTTTTAGGCTAGTCGATCATATAGAAGTCGCTTTGAGTGTAATATCCTCAAGTTTATTGGCCATTGGCAGAACAGAACAAAACGAGATGACCACTGGACAAATTTTAATCAAATTTCTGTGACGAAGGTTTAGACAGGTTTTATTAAAATTGTCCCAGTGTTTAATATGTCGACTTTTATTTGATTTCCTCAGAAATCTTCAGAAAATACAAGATGGTTGCCAAACACTATACATTTTTATTGATCCACAGTGGCCATGGTATTTTTTACGTATAAACTTTCCTTGAATAAACTTTATTGGTCCTTAGTCCCTAATCATATCTCCCAAATTTCGGCCTGATCCATTCATCAGTTCTGGGGAAGTCGTTTTTGCTCTAAGGATGCTTCCTGCAAACATAATTGAAATCAGCCCAGTGGTTCTCAAGCCACTTTAAATTTCCAATTGCATTACCATGAAAGGTTTTTGCGGGAAAATGATCGAAGATGGCCGCCAAACCCTTTATAATCCGACTGTTTGGTCAGCTTCGAAAGTGCAAATTTGAAATCAGCATACCCAAAAACCTATATAAACACCATTTTGGCTTCAAGATACATAAAAAAATAAAATATCCAATATGGCCACCAATCACACTATAGTTTGTTTGGTCCACGGCATCCATGTTTTTTTTACAAATTAACTTCCCTTGAATAAACTTTAATGGCTGTTAGTCCCTAATCATATCCATCAAATTTCGGTCTGATCCATTTGAACAGCGGTTCTGGAGGTCCATTTTCATGAAAACTGGGTTATCCAAGATGGTCACCAAATCATTTGGCCAAGCAAGTTCCCTCGAACAAACTTGGTTCAGCTTTTGGCCCAGATGATATTTCATGAGTTTTGAATCAATCTCCCAAGCGATTTTGGAGATTTTTAAAGACGTTTCCAGAAATTGGTCAAAATAAAAGATGGATGCAGGCCAAAGTAGATCAATCGGCTTCCTTTGAACAAATTTGCATTTCTATGCCCTATAGATGTTTCTTGTCAAATACAAGTGGTTCTTGAGAAGTAATTTAAAGAAGTTGACGGATGACAGACCGATGACGATCACCTTGGCATAAGCTTGAACTTGACCATTCAGGTCAGGTGAGTTAATAATCTAAGTATATCAAAAGTGCTACAAGCACACCTGCACTCGGTGTACAGTCATCACACTCGACTGTCGCCTCTTTGCTCTCACACGATTGGCAGAGAATGGAACAGAACTCCTCCATAATGGCAGCAAATCTCAGGAAAATATATTTTCTGAAAAACAAACAATTTCTGTTCACCTTTATATTGCAAAATAACAAGTGTGATAAGGCAGCTTGGTAAAAAATGTCAAAAAGACAGACAGACATATTCAGGGGTAGATTTTAAGGATTTTTTCTACTAACCCAGACGGAATAGTGCATCATTGATTTTACTATCTCGCAGCAAATTTCACTAACCCAATGATTGTAAGCTCAAGGCGGATGGATCACTTCTTTAATCCATTCACCGATGAATCCATAAAACTCATTTCCAAGGCAACAATACAGCGCTGTTGAATATTTTGAAATTAATTTGTCCGGAAAGCCGTTGCTGCCCAAGGCAATCGACTTTCCGGACAAATTAATTTCAAAATATTCAATAAAGCATTGACGCTAGCAGAAAATCTTTTCTTTTGTCAATTTTTGGTGGGTACTGAACATAATGATATAAGTGTTTTTCGTATTTCCTCTTTTGACTGCATTGCTAACCCAGATGAGTTAGCACAGGTGTCCTCCTGCATGACGATGCAAACACTTTTTAACATTAGACACATTTTAGATTGACGTGGTGTACAACCACTCTGTCACATTTCATCCAATTCTCTCTCAGACTGTAGGAGTTGCACAGACAAGATATTTGGGATGTACAAACTGAAATTTTGTCATGTTTCATCCAATTCTCTCTTACGCTGTCAAGAGTTACAGTGAGAAGCTTTGCCGGATGCACGAAACGGATGGACGTATGCATCCAGATGGATGGATTGATGCAAAAAAATGTCAACACTAGGTGTATGTTTTGGTGGTGTAAAATCATCCTGACAAGTTTCAAACAATTCTCTCTCAAACTGTAGGAGATGCAGAGACAAGATCTTTGTGGATGGATGGATGGACAGATTCTAGTTGCCTTAACTATCTTTCTATGAAATCTGTCTTTCATTAGGCAGAAATTTGTATCATAGTATGATAGTGGTGAGTGTATTCCGGGGAGGGGAAGGAGGCAGCAGCAGAGTTTAAAAGGTCAAATCACTTGTAACACAACTCCTCTGAAACTGTTAGACGGAACACAACAGAATACGATATGTGAGTTATCTATAGGATTCCGGAGTGCAAAAGGCCATTTACATTTGGCTCCACCCCCAGGGGTGGGTGCGGGAGAGGTCAAAGGGTCCAATTTTAACCTGCGGAAATTGATTGTAACACATCTCCTCCGAAACCGTTGAACAGAATTCAATGAAATTTGGTATACATGTGAGTTACCCATATCAATGTGGAGTACATGAGCACATTTATATTTGTCCCCACCCTGGAGGGGATTCCAGAATCCTTGTCACTTTAAATGTTCATAAATAGCAGCTTCATTCAATCACTATTATTTTATAATAATGCAAGTATGTGCAACCTATCCTCAATGAGAGCCCTCTGCTTTTTAATTTTTACTATGCCCTGATTGCATTCACCTCAAAATGCTAAGTTACAGCACTGGAATGTCATCCCAGTTAGTGAGATTGAGTGTCGTCCTGATAATGAGGTGTCATCTCTCATAGTGAGCAGGGCTGGGGGTAACTAGCTTGTAACGGTAACTGACAGTAACTTAGTTACATTTTTCATGTAGTTTAAGTAACTTGTAGCTGAAGAACTTTTTAAACTGAAATGTAACCAGTTACATAGCAAAAGTAACTGAAATTTCAGTTACTTTTCAGTTACACTTCAAACTTTTCTAACAAATTTATTTTGATTTTTTTAATTTGCAGCATAGCTACTTTTATACACGTGACACTCCAATATCTGAATTATAATCTAATCATACAGGTAAGCTGTATATTATATTGAAGCTAATTTTACTGGAAGATGTTAATGCCATTGGCAGCAACCTTATTTCTAAGCATCAGATATTTTTTTTTTTTAAATTACCATTGGAATGACTGGCTTGATTATTGGGCGCAGTCATTCCAGTGTAAATTTTCAAATATTAATCTTGGAGCACGCAAAATAGACATCTACCGGGCCCAAATTTTCATTTTCTTCATCAGTCTTGACCATTAAAGGGTTAACACATTATTTGTCTGTATAAGTCATATTTAGAGGCTATAATTCTAACAATATTCTTGTTAGAAATGATAATCTGACTGAATGCCATTGCTGCATGAGGCAACAACAAACATTATTCAAAATCTTATACAACTTTTACATTAATCTAGCTTAGACACAGGTTGTTTACTAAATCATTATAGAATTCAGTCAAATTGATCAAAGAATTTTCAGAAGGTTCTTTATATTTTATAGCTGCAATGGATTCAGTTCTGTCAGTATATTATATCAGTGGGTATGGTGGTATCAGTGGGTGTGATGGATCTTGAAGAAAAAAATAATAAATAGTTCGATGCGAAGTGTCATTCTTGACTTAAAGATTGTAATGATCTCTTAAGCCGATTAACCCTTAAATCGTCACTCGAGTCAAAAAGTCTATGCAATCGTCCCGAGAAATATCCATTTGCAGAACAAGAAGTCAATTTAAAAAAATTTATCAATGGAATGACTTGCTCGGTAACCGAGCCAGTCATTCCAGTGATAAATATTAAAAATTTATCTTCCATTTTCCCGCAAATGAACATTCACTAAGCACAAATTTAGATTTTCTTGATCAATCTGACCATCAATAGGAAAAGATTACACTATTTCTGCAAGCATGATACTTCTTGAAAATCTGGCCCACAAAATAATAGGATTTCCTATAAATCTGGTTAAAAAAAAAAAAGGATTCCCTATTAAAATAGGAAAAATATTTTATTTCTACTATATATCTCAAATTGGTCGACTACATTATAGTTTTTATCATGACACTCTTGTTCGTATAGTTCTTCATAATAATTATAAGACATTTGAAGTCACTGAAATGTAACTAGTTACATTATACCTCCACACAGAAACCCTCTAATACCTTGCAAAACAAAAAATTGCAACATCTGCCAAAAAATGCAGAAACAGAGATACTTCAAACACCGGATTAACATACAAATCCAAAATTATTGGAAATTGCCAAACAAGGAATGTCGTCCACCGCCTAACTTGCAACACATGTAAGAAACAATATGTAGGAGAAACACTACGCACATTCAAAATATGCATCTAAGAGCACCTTCGCTCAATCACAAATCTCTATAAGCATGAGAGATACGCTACCCCCGTTTCAAGACACTTCAACAAACCTGGACATTCTAGATTGAACATGGAATTCAGAATAATACAGGTTCTGTCCTCAGACCCTGATGACGAAGTCACCAATAAATGGAGAAAACAAAAGGAGTGCCATTGGATACACCAGCTCCACACAATTGAGCCTATAGGTATCAACCTAGCAGGATAAGTCAACGCCTTCCCTGGGCCGACACGCGCACCACACACGGACTGACCCAGTACGTTGTTATTATCGCCGCCCCCCCATCCCCACATTATGCAAAGTAACAACAAATGTAAATGTAACTGACAGAGTCCAATGGAACTGTAACTAGTTATATTTAAACATGCCTGTGCTGTTAAGGTAACCTGTTGAAAACTTTCTCCATAAGGTTGCCTTAATTTATTTTAGGGGACCTGAAACGGGTTACCTTAATCTGTTGATGTTAGTATGGACATCAATGACCTTTCTAAGGTTCAGGTTACCATATGTCTACTTAAAACATATAAAGCAACCTATTATGGGTTACCATTGGAAATATTACAGCAGAGACCTGTTAAACTAGATGATATAAATCAAATAATCAACAACCCCCTCCCTCTCCCTCCCCCCCCCCCCAAATAATGTACATTTCCCTAGAATCATAGCCAACGTTCCCATGAAGTTTCGTCACAATACTCCAAGCAAAGATAAAGTTATTGAACGAAAACCCCAAATTTGCACGGATGGACAGACACAAATTCAGGGACAAAGGGATGGACGGATGGAGGGACGGGCTGACTGACCCACAAAATAATGTACATTTCCCTAGTACCATAGTACATAATCCCCCCTCCCCTGTAGCGCAGGGGGGGGGGGGGGGGGGATATGACCCCAGAGCCTGATAGTGAGGAATGACATCCCTGATAGTGAAGGGTGTCATCCTTATAGTGAAATCTCATCCCTGATAGTGAGGGTGTCATCCCTCATCGTGAGATGGAGTGTCGCCGTGATAGTGAGGCATGTCATCCCATATAGAAAAGGGTGTCATCCCTGATAATGAAGGGTGTCATCACTGATAGTGAAGGGTGTCGTCTCTGAAAGTGCGGATGTATCATCTCTGATAGCGAGTGTCATCCGTAATAGTGATGAGTGTCATCCCTGATGGTGAGGCGTGTCATCACTGATAGCGAGGCGTGTCATCCCTGATAGTGAGGAATGTAATCCCTGCTAGTGATGAGTGTCATCAGACATCGTCATCGCTGATGGTGTAATCCCTGATAGTGAAGGGTGTCATCCCTGACAGTGAGGGGTGTCATTCCTGGTAGTGAGGTATCATCCCTGAGTGTGGTGCGGTGTCATGCCGTTTAGTGACTGTCATGTCTTATAGTAATTTTTTGCATTCGGAGTAATGAAAACCTCTGACCGTAACTCATATTGTATAGTTATAATAGATAGGCTATTATTTCTCAGCATATTCGCATGCACAACTATAATGTTATATTTGACGTAGCTAAAATTAATGTTGGGAATTGGTACTATTTTTCTGATCAATGATTGGTTTTATATACTAACCGATGATCAATTAATGATTGATCATAACAGGCTCTCATTTTTTTACTCATTTTGTATCTTCAAGGATACTTACTCCTTTCAAACCAAGTCGCAGGTATGAGAGATTTTTAATAATTTAAGAAATAATCTGTTGAATATTTTGAAACTAATTTGACTGGAAGCCTTAGGCAGCAACAGCTCCCAGTCAAATAAGTTTCAAAATATTCAACATGTTATTGGTAGGGTTGCTTTAAAATTAATATATTATTTTAGCGCTGAAAGAATAAATGTCTTACACTAAGGAGTAATACTATATAGTTGTAACAATTAAATTTCAAAAAAGTATTCGTTTTCTAACTTGACCAGTTAAAATATATTAATAAAGTCAATTTATAAACAACCAAAATCGATTTCTAAAATCATGATCGATCGGTTGGTTGAAGATGCAAACCAATCAATCATCGATCAAATCGATTAATCGGAAGAATAGCTGAAATTGTGTAACAAATGCGTTCTGGTGAATATCTAATGACTACTTGATTTGTTTTTATTGTTTCTGTTGTAAAAATTCCCACACCTGCTATATCCCGTATATTCTCACATTTGCCAGCTTGTGAGTGCACGTAAACATTTTCCAGGTCCTGGTTCGGTCATTCCGGAATTTCACCAACCGCTGCATCGCAATTTTTGACAGCTAGATTTTTACATCAATAGGAATCTATGCATTAGGATTGCACGATTTTTTGATTTAATCGTGAAGTTCAGTTTATTTTTCAAATCACGATTTTTACGATGCAATTGAGGAAAAATCGGAAAATCGTCAAAAATTTCATGTTTGTTTAAAATCTGAAGTGTGTACTTTTCCATCGCATTTTATCAGTACACGAGTACAATTATTATCGATTCATGCCTGTGTTCATTGTGTTTATATCCCGCCGTGCCATGCATGTTTCGAATAATCACTAATCACAACACATAGCGCTACGATAAACAAGCTAACAATAGCGAGGTAACACCTTTGTTATTGAGAAAGCCAGCTAGTTACACCATCGAATCGCCATATAATATTCTTTCTTTCGCTGCAGACCCCGAGTCTGTCGCAAAATACCAAGTATATACTTAGTTGCAGAGTGTTAGGCAATAATCAGTGAACATAATTCTTTTTAATTCTAGAGTTAGTAATTACAGGCAGTGTAATAATTTTTCCTTTTTGATTCGGTTGTCATGTCTAATTAAAGAAAATAAAGCAACAGCATTACAGATTGTTGTATTTTGAGCTGTTGATTACTCTTAAATGTAAATCATACATTCTGAAAGCAACTATAAACTGCACTACAGGATGCGATTACGCCGTCAGTCTCGTATCTACTCAAAGCTACCATTCTATGTATGTGTCTTGCACAGTATCTCCATGAGTACTAATATAAGCGTCTTCGCGCTACTTGGGTAATTACCTACACTTGTCCTACAAAGGGAGACTATAAGCGGAAGCTGATACATCACATAATTTTTATTTTTTCTCGACATCATTTTATATCAAATTTTGATGAAATAAATGATATTTATTAAACTATACAGAATATTTAGGCGGTCCCAATTAATAATTTCACTCCCGTGATGATCGATATAAGGTATACCTTAGCATAGACGTAGAATGATAAGAATTTGTCGCATGAAATTGTGTTCTAATTTTGTGCTAGTTTTGTATCTTTCATTTCAACTTTTTCTAGAAATTCCATGTCCCAGTTTTCATGACTTGTCACGTTACCCTGGTTTATACTTTTGGGAATTTGGACCTACGAATTACTCGAAAATCATGATTTTTTTAATAAAATCAATCGCGATGTTTCAAAGCAAAAATCGTGCAAGCCAAATATGTATATTGATATTAAGAAATTATGATCGCTAAGGTGGAGTAAATCGTTTCGTTTTGATAACAAGCAGTTTTCGACCCAGACATGTTCCGAGTCGAGCGCTATCATCCCACTTTTGTAAATGCACTATTGACAGTGGCTGTTAATGGTACACATGGCAACCATGACAACTATTCAGACCAATAAGTATTATATTGTGTTTTGATACCTACTGGCTAACTCTTCGCTTTAAGGCATTTATTTATTTAATTAAATTAGAAAGAGTAACCACTATGCTTAATAGCATTTCTCAATAATTGTGGCCATTCTTCAGAATTTATTTGACAAAGGAAGTCATTCTAATTTTCTTTGTCATTTAGCTTAACATATATGGGCAACCTGAAAATGCATGAAATGGCATCATACGGCAACTACATCTTTTCATTTATTTCTAACCCTGTTGGTACGGTCTCACTAGCTACTTGGAAATGTTTAATCTGTGCATGATAACCACGGTCGTATGTTGTGTATTTATCAAGTGTCAAGTATGTGCATGAAGTTAGGCTTGCGCGATTACGTGATTAAATCGAAAATCGTGATTATGTTAAAAATCGCAAATTTATATGATTAAAATTTAAATAATCGAATAAGCGTGAATATTTTCTATTGCATAAAATATTACAAAACCTAACTTGCAATTACTTTTTAATGAGATCGGTCATGAAAAATGGCATTTTGATTAGTGAATGGATGTCCATTAGCAGGGCAAGAGAAGACTCTTTGAAAATGTATTACTGGAATACCTGGCTCGATTCAGGCATTCATGTGCTCCATTTTCAAACATAGTATTCTCTTACCCTGCAAATGGACTTTTCTAAACATCATTGCAATTTTCATCATTGATATTCCTTTGTTGTTATTTATGGCTTGGTAATTTGTATCCAAGCTGATTAATCGAGTAATCACGATTATTTTTTAATAATCTATCGCGATCACTCAACGCAATAATCGCACAATCCTACATGAGGTACAGGCATATCAAAACATAATTTTCTCATTACTGTGTGATCATAGTTCACAGATTAGTTCTTTCAACCCTTTATTCGATGAATAATGGCCATAGCATTGAATAAATTATCCATAGATCATCAAACCATGTCTATCTTTAAAGTACAAGTAATATTGTTAAACTGCTTTTAAAGGCCCACTTTCACATCAGAATGTAAAGTACAATTGTTAAAATGGTACACTTTTCATGTATACAGAACAGAAAATTCAATTTCAAAACTTAAGATCATATTAATTTATATATTAGAATAGTGCTAATTGTTAAAAGATACTTCCATTACATAGCAGTTCAGGAAATCTCAGAATTCAGAAACATTTCCGAATTCAGAAACTCTGTTATGACTTATGATAGTTTCCGAATTTAGACATTGGATTTCTGAATTTGGATACACACAAAGGCTTTTAACAATTTTAGTACTTATTGATCAATCAACCTAAGGTATGCACAGCATGTGTTAGATGTCTTATATATGAGTAGGCTAAAGAGAATTTGTGTCTAAAGCCAAGATGGACATGAGAAAATGCCTTGAACATGCGGTCATAACTAGACTTGCGCGACTACATGATTAAATCGAAAATCACGATTATGTTTTAAATCGTGAATTTATATGATCGAATAATCGTGAATATTTTCTATTGCAAAAAATATTTCAAAACCTAACTTTCAATTACTGTTTAATGCGATCGGTCATGAAAAATTACATTTTGCTTAGTGAATGCATGTCCATTTGCTGGGCAAGAGAAGAACTGCAAATGGACTTTTCTAAACACCATTGCATTTTCGTAATTGATATTCTTTTGTTGTTATGTCTTGGTAATTTTTATCCAAGCTGATTAATCGAGTACCGTATCTCGCTTAATTGAAGCCTATGCTCTAATAGAAGCCCACCCCCTAACTTTGACATGAGCTTCAATGATTTATTAGCAGTTTCAAAATGGCGAAACTCTGTATTAGAAACCCACCCACCCTAACTCAGCAGATTGTATAACAACATTTTTTTACGAGCAAAATTGTAAGAATAGCGTGTATAATAATAACAATCGTGTCACAGGGTGTGTCTACTTCAGACCAATCTCTGCCCTGATACATTTCCGGCCCCTCTAGAAGTCAATACAGGCCTCGGATTTGTAAATCTCGACCACCTATTAGATTAACACTAATAGTACCGGTAGGCCACGTATGTTCAAAATATAATAGTTTATTCCACACTTTTGTAGTCAAAATGCGCATCCAACAGTCTTGGCGTGATTAAATACATTCCTTATAAATATATTTTAAGACCAAATATATGTACCAAACAAGCACGGGAGAAAATGCACATCAATTTTGTAACGCCGATTAACATTAAATGATCCAAATTGAATTATTACGAACGATAATATAGCCGGCTTCTTGAACGTTTAAGAAAACCATAAAATGGACGGATCAAGTCTCCTGAAATCAGTTCACTGTTTGTACATTCTTAATGCCCTAACAGGACACCAGAGTTTGTCGGAAGGCGAAAAAGACGATAATGATTTTTAAATGATCGGACTAGCAGGAAACCGGTTAGACTGTTTTAGATAAAAAATCCCTTCTGGGATATAAAACTAAACCATCTCCTGAAACTATAAATCTCTCCCTTTCAGCAGAAAAAGCATGAATTTCTGAACGCTTTCTAGCAAAGGCCGTTAAAACTAATAGAGGAAAGAGGTTCAAAATGACGGCCTGCCAGAACTTGAAGAACCAAAGCCAAGTTCCATGAAGGTAAAGGCTTAGCTATCGGAGGACGAATATTGCCTAGACCGCAAATAAAAACAATTAAAGGTCGTAGTGTCCTTGACATCGGTATACAGAAGGCAAGGAAGAGAAGATGCCAGAGAAAATCTATCCCCTAACCGTATTGGCTGATAAATGTAAGGAATGAAAGAGATATTTTAAAAAGTCTAATACTTGGGGAATAGAAACAGAATTGGGCACGAGACATTGGTCTGAACACCATTCTCCAAAAATTTTAAGTCGACACTTGTAAACTCTGCGGGTCGACTCTCTTCTGGAAGAATCGATAATTACTGGAGATCTTGAAGAAACTTTATTCTCATAGACTTTAGTTTTGATATTCTCCAAACACACAGACTGAAGATTTCTGGGTTTTGATGAAGACAAAGACCTCTTACTTGAGACAGAAGATCCTGGGAGAATGGAAGACGAGGGACGTCTACCAACCAGGAGATCCACAAACCAAATCTTCTTTGGCCAAAAAGGAGCCATAAAAGAATCTCGCAGATTTGTTCTTTGACATTCTTCAACACTAACCAGAGCTCTAGATAAGCTTTTCAATACTTAGGTGATTCACTCTTAGAAATTTTGTAAATTGGGTTTCTTTGGAATTTAATTGGGTTATTATTCATTATTAGCAAGAGAACTGAAATTAATTGGGTGATTTTCTATTTCAGTACTCATGATGTTAAAAATTAATTGGGTGATTGGCAATTTTTATTGGATGAAAACGCAAAAACCCTGCATATCTAGAGCTCTGACACTAATGGAATCAAAATCGAACGCATAGACGAACATTCCTGTCCAGGACTGAGACAGGGCATCCACCGCCAGGGCTTGACTGTCCGGAAAGAGACATGTAAGAGGAGATCTGAGCATTCAGAGATATCGCAAACAGATCTACCAGAGGACGATCCATAAGACTGAAAATCGCTTTGACAACCGACCTCTTTAACTGCCACTCTGTGTGGGCGAATTTGCTGGGATGTGACAGTTGGTCCGCAAGAAAATTCAGACTGCCTGGGACATGAGAAGACACTAGAAGAATCCGATTCTTGCGACACCAATAGGAGAAGGTTCCACACTTCTAGACAAAGGAGGGATGACCGTGTACCCCCTTGCCTGTTGATATAAGAGACCACTGTCAAATTGTCTGACCGAATCAACTTTGAGACCTATCACAAGATCTGAACATGAAAGGAGAGCCTTCTTGACACCACACAATTCCAGAATGTTGATATGAGCCGTCGACTCCTCCAGGGACCAAAGACCGGAACCGACAGCCCAGACCGCTCCCCATCCCTCCTGAGAAGCGTTTGTGAAGATAATCGCCTGAGGGGAGGACTTTACCAGTGGAACACCCATCAGAAGCAGAGAACAATCTTTCCAAAAGTCTAGAAGAGGAATTGAAGGAAATTTAAATTTCCCATTCTCCGAGATCTAACAATACTCACCATTCTGTTACTTCTGATATACAGATGGCCCTGACAGCTGGCTCTAGGACTATAGACGTAGAAAGTGACTCCTTGGAACCGGGTGCTCGGCTCCCAACTGCCGAGTACCCATCTACCATAGAGCTCATGTTGTTTGCATAGCCACCAAACAAGAGAAACCCATGGCTTGCCTCCGTGGGGCTGGGAGGCTCGATCCATAACAGAATGGTGAGTATTGTTAGATCTCGGAGAATGCAGGAAATGTCAATTTCCCTTTCTCCGAGATCTAACAATACTCACCATTCTGTTACTTCTGATATACAGCTGGCCTTGACAGCTGGCTCTAGGACTATAGACTTAGAAAGCTTTACCGACTCCTTGGAACCGGGTACTCGGCTCCCAACTGCCGAGTACCCGTCTACCATAGAGCTCATATTGTTTGCATAGCCACCAAACAAGAAAAATCCATGGCTTGCCTCCGTGGGGCTGGGTCCGTAACAGAATGGTGAGTATTGTTAGATCTCGGAGAAAGGGAAATTGACATTTCTTGCATTCTCCATCGATCAATACTCATCATTCTGTTACTTCTGATATACACCAGATTTGAACAGTAACCTGGTGGGAAGGGGCAAGCTAAATGCTACTTTTGCCCCTTGGAGAAAGATTTAGACTTAAAACTTGACTAACGGAGACCTAAAAGGACCGTCAAGTTAACGGAACCAAATCACATTCGCGTCACTGCCCCCACCCCACCCCCCACCATTTTCCTCCTAAGAAAAGGGAGAGAACTCACGAACATGTATCTCGCCTGAAACACAAATATGCCAAGAGCGTTAACAGCTCCTTGCATATTCACATGTATTAGCCTGGGAATGAGCATGAATATATATGATGAATGAACATGATATATAGACATAATACAAAAAACTCTCACTAATGAATTACCTTATGATAATTGGACTTCAGACGTACCGCCTCCAACCATTTACTGGTCCGGCCATCAGTGACACAATCTGGTTGTCATCCTCACGCTCGACCATGCCTGCTTTAGGTTCTTTTCTAACCGAAGTGAAAAAAGGGTGAAGAGCAGTGTGGTCACTTAACTATCTTCTCAAAACAGCTAAAGTGAGTGGATTGGCTGAGTCTGACACATCCCTCATATAGTAATCCATAAATGAGGACTCACAGTGCCATTGTGCAATGGCCATGATGTCCTCTAACGGAACACCACTGTAAAGGGCGGTCGAGGCGGCTATTCCTTTAACATTGTGTGCCCTTGCGCCTTGCACCTGGTGCCCAGTCGCCATCTCATGAGTAGTCTGAATGCATTCGACTACCCAACGAGAGATAGTATCCATGGATGCGGCACCATAAGGCTTCTTATGGCAGATCCACAGATGTCTATCACTCGACCGTAACGAGTCAGTCCGTTTCTTGTACTTAGTCAAAGCACGGACCGGGCAACAGACACTGGCATCACGATCAAACCTAGTTAACTTCGGTATTATGATCGGTTTGCCGGGATATCTCAAAGATTGATTCTTTGACATAAACTCTGCTCTTGGCAGAAGACGCAGACCCTCTCCAGAGACAATAAATCGGTCCCTCTCTGCCGAAAGCGCATGGATCTCACTGCGCCTTCTAGCTGAGGAAGCTGCCAATAGAAAGACCGCCTTTAGAGTCAAATGCTTTAGACTAGCCGAACGCAACGGTTCGAAAGGGTGCTTGGCCAGTACATTAAGCACTAAAGATAGACTCCAGGCTGGAATGAGTACCGGTTGTCTCGGTCGGAGATTGCTCATTCCCTTCACCATCACATTTAACTGGGCCACCTCTGGACTAACCCTGTTGGCTAGACAAGGGATAACGGATGCCAAAGCTGACTTGTATCCAGCAATTGTGACGGGAGCTAGTCCTGAAAAGAACAGCTCACAGAGAAAGTCTGCTATTTGCTGGCGTAGCGTCCCTTGGCCTGGGAGATTATGTTCGGAATCTCGGGCAACTGCACTGGGTTTTCCACCAGCAGATCTAGCAGATCCGTGAAGCACGCCCTGCTTGGCCAATACGGCGCTATTAGCAGAACCAGACACGGTTCTTCCCTGATCTTCACCAATACCTTCGGCAGAAGAATGGTGGGTGGGTACGCGTAAGCGTGCATCCCTCTCCAGCTTATCGCCAGAGCGTCTGTATCGACGGCATTTGGATCTGGAATCGGCGAGACATAAGTCATGATTTGAGCATTTTCCCGTGTGGCGAAGATGTCCACGTTGGGTTTGCCCCTATGCTCGAAGATCCTTCGCAGAACTGGAGGGTTGAGGGACCATTCTGTTGGCAGAATTCTGTCTGCGAGACAAAGCATCCGCCAGAATGTTCAATCGGCCAGGAATGTGAGCTGCTCTCAAAACAACCGAGTAATTCCTGCACCATTGAATCAAGTTCCACACTTTGATACACAGTGTGGGTGACCTGGTCCCCCCGTGGCGATTTATGTATGATACTACCGTCGAGTTGTCCGACCGTATCAATATCACCTTGCCCCTGACAGTTTTGACAGGGGTTCTGTTCTCTGTTTCCACAGAGACATCAGATACAACTGGATAGGCCTTCGCATTAGAGCAGCGTACGGGATAACCTGCTCCATGGAGACCATCATGCCCAGCATCTGAAGGAACCGCCTCGCCTGAATGTGGTTTCCCACTCGAAAACTCTTGAGGATGGCTAACAGAGACACCACTCTGGGCTCTGACGGGTACACCCTGCCCTCCTCGAGATCAAATCGCATCCCCAAATAAACGAAATGTTGAGTGGGCGTCAACTCGGATTTCTCCTCGTTGACTACCCAGCCTAGATCTGAAAATAACCTCAGAGTCAGAGCAGTATCCACGTTCAACCTGGCTGCCGAGTCTGCCTTGATCAGCCAGTCGTCTATGTAGGTGTGTAGTGCCACGTTCTCTTTTCTGAGAAACGCTGTCACCGCAAGGACCACTCTTGTGAAAACCCTCGGAGCTGTCGACAGGCCAAATGGGAGAACAATAAACTCCCATACTTGATTCTGAAACGCAAATCTCAGAAACCTGTGACAACTCCTGTTCATCGGAATGTGGAAATATGCATCTTTCAGATCGATCGATACACACCACATTCCTTTCCTCAATCCCGCCATTACCGACTTCGGCGTTTCCATCTGGAACCGAGGCGTATGGATAAACCAATTTAATGGCCTGAGATTGAGTATGGGTCTCCATCCCCCTGTGCTCTTGGGGACAAGGAACATGTTTGAATAGAAGCCTGGAGTTTTCCGGTTTGCTGGTTTTATTGCTCCCTTCAGAAACAAACCCGACACTTCCTTTTGAACGGCTTCTAACTTGTCTGGCTCCCTTGGTACGGGTGTCCAGACAGGTGCCAAAGACAGATTTTGTGAGGGAAAGTCCCACCACTCCGGCATGTAACCCTGGGATAACCATCCCAGGACCAGACAGTCTGACGTCACACCTCGCCGAAACGCATGAGCCTTCCACCCACCATAGACGCCTAACGGGGTTGTCTGGCTCGCAGTCCGCCCCCCCCCCCCACTTTCTTAACGAGAGAGAGAGAACCATTTCTTTCTAGGCACGACGGGTATAACTGGCACCGCTGTTCCTGTCGCACAGGCGCGGTCCAGACGGATATGAAGGGAGCTCTCGTACCCTCAGGTACGATCCGGCCCCTTCGGTCCGCCCTTTGAGGACTTACCCTTCCCCTTCCCCTTCCCGCCTCTAGGGCGGTCAGGAGCAAACTTGGGGAGGGTAGGCGCCTCTACAACCTTCCTGGCTTTCTTCGTCGATAGCGGCTGAGAAAAGCCAGCTAAAGCAGAAGTCGCAACAGGCTTAGCTTTCGCCTTGCCCTTATGCTTCTTCTGCTTCTTTGAAGGTTGTCCCGCTAGCGGTTTCCCTACAGCCCCTAGTGCGTGCGCTTGCCGCACTAGCTCCAGGTTGACCGCTAACCGATTCTGCTCGATACTGGCAGTATCCTCTAAGATGGCCCGCGCCTGGCCACCGAAGATGCTAGGCCCTGTCAGGGGCGTCCCAAGAAGACGCTCCCTGACTGCCGTAGCAGGACGCATATGGTCAATGACCATTTGCCTCCTGGATTTTGTCACTCGCGCTTGCACCCTTGCCAATGCGTCCATAGACAGCACCAGGCCGTCATTTACGCACGAAAGCGCCACAGGTGGCACAGGGTGGCCTGCCCCTGCTTCAGCCCACACCGACTGAAGGAGACGATACGAGTGGTTGACAGCGCTCATAGCTGCCCTCACACCCTCATTGCATAGGGACAGGAATTCCTCTTGATGTACCTGAGCCTTGTCCACAAGTGCCGGACCGGGGCCACCCGCCCCAGCACTCTGAACGCCCAGTACCCATCGGTCATTCTCGGTGACCGACGGGACTACACCATATCTGTCGTATTCCCCCCGCGGAATACGACATCTTGCCCGCACTTCCCTGGAGCCCGCAGGGAGTTGACCCTTGGTCATAAGTTATTTGCTATAAATAGCCTCCAACAATTCTATGAACCGTGGATCCAGTCCCACAGACTGGATCCGGGCCGCGGGCAAAATCCCCGTCCTGATCGACGCAACCGATGGACGGGGTGCATCTTCATCGGCCGTGGCCGAAACCACAGACGGGTCAACCCTGGCTAGCCACGCCAGAGCCTCTGACCAATCTATCCCCGATGAAGACACACCCGCAAACACGTCACCCATTGACGTGTTCACGGGCCTGCCAGCCACGGCCTCCCAGCAAGGAGCCACGGCTGACACGCCAGGCACTCCGGTACCACACGGTTCCGCCGCCACCCCATGAAACACTCCGGTCCATGGGGTAGGTCTGCACGGAAAACCGTATGGACCCGTAGCAGTCGCGGAACCGTAGCCAGACACGGGCGCCAACGGCACCCCACATCCGACTGCCGGACCAGGCGAGATAGGTGAGTATCACGCCCGGCCCGGCCGACCCGTTACCGTGTCGACTGGTGCCAAACCAACCGTCACGGAACTGGTGCCCGGTACCAGATTAGCCTCAGCCACAGGCGGAGCCGAGGCCGGTTCCGTCCAGGACGGAATCGACCTCCATATTCTCCACCTGCGGCATCACAGGCCGCAGCAACCTCTCCTCCGGACTCCGAAGAGTCGTCACTAGACGAGGAAACAGTGGAGCCATCCTGGCGGACGGCTCCCACACCTAACGGACCGGCCACCGCTACTGGACCACCCGCAGGTGGCCGCAGAGAAACAGAACCCGTCTGGCCGGAGCCAGACGGGACTGCCAGGGGTCCGTACAAGACGGCCCCCTCGGAAACCAGTCCAGAACCCTGTCCGAGGACAGGGTCCATACCAGGCATGGGGAGAAACTGCCCCCCAAGCTTTGGTAGCAGGGACGACACCAGCGTGGGCAGAACGCTATGCAGAAAACCCTGCATAGCCGGACCAAACCACGCCGGCGGTGCCATCTCCGCCACCTCCAGCTGGGGACGTGGAGCAATCCCACCGGCCGAACCGGGCGCTCCACGATTTACTCTCGGACCGCCTGACCCCGCGTCAGACCCAGCCAAGTCCTTCTGGGCAAGGAACTTAACCATCATATCCACGGACCACACTGCGCACACATTACACCTATGGTCTAGGTTACAGGGCGAACACCTAAAGCAGACATGGTCCTTAAATACGACTCGTACAAATTTATGGCACTCGTCACATGATGGTGGGGTTGGCTTGGCCTATAAAATAAGCACAAACCTACAATTACAAGCGGAACGAGACCCTGATGGAAGGCAGACAATTAATTTTCAAATAATTTGACTCATAAATTAACCGTATCCCTCCCGCACCCCACCCCGCCACGTTACAACAAAGATCGCATTGATTATGACGACAAGAACGAAGCGGGCATAAAAACACACCCATATTAGATCCTCCAGGATGTGTAATGGCTCCAGGAATCATATCGCATAGCATTCGGGGTATATTTACCAATCAATATAAATTATACTCCCTAACGAAAGCCAAACGATATGTGAAGAAAACAACAAAATGTATAACAAACTGCTGTATCACACGGTAAATCCGCAGACCACGCATCTACTCAAGAATTTTGAAACCACCGATCATTGCAAACCGATCGTGATCGCACGTAAACTTGAACATTCTAAAGTTTCCGGTACCATTTTTAGTACGCAGCACCCAGAACGAGATGCGCGAATTAATGAAAAATTTTCTTCACATAAACATCCGAGCGAACCGGGTGTGACGTCACCCGCTCGGATCCTACGGAGAACGACGTCAGCTGATATTCGTGTTAGAAATACCGTAGCAAACACCTATTTTCATATCTGCTGATCGCCTGTTGGGGTTAAAGAAGGCGATCGTCTGGCATATATCGTTGTTAGCACACGTCCCAGATTCTCTGGGGTCAGAAATCAGGACATGCGACACAGCGAAATTTAGAGACCTAAGTCTTTTAACTATGGATAATAAAGAATGATACAACCTGGTTTTCATTGGCGGTATTCTCCATAGTATCCAGTTAAATCCTCAAGAACGCACAAACTATCACTTCACAGACAAAGACTTAGATTTCTTTAACAAAAGACACTAAAAATCTTCTCCTGCAAAAAGCATGTATTGCTCTTGTTGCTATGCAAACAAGAAT
Source organism: Chaetoderma sp. LZ-2023a (assembly GCA_034401795.1). NCBI lineage: Eukaryota > Metazoa > Mollusca > Caudofoveata > Chaetodermatida > Chaetodermatidae > Chaetoderma > Chaetoderma sp. LZ-2023a. The sequence goes on from CM067360.1 coordinate 61,580,988, forward strand.
GAGCCGAGTACCCGGTTCCCAGGAGTCGGTAAAGCTTTCTAAGTCTATAATCCTAGAGCCGCTGTCAAGGCCAGCTGTATATCAGAAGTAACAGAATGGTGAGTATTGATCGAAGGAGAACTGGAAAACGGAAGTAACCCCCTGTCCTGAGGACGGAAGTCTATCCAGATCTGAACGACCCGGAAGTACACCTCTAGAAACAGAAGCGGAAGTGTACAGACAGGAATCCAATAGGAGTCCACAGACCTATCATGCCTATCACCCTCAAGTCTAATGTGGATTTGACCCGGTGACCTGCACGAGCTCACCTTCGAGAACTTTGTCTCTCTAGACTTTAGTTTTGGAGACCTAATAACCTACATTGACGCTAGAGGGATCGGTTTCCCCCATTTGCGGGAGCGCCTGCTAGCCCTCGGGCTATCTTCGGAACCAGAAAAAACTTCCTGTTTCTTGGCCTCCATGATGGCAGAAGATATCCTTTCGTCTAAAGATTTAGTCAAAACTGCAGCGAAGGATTCAAATCTCGCAAATAAAGCACACAGCTTCCGAATTCGCCGAAGAGGGGCCAACCCCACTCCGTTGCTGCTGGAATAGACATATTAGATATTGCAAGATCCCGCTTTTGTCTTATTAGCAACGGAGGTAGGGGAAGGACGACAAGAGGGCAGCGCTGAAGGATGCATAATCCTTAATGAAAAACTTAGATACGAATGTAGCCCACCCTATGCAAAACCTGCACATCGATGTGGGGATACACATAGTGCACTTAAAACAGACATGTCCTCCATACTCCACAGAGTGAACTCGTTCACAGATTCAGGACATGCATTTGATTAATCGTTTGTTAAAACACTCTTAAAAACGAAAAAGGATTACGAAAGAAGCATACAGCTTAGAATTTTGATAAAAGGACTCTAGAAACATGCAAACGCCTTTCAAAGAAAGGCCGGAAAGTTCAAATTCAAGATTGTTTTCTATCATAGCGCAATAAACGTAATTCCTTGTAAAGCACTATATTTCCTTTTAACTGAGTGATTAAGGGCTCACTGGAGTAATAGTGTTTTTATATGATGATGAGTTAGGCATATTAAAGTTGTTACCACGAAAACGAAACCCACGAAAACCGGTAACATTTATATACATAGTTATAAAGTTCAATATAACCACGAAATACTTCCAAACACATAATTTTGGGAGGATAGACTTCATAGTAGGCATATCTTAGCGTGAGGAAGTCCTTCAATAGTAAGCTGACACAGCGCAAAGCTATAAAAACTTTCTGATAATATTTGTGCAGTTGTTCTGCTTGCAGAATAATTGAAAAGTGAATCTGTTTCCTATTTGGGCTCCAGTGCACATGCGCAAGCGCGCTTAGTGACAGGCATCACTATGGAGTGAGTAGACTGGTGCCAGTCTATATCAGTTAATATACTGGAGATGGACCTAACCAGTAGCCTGGTTGAGGGTCCATATTTATAGGAATAGGCATGGGGAGGAGTGTATGGAAGCATAAAAATCTTATTCTGGTAGCTAAATGCAGATAATTGATTTAGCAAGTAGTGATTGAACGGTAATGGATGTTTTTGTGGTGTAATAACAACCATCATATGCTAAGATTTATTTCATTTCATTACATAAAGATTCACAGTTTACGCCTCTAAAAGTATAATTTAAACAATTTTATTTTCAGTAAATTTGCTGTGAATATGCACCTTTAAAAATAATTTTCTTCATTTCCGAGAAAAAGTAGGGCTAACCCCTAAAAGTAACACATATCCAAAGAGTAGGAAAGGTAGGACCATTTGGAGGTCTGGAATCTGTAACATGCCACCCACTACCCACCCCCCCCCCCCAACTCACCAAGCCACAACCGATACTAGAAAACATCAAATTAGAGATTTGCCCATTGCTCGTAATGTTAAATTAGCCCCTCCAAAAATTTTCACTCCCAGAGTATTATGGGAAATTATTCGAAGTTTGTTTGTCATGCCATCATCACAGTTTTATGTTTTAATATAGTTAACCCAATTTTGATAGGTTTTGCCCGGTTTGAACCAGTTTTCATCAGATTTTTGCCCGGTTTCGATAAAATATACCACAGGCCTTTGAATTTTCGTCCATCCATCCCTCTACGACATATCCCTTCTACTATATATAATATACACAAGGTATGAAACCTTCATCTGTGGGCACCATTGTCAGAAAGCTGATTGGTTGGTTTGTAGTCAGAAACGTGATGTCAGCGGATTTTGACAACAAACCAACCAATCAGTTTCCTGACAATGGTGCCCACAGATGAAGGTTTCACACCGTGTGTATATTTATATATATAGTAGGGAGAATATGTGGTACTGGTAGAGGGAAGGATGGACGAAAATTCAAAGGCCTGTGATTTAAGCAAGTGTCTGCCTTTGCTTATAGGCAATGCCTTTTTCATATTATAGATAACTCGAGTGATGCTCTCAAAAGTAAATGAGATTTTAATTGGTTCAGGGTAACTCCATCAAAACTTCCGGGTGCTGTCAAAACAAACACACGTGCTTGAAGTTGAAAGTAGCAATCATGCAATGCTGATAGAAATTCAATTGCCGCCCAAATTCAACGCACGCGAACATTTGCTCTAAACTTCAATACATATATATAAAGAAATTTGTAGGACGTTACAACATTAATTAGACATACTGTTTACATTTTTTTTCTCTTACATTTTGTCACAAAAATTAGTTATGTAATGGAAAACATTTCTTGTAAAATACAAAACTCCGCAACGAGGTATTCTTTAACTTCTTTCTTTCTTGTGTAGATCCCGTCTCTTGAACATGAAAATTAAGTCCTTTAGACGAACCTCCGTTAGGAGTAGATACCGAATATTATTACAATACTTATTATTTAATAAACGCTAATGTCTCTAACCGGAGAACACGATATGTAGGTTGTCGTGACTTTCCTGCTATCAAAAGTCCGTTGTCTTCATGTGTACATAATCTGTAATCAATCTGGATCAGATTGTCATAGGGTGCCTGTAGATTCAGCATACCAGCTTTCCCTGCAGACAGTCTGGGGTCTTCATGATCGCTGTCCGTTTCAGGTGCAGCATGTAGCAGAGCTCTCTGGACTCCTTCAGGAGTTTGGTCATGGTCTGCAAGTATTCCTGCTGGACATTAAGTTTGCTGCTGTTGTGTATAGCCTGTATGCAATTGCCGTTTGTTGCTATAAGCACAAGCAGATGCAAGTGGTGTTGGATTTTCTCCAGCGGGTTCTTCCAGGCTGACTGAATCTTAGGGCATACCAGGAGGAACTGAATGAGAGACTCATTATCCCGTTTGCAGAGAGGACACACAGTAGATACCTTTTTACATTTTAATGTAATCTGCATGAGGAGATTGGGAATTATGTGGCCGATTTCTAAAAGAATATCTAACTTTCAGGCTTGAAAATAGATTTGGTCAAAGTAATTAAAGTTCTCATAAATGGGAAAAGGATATTCATAAATAAATTCTGTACTATGTGCTAGATTATGGGCACTTTGTCTAAGTCAGTTAATACACAAAACTTACTCTGACTTCAGGATATACCCAGTCAATAATGTCAGGTCTCCTTGCAGTTGGTCCTATCTTGTTTGTACCCAGATAACGTTGGGCCATCGTTGGTATTACAACATTGGGGCAGCATAGGGAGTTTCACAGTAAATCAAACAAAATTAACATAATATTCACCTTTTAATTTTTAAATTGTTAACTTATGCTTTCTGGTGTGCTATTTTAAATATCTTCATAGATTTATTCCCATTGGTTCAACATTGGTGCAATAATGTATTGAAAATGTTGGGCCAACGTTGGGCCGATGAGCAAAATTATGTTGGCCCAACGTAGTGGTAAATGTTGGGCCAACATTGGGCCAACATTTACTTGCTATCAGGGTAGTCATCATACACAACATGGATCGTAGATTCCGCCCTTATATCGAAGCACCACCCAGACTGACATCACTGCATGCCGACGAACCTATACTGGCCACATATACCACACGAAGCATGTCATGTGTGTTTACAGTTAATTATCAACGTATTTACACGGTTTAGATATGTGCATCTCAGGTTTCACGACAGCAGAGAAGACAGCTATGACATAGGTTGGTTTTTTTAGAGCAGACTGGCAGCTATATGTTGCACGGTGTGTCTAATCAAATTCTCTAATAAACTCACTCGTAAATTGATCAAACTACATAATCCAAGACAAAAACTAAAGTCAGTGTCTGCCACCTGTGTAAAGATTCCAGTAAAACAACGACCTCTGAGTCCAATGAAGATAACCTCTTCACTTCAGTATTCTCCTCAGAACCTGAAGGAGACTTATCAAACATTGAACCAGCGCCATCACCATGTTTAAACGTATTTATTATAACCAGAGAAGAGGTCGATAATCAAATGAACAAGCTTGACATATAAGAGTCACCTTCTTAGCTGCTGGTTATAATTTAACAGAATCATTCTTGACGTTGTTTAATGGAACTGGTACATTATTCAATGACAAATGTATATGGCTTAACATCAATGAATATAAGCCAGGTTACACATTTTTTGCCTTTGACTACACCCAAGACTTCGCTACAGGCAAGGAAGTCTACGCCTCCAACTAAAATTTAAAACAGCATTACCCGATACTATGAACATAATATGGTATGCAGAATTTAATAACATTATAAGCATTGACAGCTATCATAACGTTACCATGGATTACTAGAGCCCTTGACACCCTCTTGCCACCAAGTAAACACATCCAATGCATCCCCACACACTCTGGCGTACGGTTGCACTCCCAAAAGTATACATCTTATTATTATTATTATTATTATTATTATTATTATTATTATTATTATTATTATTATTATTATTATGTTAACTACTAGACATCTCGAGCATATTTGCTCGGGAGACCGGAGATTAGGACAGCTGTTCCTAGGTGTTTTTGCTAAAGTCTGTATACCTAATGTATCAGAAGACCCACGTGTCTCGTTAATACAGGTCCTGAGAATCTTCGAGGTACTCATTGGATCGCGTTATATTTCCCGAAACACATAAAATCTGAATATTTTGACTCATTCTGGCAGGCCCCATGGCCTGAACTAATGGTCAAAACGGGGCCATTATGTAAGAATGTCTGGGCAAGATGTTGGGATCTGCCACTCCCTCTCGGAAAGGACATTCACGGTGGATATTCATCTCTCCAACCACCACCGTAACGATGGCTCAGTTGCTTAAATTTGCTTATATGAAGAGTAGCCATTGTCCTGTGACGTTTTATGTGGTTACGAAGTCGGGCATCCAAATTTCACCAAGCTCGGATGTCTTACCTAGTAACATGTACGCGCTCTGTCCGTGGAGGTCGATACTTTCCAAGGTTTCTCACGGTAGGCGAGGTGTCTGCACCCTCGGACAGCCATGTTCAAAGATAGGTAGGAAACCCGCCAGTTGCGGCCTAAATTAGAACTTGTTTTTAAAACTTAATTGGTAAGGTAGGCATAGAAGAAGGCCCGCAGAAATACAAGCGGCACCAACTAATACAGTATCTTGGACCTACATTTGGACGTGGGAATCCCATGTGAATCGCTCGTCCCGTCTACATGTAAAACAGCACTCAACATTTTAGTTATAGTTTCACTAGGATGGTCTTTTCTTTACAGCACTTTGGTTGAATATAAGAGTGGCCCTTTTTGGCCAATACTCTTCCCCTGCTTTAAGAAGTGGCAGCATTTTCCTGTGACGGAGGCCCGCGTGAGGCACTTGCCTCTCGCAAGGATCCAGTGATGGTGGCCCGCAGGAGGCTACTACTTCTTACACAGAAATACAGTATCAGAAGTAATGCCCATACAAGGCACATAGCCTCTGGCCATGACAAAAGATATTTTCCTTTTTCCTTTTCAGCATAGAGGTATAATAACTTATATTAAGTTAATTGGTTATCTCGTATGCAGGGGCCCCCTTTAATTAGCATTCCTTGGAGTTCAAATAAAACATCCTAGTAACATGGCTAGACATGAGGGCCTTTATTCAATAGTCTGATAAATGGAATTAGATTTACCCTTTAATAATCAAGCTGGCCAAAACCAGCTTCTGTAGTGGTCTTGAGGAATGTTCATTTGCTGGCCAAGAGCTGACTTTTTTTTTTAATTTACCACTGGAATGCCTGGCTTGATAACCGAACCAATCATTCCAGTGCTAGATTTTCAAAAAATAGTCATCCTTTGGCCTGCAAATGGACATTAATTGAGCATATAATTTGATTTTCTTGAAGAAATTTTACCATTAAAGTATTAAGGGGATTGATATGATTGATACTTGAGCACATGGATGGTACCTCTGGCATAACTTCTACTCAAATTAAGACAAAAGTTTCGTTGGCTATACAAAAGAATATACATATGACAACAATGACACGTATATTTTCAGTTCATACACTACAGAAAAACTAAAATAAACTAGTAATAAACATTTTTATTTCGTCATTGCATAACAATAAAAATCTTGATATTTTACAGTTTAAATAATGTCTTTCTGTCTTGCACCCACCACCCCCGCCAACGTAGCAATTCCAGTGTCTCAATTTTGAAAGAACTATACAGGAAAGCTGGTGATTATATTGAAACTAATTTAACTAGAACTTGCAGCGCCCAGTAAATTTAGTCACAAAACTATCAACATAATATTCATTACATCATAAAGAATTTGTCTGGTAATGCTTTAACCCTTTAATGGTCAAGCCGGCCGATGCAGTGGTCTTGATGAATGTCCGTTTGCTGGCCAAGATAAGACTATTTGTGAAATCTTACTATCGGAATGACTGGCTTGATAACCGAGCCAGTCATTCCTGTGGTCAGTGGTAAATTCTCAAAAATAGGCTTCTCTTGGCCAGCAAATAGACAAACAGACATTTACTAAGCAGATATCTCAAAATTTTCTTAACAAATTTTGTCCATTATAGCCTTAAAGACATGTAGTGTTCTCCACCACGTCAGCGCATTTAACGCCTTAATGTTCAAATTTGTTCAGGAAAATTTTGATTTCTCATAGAAAATCTCCATCTGCCGACCAAGAGATTATTTTTGACAATTTATTACTTCGATTACCAAGCAAGTCATGTAAGGGGTAAGTTTTCAAATTGAAAAGTCCTCTTGATCTGTTTCTCGAGATCATAATAATGCTTAATTGTGACTCACAGCTAGTCTGTTTGTGAGTCCATCAAAATATTGACAATGTTGCATAGCTTGTAGATATACTGCATGTACTTAATTGTAGATGAACGAAAGACACAATTTCAGATTCCCTTGGATGTCTCTGTCACTCTATGTATGGCCAATGTGTAATTGCACTATCAGATGAAAGAATCCTCCATGGCCACCAATGACACAGACATGCATGTTTAATTAAAAGTTCATTATCGGAGACAAACATTTTCACTTGTTTTGAAGCGCCATCGATGAAATTAACAATAGCATCTGCCAGTGGAATATACAACAGGTGTACCAAGCATAACACGATTGTTCTCCATACAGGAGTTCAGCAACACACATACGTCTGTGTTTGTGTGTGTGCATGTTTGTGCCAGTGTGTGTATATAGGAGTATGAATGCATGTTTGTGCCAGTGTGTGTATATGTGAGTAGGAATGCATGTTTGTGCATATAGGAGTAGGAATGCATGTTTGTGCCAGTGTGTGCATATACAAGTATGAATGCATGTGTGTGCCAATGTGTGTATATGTGAGTATGAATGCATGTTTTGTGCCAGTGTGTTTATATCTGAGTAGGAATGCATGTATGACAGTGTGTGTATATGTGAGTAGGAATGCATGTTTGTGCCAGTGTGTGTATATGTGAGTAGGAATGCATGTATGACAGTGTGTGTATATGTGAGTAGGAATGCATGTTTGTGCCAGTGTGTGTATATGTGAGTATGAATGCATGTTTTGTGCCTATGTGAGTAGGAATGCATGTTTGTGCCAGTGTGTGTATATGTGAGTATGAATGCATGTTTGTGCCGGTGTGTGTATATACGAGTGAGAATGCATGTTTGTGCCAGTGTGTGTATATGTGAGTAGGAATGCATGTTTGTGCCAGTGTGTGTATATGTGAGTATGAATGCATGTTTTGTGCCTATGAGAGTATGAATGCATGTGTGTGCCAGTGTGTGTATATACGAGTGAGAATGCATGTTTGTGCCAGTGTGTGTATATGTGAGTAGGAATGCATGTTTGTGCCAGTGTGTGTATATGTGAGTATGAATGCATGTTTTGTGCCTATGTGAGTAGGAATGCATGTTTGTGCCAGTGTGTGTATATGTGAGTATGAATGCATGTTTGTGCCGGTGTGTGTATATACGAGTGAGAATGCATGTTTGTGCCAGTGTGTGTATATGTGAGTAGGAATGCATGTTTGTGCCAGTGTGTGTATATGTGAGTATGAATGCATGTTTTGTGCCTATGAGAGTAGGAATGCATGTTTTGTGCCAGTGTGTGTATATGTGAGTAGGAATGCATGTTTGTGCCAGTGTGTGTATACGTGAGTATGAATGCATGTTTGTGCCAGTGTGTGTATATGTGAGTAGGAATGCATGTTTGTGCCTGTATGAGTGTGTGTATATATGAGTGAGAATGCATGTTTGTGCCAGTTCGTGTATATACGAGTAGGAATGCATGTTTGTGCCAGTGTGTGTGTGTGTGTGTGTGTATATATATGAGTGAGAAAGCATATTTGTGACAGTGTGTGTGTATATATGAGTGAGAATGCATGTTTGTGCCTGTATGACAGTGTGTGTGTGTGTGTGTGTGTGTGTGTGTGTGTGTGTGTGTGTGTGTGTGTGTGTGTGTGTGTGTGTGTGTGTGTGTGTGTGTGTGTGTGTGTGTGGTGTGGTGTGGTGTGGTGTGGTGTGTGTGTGTGTGTGTGTGTGTGTATATACGAGTATGAATGCATGTTTGTGCCAGTGTTATTTCGTCTTTGTGTTCAGGGTGCTGTACCACAGATATGTTTGAAGAATGAATATCGTTTCATCCAGCTGGACCTCACTTTGGTCTAATCTGAAAATTAATTGAATACAAATAATAAGTTAATGGACAAGCACACCAAAACTGCTTCTGAAGTGGTTTCAAGAAATCTCCATTTGGAGACCAAGAGAATACACTTTTGAAAATTGACAACTTGAATGACTGGCTTGATAACCGAGCGAGTCATTCAAGTGTAAATTTTAGCAAAAAATACTTCTGTCTGCAAATGGACACTTTTTATGAGAAAATTTAATAATTTATATTTTCTTAAGAAAGTTTGATCTTTAACCCTTTACTGATGAAATTTGTTAAAAAATTAAAATATTTACTTATTGAATGTCCATTTGCAGGCCAAGAGAAGACCATTTTTGAACATTTCCCACTGGAATGACTGGCTCGGTTATCGAGCCAGTTATTCCAGTACAAGATTTTCAAAATAGTCTTCTTGGCCTGCAAATGGACATTCCCCAAGACCAAGACAGACACCGATTTTGGCCGGCTTCGTCGTGAAAGGGTTAACCATTTAATGGTCAAGCCGGCCAAAAGCAGCCTCTACAGTTTTCTTGAGGAATGCCCATTTAGAGGCTAAGAGACTCGTGGTAAATTTTCAAAACTACTATCTTGGCAGCCCTGCAAATGCACATTAAATAAGCAAACCTCGCACGTTTTCCCCATGTTGGAATCAATTTAAATCTTTGAAACCTGAATTCACAGAATCTAAATTTCAAGATAATACACATAGCTCGCAATAAAATTGGTTTCAAAATAATCAACAGAATGTTTTATTAAATTGTAAATTAATCAAAGACATACAATTCGCACACTTTGTGACAGATGCTTCGATTTTCCTGACCAAAATTTATCCATGATTTTGATTGTGACATCAGCTAACAAGTGACATATTTAATCATGACGTCAGATATTTGAGAGACAGATCAGATCCCTCCATTTAAAGGTGAATACATTCTTCTAAATGACACAGATTTTAATGAACACTTAGTAAGGCACACAATTTCTACAATATTGATGTGTATACAAATTTTGGATTTTGTAATTACCATATTATGGATTCAATATTTATCATCAGCGTGGGTTTCCGGAAATGTGTCTTAATAATAGTAATGTCTAAATTACTGAAACCGCACATACATAGCAAGCATCACAATCTATAATCACTTATACTATATGAAACTGGCATGAAAAGTAGGTCACACTGACCTGTTTTTCTTACGTTACATACCGTAATACTACAGCGCGTGTTTACACCATGTTTGATTATCGTATATGAATACCTCTTGAAACGACAGCCTGGAATAAGCTGCCAATGTTCCCAGTCATTATTTTCACAAATGGATATCATGAATATCTCACTTGGTTGTTGGTCGATTCTGATGCGGTAAAGTGGTCTTGCGCTTTCGAAGATTTTCCCAGGAAATACTAGGCACACTAGGATTCATTCAGGGGTTCAGAAACAGCAGTCCGGAATAAGCTAACTAACTAAGACATGCTGGTTTATTGAGTTGCTACCCGCAGATAAGAAGCTGTGGCGACTTGCACATCTTTTTTGGAATAAACACAAGGGAAAAGAAACATTGGACTAAGGGTTGTCTGAAAACTAATGCCGGTTTTGACAACTTCAAATAGTTCCAAACCGTAATTCTATGGTATCCATAACAGAATTTGATATATATATATATATATATATATATATATATATATATATATATATATATATATATATACACCAGTGCAAAAGTTAAGCACCACCCTATTTTTACGCACATGCGAGGGTATATTCATGTGCTATGAAGAAAGCAATAGCATAAACATTTATGTACCCATCCATCTTAGTGCAAGAGGTAATAATGCAACTAGAGGAATGCTGATTATGATGGTGGGGAAACACTGTATGTTTCTGTTTGAACTTGAAAACGAGGCCTGAATATGGTTACGTTGACACAACTGACAACTATTGCCCTACAGTTGACACACGTGGCTAGATTGTCATTAATGGTGTCTGAAAACGAAGTTTAACATCTGTGCACGAGTTTGAGACTGTCATTATTAATACCGGGTATATCCACCTTGTGCCTGGATGACGGCCTGGACACGACGTCTCATGCTGGTCACCAACCGACTGATACGCCATTGTGGTATTCGTTGCCATTCAAGATGGAGTGCGTCTGTTAATTCCTGTAGGTTCTGCACAGGAGGATCCCTCCTTCTCACCATGTTTCCCAGAATGTCCCAGATATGCTCAATAGGGTTCATGTCAGGGCTCCTTGCTGGCCATGGTAGGGTTTCGATGGCATTCTGGCGGAGGTATTCATGCACAGCTCTAGCACGATGTGGTCGGGCGTTGTCATCCATGAATATAGGGTGGGTTCCAGGTGCAAGATTTACAAAATGAGGGACCACAACTCTATCCAGTATGGAATCTTGATATCTTTGTCCATTTAGTGTTCCAGGTACAGTCAACAGATCCAGCTTACAATCAAATGAGATGCACCCCCATATCATAACGGAACATCCACCAAATGGAACTTCTTCCATGATGTTACGTTGGTCGTACGCCGTGCGTCTGGACCTCCATACACGAGTTCGACCATCTGTGGCATGAAGCAGGAACCGACTTTCATCGGACCAGTGTACCCGTCTCCAGGATCTCATGTTCCAGTGTCTTCTTTCGTTGCACCACCTCAGACGCTCCTCTTTGTGGTGTGCAGTGAGGAGAGGACGTCTGACAGGTCTCCTAGCTTTCATGCCAGCAGCATACAGTCTCCTTTTGACGGTAGACATTGACACTCTATTGCGCGTTTCCCATTGCTGGCTGAGCACTCTGCTGTTGGTGAATGGAGATCTCCTAACAAGGCGTACTAGGGCTCGATCATCACGGGCAGTAGTCTTCTTCGGTCTTCCAGATCTAGGCCTGTCCTTCACCTCGTTAGTTTGCCCATGTTTTGCAATCAAACGACTGATTACAGTATGGTTAATGTTCAGCTGTCTGCCAATCTCTCTGCATGACATACCAGTGGTATGCATGCCTATGATTTGCCATTTCACACGATCACTTAACCTTCGTCTTGCCATAGCGGTTCACAATCAAGAGCTAATTCTCTCTGTACAAATAAACCACGGTCATGAACACAAAATTCCTAATCTTGTCGCCTAAATCTGTATGTAATGTTCTACACCTCAAACTGGACTTTTACATAACTGAACACGTGTGCTGTTTCCTGCCACGCACGGACATCAAGCGGCGTGAAGTCATGCATGCATGTGCATTTCGTACTTGGAATTATGTCAGCTAATGCGGGGACAAAAAGTATGGCAGCCTAGTTGTACCATCATGTTTCTACGTTCTATTGTTTTTGCTGGTGCTTAACTTTTGCACAGGTGTATATATATATATATATATATATATCTAATGAGAGGTTCATTCAAGACATTAATCCTGTATACATGGCATTAGCCTGAGGCGTCATACATCTACGTAACTTTAGGAGAACTACATTAAAATTAGAATGTGAGAAACAGACTATGAAATGTATTTTAACACGAATATGTTAAAAGTGAGCTTAAACCATATCATTCAAAAAAACATCTGCAGCCCATCTAACAGGTTAAAGAAACAAACAAAAAAACCCAGACAAAGCAAAGATTTAGATTCACAGCATCTTATGTTGCAATGTTCTTCATTGAAATGCTATAAGTCTATAATCTAATGATTTATGGGCTGAGCTTTGGACGATTCGATCATTTTTTGTTAACTCTAGTAATGTCATTATAATTGATATCATCCGCAGGCCATGAATCCTATGATACAGAAAATTTATGCAGAACTCTCCGCAACGAGTCGATAATAGCGGTTGTACAGTAATGCCATTATTTATAAATGCACTGCGGTCCTAAGTTTTCTGTAAACAAACAAACCATATCAACGGATGACTACTAGCCAAATACTAAACTAACCAAGTACAAGTAATAACAATGTGAACTGATCAGGATAATAATAATGGTACAGGTTGATAGACCTATTACGGTGCGGTTAGTGAAAACACCTTACAGTAAATAAAAATAACTATGATCAGATGAAGAAATTATAACTAGCGGTCCTAAGACCGTTGTGAAGCCTTTTAGTCATCAGGACCATTTACAAAGATAAGATACAATCATTAAAGTTGTGATTAACGGAATAATTAAAGATATTATGTATAGTTACTTGAATACTCAGTAGCCATTCTTAAGGACGGGCTATCATGTTACTGAAATTGACACGTCATTGTTGGTGTGACGTGAGTCGACACATTCTCTGGAAGCTGGAAAAGTTTCCGCATGTAGATTCCTGCAGACAGCATTCCCGCATGTTGATCCAGGATGGGAGCGGTGTGAACTCAGGACGGTAATCACAATATAAGAATGTCTAACGAATGGTTAGTAAGTTCTACGATAACATTACTGCTATGAGAAAGATTCCTGTTCAATGACGGTAGGTATGAAAGTTGAGAACAACCCGTTAACAGGGAGGGTTGTTGAATACTGTTGCAAATACATAACTAAGCTTAATGGTGTGGGGTACGTCAGTTAGCTCTTAAGCCGTACCGGGCAAAGTTTACTTGCTACGGTCACAAAGTTTAAATAAACACACACAACATCAGTGTGGTGGTTGAATATCCACTTTTCGGCGTGGCTGGCAGATCCGGTGAGTCATCCACCAAAGAACATCACTGCCTCTACATCTGTAGAATCACGTTTTTAGGCCGTAGAAGGCTCCACCGCAGTATATTGTTCCTTGTTGGTTCTTATTAAGTTGCGTTGGGTCAGAAAACTGCTGCGGCACCACGGGAGAGAAACCAACCGAAACAGAGGTCAATGCTTAATAACTGTCCTGTCTGGTCTGTGCCGCAAGCAGATCCCGACTGTTCGGCCTCTGGCCGACAATGCTCCCGATTTACTGAAATCATCCCTTTTTATACTTGATGAAACGTCAGGCTGCCTCAACCAATCAAAATTAGCTGAACCAATCAATCAGCGGGCTAGAAACTCATGACGTGTACACGATTATCTAACTATCGCAATACAGATAGATGCGTACTTATGACGTCAGAGGTCACGTGCACACAAATCTCTTATTATCTAGATACGTATATATATATATATACGTAAGTATGATGTTATTTCTATATTTTGAGTATAATTTGAAAGGGAAAAATGGCGATACCTATTTTTAAATGGTTTACATATTTGAGAAGCCCGTTGAATTCTGGTCTTGATTAACGCCAGATTCTACGAGAACGGTTAATTATTAAGAATTACAAAGTACCTGCTCGGTACACTAAAACCGCCACCCGCTTCTGGTCGTGCCATACATGCTCTGTCAACACAGCGACAGGCGCGTGCATGCGCGCTGCCCGTTTTAATGAACTTAAGTCATTTTGATGACGAAATCTCTCTCATAGGCTTATACACGCCTATTGCTCTACCCAGGGGGTGGGGGCGCTTATAGGAACGAACCAGGACGGGTGGCCTGTACCCAGCTTGGTCGATCCACGCTACACCACCCCCTCCTAGTTTGACATCTGTGATAAACGATCACGCACCACGGATCACTGCACGGATGCACCAGGCGGGAAGTATAGACTTCCCAGGCAGGCGTGTGGCCGGAGAGCAGTAGTGACGTATAGTCGCGTGTACAAGAGACAGAGCACATAGAGGTGCCGCAGTGGTCGAGGGAGGCATACTTTTAGTTTTGATTTTTGACCTGAAATTATTTCTTTCAGGTATATTTATTTTTTTTGTTTCTATTTATTTTTATCTTATGGTGCGCACGGCATAGTTTTCGTTTATTATTATTTAGACACAGATTTCTAAACAATCACTCGCATGGGTGTTCTCTTGGATGCGGATAATTACTATCTCCGCAGAGAACTCCCAAGCTCCAACGTACCTAATTTAAAGATGAAATATAAAAATATATAGTATAACCTTATATGTATATATACCCGTAGAGTATATAATTATGATTATAACCGGTGCACCCCGGGTAAACAAAGGGGCACACCATATATATACTGATTAAACTATATTAAGATATGGCCCGCTAGCGGGTACGCACGGGCAGCTGTTGCCGACCCCATAGCCGTCCTGACGTCTAAGACAGGAAGAAAAATAATAAGAAAAATAGTAAATAATAATAAGCAAAAAGATAGGTTTGTCAGGCATAGCTTAGACTGCATGACGGGATTATGACGTTATTGCACTGCGGTGTGTTGCATACTTTACGTCACACACGACGTTCTTACAACACAGGAGTCTGCAGTGCTCATTTATGTGTGAGACACAGCTGGGCAAGCATGTTGCCCAGCTGTGTAGGGTAACCGTAGTTATCCTAGTGACGGGATTCACTTGATCTAACATATATAACAATAAGAAAAGCATTTCAAAAATAATAAAAAGTAAATTTCCACGAGTCGCACCGCTGAAATATTCTACTGTAAACTTTAAGCAAGAATGATCACACCTCCACCGAAAAATTTCCCCATCGAGTCTGGGTTCCACGACTGGTGGTGGTTGGTCGTGGCGGATGGACTTCTACTGCTGAAATGTTTCCGTTATTACCAGCGCTTACTGGAATGTCTGAAGTGATTGCTGCGGGAATATTAGGCACAGTGTTTAAAGTGTTTATTTCTCTGTCGGTGGTAGTTACTGCAGGTGTAGTGATGCTTGTTCTGGCTGCTGCGGTGGTGGTGGGCCTGACCAGTGTAGTGATGATCGACGTGGCTGGTGCGGTGATGGTCGGTGTGGTTGCTGCTGGTGCAGTGGTGGCGAGTGTGGTGAGCCATATTGCGGGCCGAGGTAGTGATGCCAGAGCTGCAATGGTCTGTGATGACAATTTCCGTGTTTTAGCATACGACTCGCGGTGACATTTGGCACGGACTGTATGTCTTGGGTGTGCGTGATTCGCTTCCTCCCCGCGTACGGACGAACAGGTGAGGTGCTGTTTCTGATTGCTGGGTCGGTGTGACTAGACTGTGAGTGCTGTATGATGAGGGTTGGCATGATGCTGATGGTGGGTGGTTCTGGTCGGCTTGGCTCTTCGTCTATGATCAGATCGGGCGGAGATGGTGACTGTGGATAACTAGATATATCCATCTCCGTGAGCGCCGTGATGACTACTGCTATTGGCTGGCTGGTCGCGGATGCTTCTGCTGATATGGGTGCAGGTGCGTGTGTGGTTGTCGTGCCGCTGGTGGATGAAGTGATTTTTGCGGGTGCTACCGGACTGGATTTTGCGGAGGACTTCTGCTTCTTACTCGCCTTCACGACCGGTGTTGACGTGATAACTTGTTGTGGCGTAGTGCTAACTGTCGCAATTGATAGTTGAAACTCATGTCGGGTTGCTGATATGGTTGCTGGTGTGACCGCACGGGGATGATGGATAACGGGATGTCTGCGTGTTGCGTTCTTTGCATGGGCCATTTTCTTGGTCGGAAGAAATTTAACTGGTAACCGAGATTCGAAACTGGTGGCTAGAGGGGCACAATCTTCGCTTTCTTCACCGAGAACTAATGTCACTTCCAAAACGCAGTGCTTATGACGGAGCGTGTGCATTACTCCATAACGCATGGCTGTGTAGAGATACTGACACGTCACACAGAAGGCTGTCTGGAGACGACGGTCCTTGTTGATATGAAGAGTGAGGTCAGAATTTCACGTACAAGTTTGGGTACATGGTTCTCCGCTAGCCAATAACGAACTGCACGGGAACCGCTTCAGAGCTGGTACCAATTCTTCAGATGAATCCGACAACACTAAGTCTTCAAGGAGTGACATCTCTTCCCCGCATAGTAGCTGTGTTGCGGGTACATAATTAAAACCTAAAACCCTATCTCTTCATCCAATTTTCCATGCCTAGTATATAATAATGAAAAATAATAATAAAGGATACATCAGAGTTTAGTTTTTGACACGAAAGAAGCCCAATGCTATTTGGTCTTCCCTTGTGTCAAGTTTCAGAGCGTGCTTCCCCTTTTTATACGAATTAGTGATGTCACTGATGGGCGGATGACCACACCTGGAAGCTTTGAAAGTGATTTGGTCCTGCCCTATGTGGAAAGTTTTCACTTTCCTATTCTCGGAGTCAAGGGATTAATTCCTTCCATATAAAAGGGAGCACTTTTAATTATAGGAAGAATCGCTCATTAACCTCGTCTTATTTTTGCGTATCAGTAATTCTCTGATCAACGTAAAAACTTGGTACTACTTATTCCCGCGGATCATCACCTTCTAATTAGAGTGAAGCGGTTTTACAGATTGGATGCGTATAAACTCACCTGTCTTAATTTCAGGCTGGAGTGCCCGATTGGTGTGTGAGAGTGGTGACGTCAGCGGCCCACGCCCGACTCACCCCTCGCCACTCCTCCATCACGCTGTGGTAGTAGCGTATATTTCGGCGACTCTTTTGTTTAAGGCCTTGTTATCCAATTTTACTGGAAATGATAAGTAGAAGTCACATGTTTCTTGTTTAAACACGTGGTAGATCAGAGATTATAATTATATATTATGTACGTTTTTGTACGTATTAGATACGTTTTTAAATGGTGGATCATTGATGCTATAAATATATGTTGTGAAAGGTGGAAACATATATGTTTGATCCCCTGTTTCTTAAAACAGCGTCCCCGTTGTGTGTGTGTTCTTTTATCATGCGCTTGACTGGTCTGTACACATGTATTTTCCAGCCAATGTTGATTTGTGGCGGGAATTGCAGGTAAGAGAATTTTTGAAATTCTCTGCTTGATTATACTGTCAGATTCTTTATGCCACTTTACCAGCCTGCGCGCTAATGATTGGTATACACGGTAGGGCAGTTGTGCTCTTATGCAAAGGGTGGCCTTTGGACAGGGGGGATGTGGTCCCGAGAGCCGAGAGTCTGCTGAACAGGCTGCTTCCCTGCCCACCATGGGGAGTTTTGTTGGTCGGTGTGGTGCAGAATGCCACCTCCTCTGTAGCAGCAGTCGCTCTCATATGTGAAGATTGATGGCCAACAGACGACGAGTGGAGTGTAAAATAGATCGGGTCGGTGATGTCTGAACTTTGTGCATAAATGAGGGATGCGAGTTGGATTTTTGGCGGTGGTGGGACTACGGATGGGGGGGGGGGGGGTGTTCCCTGGTGTGGGAGTAGTAATAGGGGGTCAAAATGATACCACCTCCTTTGTCTAAATGGAAATCAGGTGGGGGCCTCATTTGTCTAAATGGAAAGTAGGGTCGGGGTCAAAATGATACCCTCCCTCAACTGGCCGCCGTTCGGCGATCCGTGGCCCCCACAGCCCTCTCAATCCCTGGGGGCATAGGTTGTTGAGACCACCACGGATCGGCGAACGGCTGCCAGGGCGGTAGGATCATCCAGACACTACTACTACCAGGGGCTGAACGCCCATTTAGAGACAAGCCTCCACAGTGATATACACCACTGATCGCCCACAGCATGTCTATTCTGTGTAGGCTCAGACAAACACGTAGTCTCTTCCAGAGTCGCATCAGCATGATGGGACCACCCATAGGGGCTTCCATCTACCTTGACAACGCTCATCTGGGAGGAGGCTAAAGTGATTAGCATGTGAACCACGGCAGACTCTGGCATGTTCCCATGTTACGCAGAGAATCTGGTGCTGAACAGGGGTCTCCAGCAGACAACCACAGCCTACCCTCTCCACCTCATAGAAGTGGCAGAAAGACTTGATCTTGTTACATGGGTGAAAGCGGTCGTAAATGTTTCACCGCAAGGGGTCGACCCAAGGATTGTACTGGGGGTCATCCCGGAAGTGGGCCCACTTGGCATACTCCTTGCCTGGAGAGTAGAGGTTCACATCTGGCATGTGCTGAGCGGTTCCACGTATGAGGTACTGCAGTGACACACCTGGGAGAGACACCGCATCTTTGAGGATGTCTATTTCTCGTTCTGTGTAGAACTCCCGCATCTGCTCTAGGGCTTCGGTTGTTATAGTATCGCAGCCAGTCGGCGAATGTCCGCATTCCGTGCTCGCTGAATGTCTGGTTACATTGTTCCCACTCTGTTCGCATCAAGAGGTAGCCACCCTTGAGCTTAGATGTCCATGCTGAGTAGTCAGGAAGCCCTGGATAGTTGAGCTTCTCATGTGTGGCAAACCATTCATATGGGAGCCAGCTCTTCTGCTGTGTACACCCGTAAGCTTTGACCCATACCACGTACGAGACTCCTGGGCCAGTTCAGCACATTGAGAAACCGTAGCTCAGGTGTTGTGAGGAACATGGTCTGACTTTCACTGTACCTGTACTGTCAGTCAGCTCATCGACAAAGTACTTCTTGATGAGGTTCAGGTCATACCGCCCAGACATGAACCCCATTACAGGCACTTGGTCACACCACTTGTTGATCAGTCGCTGCTGTCACCTTGGGAGCTTGTCCAGCTCTGTCGGTATATACTGTGCCCTAAACCTTGTCTGGATTAGAGATGCTCGCCGTTGGATCTCCAGCATGAACTCTCTGATCAGTTCTTTGGGGTCACGATTCGAGAGGTGAGTGGGCTCACTTGTGGCGCCCTCTAAGGAGCAGCCAACTGACACAGAGATAGATATGTGAGTACTCTCGATCGTGAAAGTCTCCGTAGGATGAGTCTTGATACCATCTGGGAGTGCTTCGAAGTCGTAAACTATGAAGTGTGGGTATGGGACTGTCCGAACTCGTTTAGGGATGCTTGGACAGCGTTTTATACAGCACTCCCACTGTACCACAAGCGTGCATCCAGACGCTCTCAGCTTCTCCTCTCTCAGGACTGTCTTGCGGTATCTCTGTTCGGCATCCTCACCTCGCTGGTGTTGTGGACACCCATGCCAGTGACAGCTATGGAACTGGTAAACGGTGTTGGTGGTTGGATCATAACCATCTACGGGAGCAGCCTGGATCCAACGCTCGCCACCGTGCCCACACTCTACATGGTGTATGTGCACGCCTCTGTTTCTCGATTCATACTCGACCCAACGAGTAGCCACTGAACTGGATGGTTGGGGCGAATAGAAGGCTTTCTCATATGCAGACTGTGGTGCCTCAACCTTCTCGCCAGGACACACGATTTTTGTTTTGCCGCCTGTACAGTGATCACCATGGCATTGAAGATGGCATGCCTTTGTAAACCTCTGCTGACAGTGCTGCAGACTAGTGTATGTGCCAGCTTGGAGATGCTCTTGATGTAGAAGGCGTGGTGGTCCCACGCTCCGATGGTCATGGTGTCACGGTAGTGAGCCGCTTGCCTGATCATGTGCCAGGTGCCCTCTTCGGTTGGTTCATACACGTGAATCCCGATCTTGGCGAAGAACTCTACCTTGTCCAGCTGATCCAGCGAGGTCTTGCGGACATCAGGTACTGTCTTGCCGTATAACTGTGTGGCAAGCTCTCGTGCAGGAGCTGTACTTCTATCAGCTCTCGCTCCTAGGTGGGCTGCTAGACATCTCCAGAGACACATGTTGTCCCTGTAGGTGTCGAGGGCAGTCATACTCTTCTTCGGTCATAGCCAGTCTAGGAGGGGGGGGGGGGCCTGTCCCAAGCAGAGGTTGGCGGTCGATGACAGCCCTGACCTCAACGTTGATTGATCGAACGAAAGCCCACTTGGTGTTGGGTCGATCGATATTGTCTGTGTCGAGGCGGGCTTGCTCTCTTGCTGCCACCCATGCCTGAGCTGCTCCTATCGTGTTCAGCCACGGGCTCCCTGGAGCATTCTTGTGGAAGAGCATCGCCCTACCGTCTTCGATGTGACGGATGCGATAGGTATGGGTGTAGCGGAGGTAGAAGGCGTTCTGGACAGTCTGCTGGATCTTTTGCATGATCTGGCCTGTGAGGTCTCCTTCTAGACCTCTGAAGAATGTCCAGCCTACTGACCGGCATCCTCTATCCTCTGTCTCCCTTTCACCGAGACGCTGGTCGAGAATGTGTTTGCCTTCTTGCCTCATGCTTCGGGCTAAGGGTTCAGACCTCGCCACCTCATCACTCGGTTTGTGATCCTGCGTAGGAGAGGTAAGCGCTCCAGTGGATGGTCCGCCCTCCGCCTCGCTACAGTCTTGGCTCGCAAGCTAGCAGTCACCTCCTCATCCAACTGACGAAGCTCATGTATCCGCTGCGCTTTCTTGTGGGGATTCCAAGGATCATCTTTGGTATGCGCTGGAAACCTCCCCGTCTTCATTGCTCGGGAGAGTCGCTTCTGCCACTCCTCAGCACAGACCTGTCCGATCATCTGGAGCAGGTTGGCTTTCTTGGCCTTAGGGTAGCCTCTAAGGCCGAATTGCTTTGCAATAGCGCGAAGCTGTGCAACAGTAATCATGGTGTATGTCCCTGTGGATGCCTGTCTCTAAATGGGCGCTCAGACCCTCTTGTGTGTGGCGATCAGTACCTGTGGGTGTTGTATATCCCTGTGGAGGCCTGTCTCTAAATGGGTGTCCAGACCCTATTATGTGTGGCGATCAGTACCTGTGGGTGGTGTATATCCCTGTGGATACCTGTCTCTAAAGTGGCGTTCAGACCCTATTATGAGTGGCGATCAGTACCTGTGGGTGGTGTATATCCCTGTGGATGCCTGTCTCTAAATGGGCGTTCAGACCCTATTATGGGTGGTGTATATCCCTGTGGATGCCTGTCTCTAAATGGGTGTTCAGACCCTATTATGTGTGGCGATCAGTACCTGTGGGTAGTGTATATCCCTGTGGGTGCCTGGGCGTTCAGACCCTATTTGGTGCTGGCGATCAGTACTTGTAGGTGGTGTATATCCCTGTGGATGCCTGTCTCTAAATGGGCATTCAGACCCTATTGTGGGTGGTGCTGGCAATAGGTATGGGCGTCTACAGCAGTGGCACAGGGTGCTGAGACTGCCATGATATTGGATGCCAACTGGGCCCACTTCCGGGATGACCACCAGTACAATCCTTGGGTCGACCCCTTGCGGAGAAACCTTTATGACCACTTTCACCCACGTGAAGAGATCAAGTTTGTCTGCCATTTCTATGGGGTGGAGAGGGTAGGCTGTGGTTGTCTGCTGGAGACCCCTGCTCAGCACCAGATTCTCTGCATAACATGTGAACATGCCAGAGTCTGCCGTGGTTCACATGCTAATCACTTTAGCCTCCTCACAGGTGAGCGTTGTCAAGGTAGATGGAAGCCCCTATTGGGGGTGTGGGGGTCCCATCATGTCGATGCGACTCTGGCAGAGACTACGTGTTTGTCTGAGCCTACACAGAATACAGAGAGACTGGCCCTGTGGTTGATGGCGATCAGTGGTGTATATCACTGTGGAGGCTTGTCTCTAAATGGACGTTCAACCCCTACTCAGTTGTCTAAATGGAAATCCAGTTGAGGGAGGTGGTATCCTTTTGCCCCCGACACTACTAACGTGTAGCACACATGCGCAGTGTCAGATCCACGTGTCAGTATTGTGAGAGAGTGTATGCTTATATTGTACTGAGAAATCACTTCATTCTCAGCGTTCTTGGCACCGATTAGGATCGGAATGGAGCGAGAATTTCAAAACTGTTTACCATTTTAAAATCGGACCAGAAATGGCAAGTGGTAATAGCGAGATTTGAATCTGTGATTTTAAGTTTGCTAATAAACACAAAACAAGGATCTCACACCTTAACTACCTCGGCCATGTACGCATTAGTAATTATAGCTGATAAGTTATGTGTTCCCATTGCTGTATTGCTGCGCTTATCAGTCCCTCTAGATCTTGACGTCACTTTGAGATAACGTATATATTATAGACTGTAATTTTGTAGTTACCAGTGTGTTATTGATTTGTTTGCTTTTATTGCACAAGTGTAGTTACCAGTGTGTTATTGATCTGTTTGCTATTATTGCAGAACAATTAGTAGCATTATTTGTAATCTAATTATCGGTTCTCCGTTGGCTCAGTTGATAACAGCGCTGAATTCTAATTAAAAAAACATGGTTTAACTCTCAAAAGTAAAAAGTAAAAAGTAAAAAGACGGTGGTACCAAGTCGACGGTACGGAGCAACGGAGAACCACCAAAAAAAACCTGCAGAGATAGAGAGAGAGAGAGAGAGAGAGAGAGAGAGAGAGGGGCTGCCAGAGAGGGCGGGCGATAATAAGTGGGGGTTCTCGCGAAGAGGTGGCGCAGGAGTTTTATAGTTTTTTTTAGTTTCTATTTATTATTATTATTTTTTTGTTTCATGACAGTATTACTCTTTACCCATCATTACCCGAGAAGCATGACATCACGTCACGACCTTGGCTCTAAATGGGCGTTCAAGTAGTATGATACTACCTCCCTCTCAACAACCTATGCCCCAGTGATTGAGATGGTGGTGGAGGCCACGGATCGCCGAACGGTGGCTGGTAAAGGGAGGGTATCATTTTGACCCTGATCCTAGTTTCCATTTAGACAAATGAGGCCCCCACCTGATTTCCATTTAGACAAAGGAGGTGGTATCATTTTGACTTCCTATTACTACTGTGGGGCATGGTCTCGCGGGTACACCGAGTTGTACAGTTTTGTGGTCCTAGACACACCAAGGCTTCATCCAACCTCTTCACTTCCATGCCATTCATCACATGTTCCACCCCACAGGAAGCATAGCTTGGGTCAGCCTCAGTTTCTGCTTGTGGTAACTCTATGAGGGGGGGTATAGCATGAAGTAGGTGGGAATTGGAAGAGGTCGGTGGAACAGCTTTTCCATCCGGCCCCTTGGACAATACAGATGAGAAGATCTCAAATACGACTTCCCAGATCGAGTAGACCCACGCTGAGGAGGGAGAGGGCAAGTACATCTCTTGTTATCATCCTCAGAGCTAGCCGCTTGTTCACCAGTGTTCTGGCTTGGTAGAAGACGGGCTGAACTGGTACCGCGGTGCTCTGTGCTAAGCGTGGGAATACAAGTTTCCGTAGAACCTTCCGATGTGCCTGCGGGAGAGTCTCTAATGATACCGTTGTGACAGAGGAGTCGGAACAGAATCTTTCTGTATATATTCATCTTGCTTTTGGATTGCTTCATTTTGGGTTGCTGATGGCTGAGTGAGGAAAGGGCCAGTCCATCATCGCTGCTGCTGTGAGTGCTTTGGCGATGATGGAACTGGTAGTAGCAGTGGTGGTGGAATAGTTGCTGGTACTGCATGTGCAGAGTTAGTGTAGACGGTGGTGCGGATAGGATTTTCACAATCACGGATGAGAGCTACCTGTGTGAGCCACTTCTTACAGTGCATCATGGGATGCTTAGTAGATGCACAGAAGAAGCAGTGATGTCTTGGAATACGTTCATATCGGCGGCAGCGTCATTGTTTGTGGATCCATGATGCAGAGTTGGTTGTGTCTCCCATACTGCAGCTGTCTGTAGATGCTGGAGATGATTCTGTGCTAGAAGATGTGTTGCATACCACCAAAAGCACACAGAGAATCCAGTGTTTTGGTGGAGGGACGTGGTGCTTGCAGAAACATTGTTTCAGCAGAGGTGCTACAACCTACTACTGCCATTTTACAAAGAAAAGAAGGTTTATTACGCGTGGACATTGCAAGAGTACTTTGTCCGCAAGAGGGGGATGGCGGTGCTGCTGATGTGGGAGGCATCGTAGGCACTGACATATATGAAGCCGGTTGCCGTGTTATACGTGAATAGGTTGATGTGGGTTGATGATGCGTGGTCACCGGACATTGTCGTACGCGGGCCACAGCTGAGCCGGGTTGTGAGAATGGGCACCAAGATGGCTCCTCAATCGGTACCATTAAGAGTTTGATGGCTGATCAGGCTGTGGTGTTTTGTGGCCAGCGGTGGGTGTTGTAGATGGAGGTCGGTTAGGACACCGTTCCCGCCAATGTCCCGGTTGGCCACATCCATAACATGTGTTCGGTGGTGGTGCAGGGTTGGTAGTGGGTGCAGTTCTAGGGTGTGTAGTTGCCAAATTTGTACTGAGTGTTGTTACCAAGTTGGTGAGTGCTGAGATCTGCTTATTTATCTCATCTATTCTGTCGTGCATGTTGCCACGGTTGTTGTTGTTGTTGTTATGTTGGTTCCCGCGTCCTTGGGCCCCGTTGTGGCCTCGGCCATGCCCTCTTCCTTTAGGCACATGATTCTGATTGTAGTGCTGCGTTTGTGCCTGTTGTGGTTCTGCGGTGGTGGTCATGCTGGGTGCAGTGCGGTTGTTGGGTGATGTGGCGATATTCGCACTTTCTATCTCATTGATAGGATGAAGTTGGCGGCGGTTGGTTTTCTACCGCTCCAGGAAATTCTCAATGCGTACCGGCGTAGGTCTATGGACGGGAGGCGGTGCATTGTGGAGATGACATGGATGTTCTTTGTGTGGTGAAGGCAGACACTCCTCGTACAGTGGTGGTGCAGTCAACTGATGGTCGTGATGTGTGGCATGACTGATGTATCGATGAAATGGTGGTGCCGACTCCTCTCGGTGGTGTCGTGTCGTCCCCTGGAAATAGGATGGTACATTTAATGGGGGCTGTGCAGTAGGTTGTCTATTGTAAGGATTATAACCCTGCCATATATCATCCAGTGATGACACGGGTGAACGATAGTGATGGGAAGGGTAATAGGTTTGCACGTAAACGGGTCTTTGTCAAGATCATCCATGATCCAGCCCTGATGGAGTTGGCCTATCGCGGACATCTGATATGGTACGAAATTCTGTTCCCGATTGTGAGGCATCACAGAATGCCCCCTCACTGATGGGCGAGAACAGGTGATAACGCGGTGCTGGTGATTATGCATCGCTAGAATTCCTGGCATAGTCGGTGAGCATGCGAGCACGGTGTCCATCATAGGATGCCACCTCTTGATCGAGGGAATCATCGCTGAATGGAGAAAGCATTCCAAGCTCGCTGTATGGTGTGGTCATGAATTGGTGTCACTGGAATTCCTGTCCATAGCAATTTTGAGATCTATGGACTTACAAGATTTGATGGTGACCTAACCCAAATAAGCCTATACAATTAGTAAGAGTATTGGCCAGAAAGGGCCACTCTTATATTCAACCAAAGTGCTGTAGAGAAAAGATCATCCTAGTGAAACCATAATTAAATGTTGCATGCTGTTTTACGTGAAGACGGGACGAGCGATTCCCGAGGGATTCCCACGTCACCGTCTCATGTAGGTCCAAGATACTGTATTAGTTGGTGCCGCTTGTATTTCTGAGGGCCTTCTTCTATGCCTAACGTAACAATTAAGTTTTAAAGACAAGAACTAATTTAGGCCGCAACTGGTGGGTTTCCTACCTATCTTTGAACATGGCTGTCTGATGGTGCAAACGCCCCGCCTCCCATTAGAAGCCTTGGAAAGCATCTACCTCCAAGGACAGCACGCATACATGTTACTAGGTAAGACATCTGAGCCTAGTGAAAATTTGGATGTCCGACTTCGTAACCACATAAAACGTCACAGGATAATGGCTACTTTTCACATAAGCAAATTTAAGTAACTGAGCCATCGTTGCGATGGGGGTTGGGGAGACGAATATCCACCGTGAATGTCCTTCCCGAGAGGGCATGGCAGATCCCAACATCTTGCCCAGACATTCTTACAGAATTTGGTGGAGATGCGCATCTCGCCCGTCACCAAGTCTTACGGGGCTAAACTTTTGACCTGATGTTAGGTTTATACACAAGTAGCCCAATATGCACTGCGGTGCGGGAAAGATCTCCTAAGAGATGTAAAAGATCAATAATTATAATATGTTTTTGCAGTGCTTCCTACATTGGCAAGGATAATTACTAGGTATCAGAAGATACACGGGAGGTGTGCGTGACACCACACCTTGGCCATCACCGATCGGATACCTCCAATAGTTTCCCAGGATCGGATCAGTCCATGGTGCGGATAGGGATATCCAAACATTTGAGACGCCATAAGGCTTAGTGGAACATGAAGAGAGACAATAACTTTATAGATCTGAGGCCCTATAGGTGTGTGGCCAATTTTACACAACCTTGCCAGAGTGCGGTGCTAGATTATCGCAACTACCAGAAAAGAGGCGTATACTATGTGTCTCCTAACGAAGAGATTGTCTTTAATCATATTAAACCTATCCTATCGGACCGAATAGTCAGGTTTAGTCGGTAGCATGCCGGGCTAAACAAAGGTATAGCATGGACAGCGACCTTAGTGAAACGTGTTGGTGACGGGAGAAAATGACGTATATAAAATGTTGCTGTATAGAATTTCCTAAATGCACTGCGGTCCTAAGTTTTCTGTGAACAAACAAAACATATCAATGGATGACTACTAGCCAAATACTAAACTAACCAAGAACAAGTAATAACAATGTGAATTGATCATGACAATAATAATGGTACAGGTTGATAGACCTATTACGGTGCGGTTAGTGAAAACACCTTACAGTAAATAAAAATAACTATGATCAGATAAAGAAATTATAACTAGCGGTCCTAAGACCGTTACGGTGCCTTTTAGTCATCGGGACCCTTTACAAAGATAAGATACAATAATTAAAGTTGTGATTAACGGAATAATTAAAGATATTATGTATAATTACTTGAATACTCGGTAGCCATTCTTAAGGACGGGCTATTATGTTACTGAAATTGATATGCCATCATTGGTGTGACGTGAGTCGACACGTTTTCTGGAAGCTGGAAAAGTTCCTGTATGTAGATTCCCACAGACAGGATTCCCGCATGCTGATCCAGAACGGGAGCGGTGCAGACTCAGGACGGTAATCACAATATCAGAATGTCTAACGAATGGTTAGTAAGTTCTACCATAACATTACTGCTATGAGAAAGGTTCCTGTTCAATGACGGTAGGTATGAAAGTTAAGAACAACCCGTTAACAGGGAGGGTTGTTGAATACTGTTGCAGATACATAACTAAGCTTAACAGTGTGGGGTACGTCAGTTAGCTCTTAAATCGTACTGGGCAAAGTTTACTTGCTACGGTCACAAAGTTTAAATAAACACACACAACATCAGTGTGGTGGTTGAATATCCACTTTTCGGCGTGGCTGGCAGATCTGGTGAGTCATCCACCAAAGAACATCGCTGCTCTACATCTGCAGAATCACATTTTTAGGCCGTAGAAGGCGCCACCACAATGTATTGTTCCTTGTTGGTTCAAAATTAAACGTGAATAATATCATTTAAAGTTCTAATGCTGCCCCCGAACGACCTTCCGGGAGCTTACACAATTTAAGTTGCGGTGCGTCGGAAAACTGCTGTAGCACCATGGGAGAGAAACCAACCGAAACAGAGGCCAATGCTTAATAACTGTCCTGTCTGGTCTGTGCCGCAAGCAGATCCCGACTGTTCGGCCCCTGGACAATGATCCTCCTGATTTACTG
Source organism: Chaetoderma sp. LZ-2023a (assembly GCA_034401795.1). Classification (NCBI taxonomy): domain Eukaryota; kingdom Metazoa; phylum Mollusca; class Caudofoveata; order Chaetodermatida; family Chaetodermatidae; genus Chaetoderma; species Chaetoderma sp. LZ-2023a. The sequence goes on from CM067360.1 coordinate 61,609,370, forward strand.
AAATCATCCCTTTTTATACTTGATGAAATGTCAGGACTGGCTACCTCAACCAATTAAAATTAGCTGAACCAACCAATCAGCGGGCTAGAAACTTGTGACGTGTACACGATTATCTAACTATCGCGATACATATAGATGCAGTACGCCAGATGACGTCAGAGATCACATGCACACAAATCACTTATTATCTAGATATACGTATATATACATAAGTATGACGTCATTTCTATATTTTGAGTATAATTTGAAAGTGAAAAACGGCGTTAATTCAGTCATTTCTAGACTGATTTTAAAATGGTTTACATATTTGAGAAACCCGTTGAATTATGGTCTTGATTATTGACAGATTCCATGAGAACAGTTAATTATTAAGAATTACAAAGTACCCGCTCGGTACACTAAAAGTGCCACCCGCTCCTGGTCATGCTATATATGCTCTGTCAACACAGCGACAGGTGTGCGCATGCGCGCTATGCGTTTCAACGAACGTAGTCATTTTGATGACAAAATCTCTCTCATAGGCTTATACACGCCTATTGCTCTACCCAGGTGTGGGGGGGGGGGGGTCGCTTATAGGAACGAATCCAGGTCGGGGGGCCCGTACCCAGCTTGGCTGGGATGCCCAGTACCTGACCGGTTGATCTGCGCTACAATAGTGACCTTTAATTGAGGTTCTAATTCGTATATGTAATTCATCTGCTCTACTCTGTCGGAACAGCTATCTCTAAGCACAGTTTCTTCGAATGCAGGCATCATAGCAGCCAACTTTCGAAACGTAATACCATACATAAACATGCCTCGGTTGGTGGGGTAAACACTCCCAACACTAGCCTCGCATATGTCTACTACAAATTCGTCATTACGTTTCATAATGCGTACGTGTACATTGTTACCGAGCGCTCCGGGCACATCACAACCCATAAAACAGCCTGTATTCATACTTATAATGAATGTTGAACAAACCGTTTAAACAAAAATCAAAACCGTTAACTCTTAATGTATCAGATTTTTAAAATGCTGCTTTTTATACTCTAAGAACAATTGATTAACGCTCGTCATGCGTCATTACTCTAATTACCCTTAAGCACATCTCAATGGATACCTTGAGACTCGTGATTTAACGAGGGGGCAGGTCTTCGTCATCGAACAAGTTCCCAGGAAATGACGTGCCCAGACATGTAACCTGGTCATCCCTCATTACATAATACATTAACCATTGAGCATTTGGCATGGCTCCAAGAGATCATCCTTAATTACACCCATTAAACCACATCAATCAACATTATGCTAATTACCCGTAAGCTCACAGCACTGGATGTCTGGAGGCATGTGACTTAATGAGGGGTGGCGCTTCACGATCAAATGAGTTCCCAGGAAAAGACGAGTCCAGACATTTAGCCTGTCACTCATCCTTAATTACCTTCATTAACCCTTGTCAGTCACTACGCTAATCACCTTTAAGCTCACCTTGTTTGATCACAGGAGACACATGATTTAATGAGGGGGTGGGTGGGCTTATGGGCACACTCTACATCTAACATCCAATCAGAATGGCGGAGAGCTGGCAGTTTTTCTCACACCTTTTTCAATAGGTGGTGAGAACAAAGGAAAAAGGTGATCCTCCACATGACTCTCCTCATATTCCTATGAATGATGTAGTTCCATGTGTGGCCTGTGTTATAAAGGGAAATCTCAAATTCATTTCCAATCAATTATTAACTTGACTGATTGACTCACAGTTGTATATGCTTGTCAGTACAGACTGGCTCTTCCCTGACCCTGAAAGCTGTCATGAGACAGATATCTGTATGCTACCTGAGACAGTGCAGTGTTCAGTGGCGAGCACACACAAGCTGTAAAACAGCATAGATATGCTAGTGGTTAGTGCGTGCCTGCACGCTCGAGTGTACATGCATGCGTGTGTGTGTGTGCACGCAGAACACGAGTGTGTATATGCGTGCATGCATGTGAGTATATGTTCACATGTAAAGTTCAACCAGATGCTGAGCAGACACAAGCTGTAAAACAGCATAGATATGCTAGTGGTTAGTGCGTGCATGCCTGCATGCTCGTGCGTGCATGCGTGCATGTGTGTGTGCACACAGAACACGAGTGTGTATATGCGTGCATGCATGTCAAGATTCAAGATTCAAGATTATTTATTCAATAATTCCAAGGTAAACGAATTCACAAATCATACCAGGTTGTCTGCCCAAGGCATTGCCTATAGTTATGGCGGACACCTTACACACATATATACAGGTATATATAAATTAGACAAGACAGTACTTACACAAACAATTATAAATTCAGACATTACATTTACTACTTCCTTATTAACCCTTTGGCCCTTGATCCACATAAACAGTTTAAATTTCAAAGAGAAAAATATGTCAATTCGCGGGTCAAGAGGAGACCACCCCTTCCCACACCCCCAGCACCCTCCCAACACCCCCCCCCCCCCAGAGTTCACCGCCGGTTCAATTATCTTGTCAGTCATTACAGTGGAAAGAAAAACTCCTGGAGTGGGCCTCTCAGTCCGCGAACCAACATATAATACTGTAACAGGGTGTGTGTAAGAGTTAGTCACTTGGGTTATTATTATTATTATTATTATTATTATTATTATTATTATTATTATTATTATTTAGCGATGCATATGGGTAGTAAATAAGGACAAGACAGTTACGTAACAAACAAGCACAGAACATAGTCAAGTTCAATAATATACATGGATGTCTATGATTATAGATACAACAATAAACATTTATATATTTTTGGGGGAGGGTACTTTTACTTATAATGATGATATACTGTTTACAGGATGCTGGCTAATGGGGAGCATCCTTGGACAAGGGAATGGGGATGGAGGGGATGGGTGCTCATTCTCCTGCTCGTCCTGTAGTTTGTTACTATGGTAATTGAAATTATTATTGGATATAATAGCAAGTGGAGTCATCTAGTCATAATTCTAGTAGTAGTAGTAATAGTAGTAGTAGTAGTAGTAGTAGTAGTAGTAGTAGTAGTAGTAGTAGTAGTAGTAGTAGTAGTAGTAGTAGTAGTAGTAGTAGTAGTAGTAGTAGTAGTAGTAGTAGTAGTAGTAGTAGTAGTAGTAGTAGCATTCTTTACCTTGTTTTGTAGACGAGTCGGGCCATTTTTGAGCTGTACTGCATGAGTTCGATAATACTAGTATGTGTTAATCAAGTGGTTTTTTATTGTTTTCTTGCAGAATTTTGTTGATAGAATTTTCTCACGTGTTTCCTGTTTTATGTTGTTCCATAGTTTAGTGGCTGCAAATGATATTCGGTGTTTTCCTATGTCTGTCCGTGTGTATTGCTCATGTAGTTTATGTCTGCTTATAGTGTTATGTTGGTGGATGTTAATATTGTTTATAAAGAAGGGGGCTATAGATTTGGGTAAAGTGTTGTGGTGGAAGTTTTTGACAATAGTTAGCATTTGAGATTTTCCTATGTCGGTGAGCGTAAGCAATTTTTCTGCATTGAACATGTTTTGACCCCCTGCTGGCCTAGAAAATAGTTTGATCCTTTTCTTTTGGAGACTTTGAATTTTGGATATTCTGTTTTTGTAGGTGTTAGTCCAAACAGCGTTGCAGTAAGTGAGGTGCGGGAGGATCAAGGTGCTGTACAGTGTTTTAACCGTGGCCTGTGTCATATATGGTTTTAGTCTTTGGATGACACCTATTCCTCTTGCTACTTTTGCAGTAACTGTTTCGATTTGTTTGGCCCAGGTCAAGTTATTATCTAAATATACTCCTAGGAACTTTGCATAATGGGCCTCTTCAATTTCCTTATTGCTAATGTACAATTTTGGAACCTCTTTATTTATTAATTCTCTAGATTTTGAAAATAACATATAGTTTGTTTTATCCACATTTAGTGATAATTTATTTAGTGAAAACCAGTTAGTAATTTCTTCCATTTCCTTATTTACATTTTTATATAATGTAGCTATGTCTTCATCAGAGCAAAAGGCATTGGTGTCATCAGCAAATAGTATTAGTGACATATGTTTGCATATGTTAGGCAGATCGTTCATATACAAGAGGAACAGCAGAGGGCCAAGGATGGACCCCTGAGGGACACCGCAAGTTAGTCTCCTATTTTCAGAGCAAGTTGCATTGAACTGCACACATTGCGTTCTGTCACTTAGGTAACTTTCAAACCAGATGAGTGCACTTCCTCGGATTCCATAATACGCAAGTTTTTCCAGTAGGATTTTATGATTGATAGTGTCGAAAGCTTTTGAAAGATCCAAAAAAATGCCTATTATGTGCTTTTTCTTTTCAATTGATTCTATTATTTTTTCTGTCATTTCGATTAGTGCTAGCATTGTTGAATGTTTTTCACGGAATCCGTATTGTGATGTATAGAGGATTGACTTTTTATCTAAGTAGCTGATAAGCCGATTGTACATAAGTCGTTCCGTTAATTTGGAGAAAAGTGGAAGTATTGAGACAGGTCTATAGTTTGTGAAATTAGATGAATCCTTTGCTTTGTATATAGGTGTTACTCGTGCTGCTTTTAATTTTGATGGAAATATGCCTTGAGTGAAAGATAAGTTACAGATGTGGTTAAGGGGTATTAGTAGCGCTAATGTGCAGTGTTTGAAAATACTCCACTTGAAACCATCCAAGCCAGCACTTTTTGAAGGATTTAGTTTGTTAAGAATGATAGAAATTTCTTCATTTGTGACCGGGTTAGCGAAAAAAGAGGCTTGATAGTCGCCTGTGAGATAATCACTATATTTATTAGAGGATGTTGAATTGATTTTATCTGAAAGTGTTGGCCCTATATTAACAAAATAGTCATTGAATCCTGTTGCAATTTCTAAATCATCAGTTATTATCTTGTTATTATAAAGAAATTGTGTTTGTTGCGCTTTGCAGTTATTTTTATTCAAAAGTGATTTAATTATTTTCCATGTTTCATTTATGCCATTCTTGCATAGTTCAAATTTGTTATGGTAGTAAGTTTTTTTTGCTGTTTTGATTATTTGGTCCAATTTGTTTCTGTATTTCTTGAATTTCTGTTCATTATGCTTTGTTTGACATTTGATAAACTTCAAATAAAGATTATGTTTTTTATGACAGGCAGCTATCAGTCCAGTTGTTATCCATGGTTTAGTCGGGTTGTGTTTAAATTTCTTCTTTTCTTTCATGGGAAAGCTGTTTTCGAAGATGTGCGTGCAAATTTCATGGAACTTGGTGTAGGCACTTTCGCAGCACTGTATGTCTGTTACGGCATGCCAATCCACCTCAGACATGTATTTTTTAAATTGTTCAATATTGACCTGATGTGAGTATATGTTCACATATAAAGTTCAACCAGATGTTATTGAGTTTTATATATGTCCTTAGCCATAATATAGTACTCGTGCACTCAATGTATGTATGTATGCTCATTAGCCAACTTGGAGCAGTCAGCATTTGATTGATGCGTTGATAGTTCACCTAGACCCAGAGAGGCGGCATCTACAAACAGAACAGAAAAGAAAGAAGAAGAAGTTTATTGCCTGAGAGACACTTTTTATATCATCCTTCCTTTATAACTGTCAGATGACGCAGAAATGGCCGATAGCGAAGATGAAAGTACGCCCTCTTCGCCCGAAAATTCTGATGACCCTTTTTGCCCCCGTGTTGTCACGATCACGAAAACAGAGACGGGATTTGGTTTTAATGTCCGAGGTCAAGTAAGCGAAGGAGGTGTTCTTAAATCGATCAATGGTACTTTGTATGCTCCATTACAACATGTCAGTGCAGTGCTTGAGGGTGGTGCAGCACAGAAAGCTGGCATTAGCAAGGGCGATCGCATTCTAGAAGTGTAAGTATCAAGTTTAAGACGATATCATCTATCTGCCCCTCATGTAGATAATGTTGTACCTGTGATTTATGTTTTATTTTGGTCTCCAGGCAACATCCCTCAATTCATGTTGTGCTTCCTATCAATGTATCATCATCATGGCAGTTATTCATGAGTGTTCCATATTTTTGCGGTTGGTACGACAATCAACATCACAATGAAATTAATCGGGGAAAACGCCAGGGTAGGTGGTCGTATTTTGGAGAGGCTCGCCATATTCTCGCGGTAAACAAATAACATCATCTACGGTGGACCAGCGTAGTCAAAACACACACACACACAAAAAAAAAAAAATCAAGATTGCTTTCTAGGTTAACAGTCTTCTACAAAATGCTATAATTTCTTTGAAAATAGGTCAAAATCTTAATTCTCTTATACTGTATGCAGTAGGGCATGCCATAGGTTGTTTATACGATGCATGACTGTGAAACCCCTAAAATTATTACATGATACCATGTAATGACATGGTGTCTTTCTGAGCTTATTAATATGAAAATAGGCGTTGCCTATAAGCGAGTGCATACACCATTTATTGCTTAAATAAATAGGAAGAATTTGTATAGGGTCGAAATGTCCTAAATACCATTATTGCATTTTCTACGGGGGCCTCTCACCATTAAATAGTTGCACCAGTCCAATAACGTTATAAAATTTGTACCGACGTATCGACGGTGCTCCTCACTATTTGGGGGATATACAAACAAGTCCATAGTAACTATGACATCATAATGAAATGTCGTCCGCTAGAATTTTTAGATCACGTTTATCTAGACATAAGCTACAAAAAACGGGAATTAATGCATATCTGCGAGTAAATACATGAATGTACATTCCATCTGGGTGTAAATCACGTAGTATCCGGCATGTACAGACGCATAAGTAGGAATAAATAAAGCTTGTATCTGGTCTGCATCAGACGATTTAATCGTTTTACATTCTGAAGTAAATGTACACTATTTCGTGATAACAATATCACACAAATTTTGGACATTGAAAAATGCGCAGTAGGTTGCCCTAAAATAACTAGGGGAACATACGCATAATGAAGAACCATATCCCATAATGCAACAGGGGCCCATGAAGAAACCACAAAAGCTATATCATAAGCCGAAACCGGAAGCAAAAAAAAGCTCGCGACCGGAAACGAAGCTTTCTCAGTCGCATGGTATATGTATTTTAGCCTGGTTCCCTGTCTCATTTTCTGTTGATTTTTCCTCATTACACGTACGTACATGTTATCTATATACGCTCACTTCGTTCGCTATGAATGGTGACCCCTATTTTTTTCAATAAAATTTAATCTTCCAACAGCGAGGCGGAATCGCCGATCGCGGAACTTGATGCGTTTCAGTCAGCTAGAAGTTTTATGTATTAGATTTTTGTGAGTTAGTGATGGGTTTTGGAAGTAGTGTATATGCTCATATTATAATATCGACGTTTTTTTGTACATCGTAGCATTCTATTTTACTCACTAATAAGAGGGACATTCATGGAAAAAAGTTGCTTGCGAGCATCTTTGATGTCCTGCTTGCAACATCGACATGGGAAACAGACGCTATGGTGCATGGGTTATTATTTATAGTTAAAAATCATATTGCCATGAGAATATGGAACACACGAGAATATGAGATGCGAGTATACAGTTTAATGTTAACCGGAACACTGTTCCTGGTGCCGTTTCCAGTTTTATGTTAAATAGTAGTAAGCGCAATGCATTGTGGGATAGTGGCTGGAGACTGAATGGTGTGGGGGATGTGTACTATAATACCATGGTACTTAATACAATTTATAGCGAACACAGTGAACGTATACAGATAATATGTACGTATGTGTAATGACTAAATAAGACAGGGAACCAGGCTAAATAACATACCATGTGACTGAGAAAGCTTCATTTCCAGTCACAAGCTTTTTTTTTTGGTTCCGTTTTCAGCTTATGATACAGCTTTTGTGATGTCTTCATTATTATGGGATATGGTTCTTCAACATGTGTATGTTCCCATAGTTGTTTTAGGGCAACCTATTGCGCACTCACTATCAATGCCCAAAATTTGTGTAATATTGTTATCACGAAATAGTGTACATTTACATCAGAATGTAAAACGATGAAATAGTACCAAGCAGGCCAGGTAAAAGCTTTATTTATTCCTGTTTATGCATCTGTAAATGCAAGGCTTGGTTGACTGTCTCGTATTATTTTTGACACTCCATGGCCATGGAAAGTCATTGTCAATGGGGCTTGGCAGTTTGGCCTAAAAGAAAACCATTGGCGATATAATTACACCGGTTTAACCAAAATGCTGGTTTAGGAGCTAGAATGATGGAAAATAATTTTAAATATGCAAATATCTTGTTTTTATTAGGTACAGTACATGTATTTTGCGATTTGACAACTGACGTAAATTGCCACGACACTTGAACAGTAACTACGTATGACTGCTGACTTCGATTCTATCCGTCTCAAAACAGTAGTTAAAATAAATAAAGTCTGGGTCACGTGATGTCGTGAAATTAACACCCTAACTGCTAAAATGTTGATTTTCAACACTGTTATTAGGTAACTATTTTCGACCGCGTTGTAATATCTAATGCACAAAAATAAGAACCTGGATATGAGAGCGAGTTTAGTCCCCTAGTAGAGTAGAGCCCATATGGTTAGACTTCGCATAACCACCTACAGTATGATCTAGTCTAGTAAGTCACATGTTTGTATTTGAGTACTTGGCATTCAGTAATACTCTTCAATATACTGTCATTCATGCGGGCGAATGTCGTTCAGCGTGTAGCGAAAAGTGTAGTCATTTCCTGGAAATCACACCAAGAATTCTCACAAAAAGCTGTCTGTTTGACTATTTTTTTAAATCATATGCTATAATAAGGAGATTATGATAATTTGACAGCATAAATGCAACAATTCGTGCGCATCAACTTGAATCAACACTCTGCAGTGTGGCAGATATACGAAGAAGGCCAGTCCTTAAAACAAAATGATGTAATTCCGACACTATCGACCAAAAAGTCACGTGATGAAAAATACTACGATTTACAGGTATTTCATTCATAAAATCAATAGTAGTGAATATCCCGTAGGAAGAATTCATTAACAACCAATCACATTACGCCTGCTCATATTTGATAGGCTACTTAAGAGGTTTATTTTACTTGTAACTGGTCTGCCAACATAAGAAGTGAACTTAATCGTTTTCATTTCTCGGGCATTCAAGCATTGTGTCTTGTATGTCCTATTCTTAAATAAAGACATGTTTGGATTGGGAGTTCATTGTATAGCATTTTTCGCAGGGTTGGCAAGTATTGGACACTAGTTGTTTAAACCATGGTTTAAACCAGGTTTAAACTGTCCGCCCAAAATAGGTTTTTGACACCTTAAAATGTCCAAACTGTCCAAAACCTAAAATTTTAGTCCAGACAATTTCCTTTGAAATTGAGATGTCATGTATGTAACTCATGATTGGTGAAAGGGTTAACATACATAGTTCATTAGTTTGAACACAATTTAACTCAGTTATCTTAGAGAGTGTAATTACATGTAATCAAATCTTTAATAATACTATATCACCTATTTATACAGCAAAATAATGTATGTATAATAGGAAAACTGTTGACTATTTAGAGAATGATTTGATTGGAAGCTGTTGCTGTCTCAGACAGCAGCAGCTTCAAGGCAAATTAATTTCAAAATATTTAGCAGAAAATTTGATGTATAACGGTTAAATTGTAAGGAATATTCCCATTTCTGGTCATCAAAATGTTAACTACAGGCTGTAACTCAATTGTAACTTCTGTTCCTTGATCGGGGGGGGGGGGGAGGGGGGGGGGTGAGGCAGTAAGACCTTGGCTGGGCGGTCTAACAATCGGTTCTTCCTGTGTAAAGTTCAGATAACCAGCAGGCACATTTGTAGATGTTATGTTATAACACTTATAAGTGAATGAGCCTATAATTAGGAGCTGGTATAGTTAAAACTAATCCTGCTAACCCTTTAACCCCTGGGAATTCCTCTATACTAAATGGACTGAACCATAAAATATGTTAATGTTTTTGAAAATAATTTGACTAAGCTTTTTCTGACTTTGCAGCAATACCTTCCAGTCAAATTATTTTCAAAATATTCTATGCAATATTTCTTGTAAAGTAACTGTTATACTTTGTCTGTGTTATTGAGAGGGTTTATAGAGAGAAGGATAGTTGTATTTAACTCTCTCATCCAAGAATCCTGTTATTAATGAAATAGGTTTTGGATATTTATGGAGTTTAGGAATGGTTTTAACTCTTTTACACATGTTTTAGACCGGTTTTGGACAAAGTCTCTTAAAAATTGGCTTTGGACAGTCCAAAACCCAACTCTGGTTCAGAGGTGCCAACCAATACGATTTTATGGGGAAACTTCATATTTTGGCCTATATTGTACGCCTGTACGATGTATTGTTGCTTTCTTACGAATTTTGTCAAAACGTGACATACAAATTATTTCCCCGTGGTTTCCTGATTTTTACCGATCTTTTGAGTGAGATACGATTACATCCCAGTGATATTCGGATGTAATTTCCATCACGCGACACCGCTTATTGCGCATAATCTCATTGGTTAGAATTCAGACACTAACGCGCGAGCCGATCATTTGCGACCAATCATTCGCGACATAACAAATAGCGAGAATGCATCCCGGTCCCAAGCGGCTGTAATTTCCATCATGTGCGACACCGTTTGATACGCATACTCTCATTGGTTAGAATTCAGACCATAACACGCAAGCCGATCATTTGCGATCTAACAAATTGCTTTGATGTTTCATATTGTTTACCTGAGTTGAAAATTGCGACCAAAAGTTAGTTATTTGTGAATTGTTGTTGTGTTTTTAACGGTGATTTATCAAAAGTATCAGTTCAATTTGTTACACAGCGAATTAATAATAATTATTTATACTACAGAAGTCTTCCGTAGTATAAATATTTATTATTACAGTAATTCACTAGTTCGCAGGATTTCAACGTTGAAGTTAAAGTTAAAGCTGACATCGCATGTTATTTATTTAAGAATCCAATGACCAAAGCAGCCAAAAACTTCTTCTGTATGTCCAAATTAGTCTTCAGACGAATATTTTAGAAGCCTTAGTCCTGGAAATAATTTAATAGCAAGTATTCTAAATTATTTTTCTGTAATAGCAGAAAATAATTTAGAATATTTGATGTCAAATTATTTCAAGGATTGCCAGTAGTTAACCATCTAACCTTTAAAATTCCAGTTTCTCAATTTGAAGACAACTATAGAGAACAACTGTTGGATATTTTGAAACTAGTTTGACTGGAACCCGTTGCTATGGCAGCAGCTTCCAGTCAATTAATTTCAAAATATTCAACAGAATATGCTTTAGAATTCAGAATTAGATTGTAAAACATTTGTTGCTTCTGGTATGTAAGGCTTAAATGGTAAACTACCTGTGCTTAGCACAAGAGTCACTGGTCAGTATGGCTTATAGAATATTTTAGAAAATATACGTCTGGAATGTACATGTAGGTTTCCTGGACAGTTCTACATTTGGTCTTTGTCATTGAGCGAATCAAGAATCATTTTCATGAATATTTTTACTGGTAATGTGATAGTCATGCCTAAACGAGAACAGCCTCCATGAGCTGGAGACGAAACGCCACTGTGAATGAAAGTTAAGACATATGAACAACATTTCTCTAAGGCTTAAACCTCAGAGTGGCCTTGTTTTCAGTCATCAGTGAAAGGTGATACATTCGCTTTATGTACCACATACAACAAACACATTTCTGTTAAATGTGGTGGGCGAGATGACTTTAGAAAACACATAAACACTAAGCAACATACAGATATATCAAAAATGGTAACAACTACACATTCTATTGCTTCCTTTATCACCACTGATAAAGATACTGATGTCACAAAGGCAGAAATGTTGTTCACTCATTTTCTTGTCGAACATAACATTCCCTTATCAGTCTCAGATCATGCCCGTCTGCTGTTCAAAGCTATGTTTCCCGATTCTAAAGTAGCATCCAAATACGGTTGTGGACAAACAAAAAATACAATCGTGAGCTGCTTAGCCGTGAATACGCAGGATCAAGTTACAGAGTTTCTTAAAAGTGGGCCCTATTCTTTAGCAACAGATGGGAGTAATGATCGCAACTCAGATAGGTCACTCTACCCTATTGTTGTTCGAAACTGGTTCTGACATTTGAAAGGTTGTTACCATGTTGCTGAGTTTGGGGACCTGTACAGAGGGATCTACTGGCGTTAATATTTTCAGCTTGTTGGATGCAGAGCTTAAGAAACGTGAAATTCCTTGGAAAAATTGCATTAGTTTCTACTCGGATAATGCATCAGTTATGATGGGAATTCATAAAGGTGTTGTGTCCTATGTAATTAAACAGTCCATCTGTTGTGATGTATCTCTGCTAACCTTGTTTAGAAGGGAACCCACACCATGGGAATGAATAGGTTAAAATTTTCTGAGATATCTAAGTCATGTGACTTATAGCAAACAGTGAATTGAGTGGTAAGTATTTTAGTAAGCTAACAAAACGCCAGACCAGTATATACGTCTGGGTCGTTTTGAGTTACCAATTTTCCTGTCAATACTCCCGTTTTCGAGGTTTGAGAAACCATGCCTATTATATACCATCAAATTACCATGTTATAAAATAGCCAAGTACCACTCTTATTACGTAGATCCTTTATAGTGCTTTCAAACATTTTATTCATGAATCACTGTGATTCCAGTCTTCAGTCAGATTTCACGCACTTCCAGACAAGAGATGAAATCTCTGAAGTAAAAGTCTGGTGATTCAAAGAATAAGTCTGGTTGTTCATCCTCAGGTAGGAGCCAGACAAAAGACCATATAAGTCTTGAGTGTCTGCATAACCCTCATGCAATGGCATCGGTGGCGGAAGCTTCCGATCCTTGATCTCATGCATAAGTTCATCTTTCCCGTATTCTTATTGCCAGAAATGTTTTAAGATCTTCCATCACCTCTGCGCCCGTCTCTGCTCCTGGCTTGTCCGGGCAAGCGGGTTTGCATTCCGGTTTGTCTTCTGGTTTTACCGGGCATCCGGATATGAGCACTGTGATTGTCTGGCTTGGCTGAACATCCGGTGTCTCATGATTTTCTGACTTTTCCGTCCACTCCCGGTTTTTCCGTTTCCGGCAATAGTGTTGCTGTTTCCGGTAGGAAGAATGCATGTCCGGGTCTGTCGGACCTGGCATTGCATCATTCATCTATTTTCGTTTCCGGTTTTTCAGCTTCCTCTTCCGGTAGTAGTGTTGCTACTTCCGGTAGGAAGAATGCTTATCTGGGTCTGTTGGACCTGGCATTGCATCATTCATCTATTTCCATTTCCAGTTTTTCAGCTTCCTCTTCCGGTAGTAGTGTTGCTACTTCCGGTAGGTAGAATGCTTATCTGGGTCTGTTGGACCTGGCATTGCATCATTCATCTATATCCGTTTCCGGTTTTTTCAGCTTCCTCTTCCGGTTATTCTGTACATCCGGGTTGTAGGATCTTGATCAGTTTCCGGTAGTCTACTTCCGGTTTACACATTTCCGTTTCCTATTTTTCCGCATCCGGATTTCGTACAGCCGGGGATAAGGTCATTTCTGGTTTTCATGGATCTTTCTGGTGTTCTAGGATTATCTTCCGGGTCTGTCTTCCTGTTTTGGATTTCAAGTGATAGAGAACTTCCTGAGGTTCCAGTTTTGTTCTTCCAAGTCCGGTTTACATGTTCGCTTTCCTAGAATCTTGTCGTCCTCTTGCCTAAGATTTAGTCTTATTTCCGTATTTGTTTAATATTGGAAATGTTTAATGGCTGAAAATATTCATACCGAGTCATTGCCAGTCTTGTAGTCTCTCTTGGAATTGTAGTCTATTCAGACATTTATTCGTTTATCAGTGACAATTTTATGGCCAGTTGTCTTCGGGCCATTCAGCCTTTCTTCGCGCTCCTTTTACCTCTTATGTCGGCAGGTTGACATATTTATATTAACCAAAGGGAGCGAATTTGTAGAGGGAAAAACCCTGATTCTTGCGTAAATCGTAGTCTAATTTTGTCAGTCGCTGAAAAGAATTAGATTCAGTAAAGGTTTCAAGGGGGCAGGAAGAAGGAATATAAGCCAAATTCTTCTTCTGCGTTGACATAGTTTCGGTGAGTTCGCTTTGTTTTCATTAATTTTTCCCCCAGAATTTTGGTTGTTTTTCCTTTTCTAGCGTAATTATTTTTTGCTCTATTTTGACTGGGTTGCTGCAAGCCTCCGGACGGTGGTTTTCGGTGGGCAGGGACTCAGGATTTGCTGGGTCTTTTGGGGGTGTTTTGGCTGAGAGTTGTTGGTGAAGGGAATTCCAGGTGAGTCGGTGCAATTGCCAACCCGGCCTACTTAAATTAGTCAGCTCGGCCTAGGATAAAAAGTCATGTCGGCCCGATTTAATAAAAGTCAAATAGGCCTAGGAATGCATTCACCTGGCTTCTTTCTTCTTCTTTTCGATCGCTGGTAGCACACTTGGGGAGCCGTTCTCAAGATGAAATCTTTTCACCTGGCTGGAAGCATGGAATAATTGGGAATCTGATATTTCTATATCCTTGATTTCGGAACTTTTCTTCAAAAATTGATGATATGGAAATATGAGATCCCTCTTATACCAGTCGTATTATACCAGCATTAGTCGTCTGTTGGTGGAAGTAATAATATTTACTGGCGTTTACGTCTCTTTATTAAAAGACAGTCGGAATTATTAGTGTCTATTATTTTCACTAACACGCAACTATTATACATAGACATAGACAATCTTTATCCTAAAAGCACTATCTTTTTAAGACAATGGCGATCTTAAGATATTACCGAGATTTCCGTGTGTGTCATGGTATACAGATTATCGGGTATAGTAGCCACCATAGAAGTCTAGGTAGGCCTGCTACACTCGATAATCTTTATCCTATTTAATCGTGCTGGTTAGTCCAATAATATTGCTATAGCTATGTTCATATGTACATTTAAATGCGCAATGTTGGTTCGGCCTAATAGTGCACCTGTAGGTATATACATGTGTGCGCATATGTGCATTCGTATGTGGCTATGGGTGGTACTGTAGGGTCAGCTCGACCCAAGGGTATAGTCGCACATGATAGGCATAAACATAGGTCGAGTTGACCTGGGCCGAGTTGGAACTAGGCCGAGTTGAGGGTGGGCAGGGGTGTATTTGGGCCGAGTTGACTGGATACCGGTGAAGCCAATGGCAACTTTCGGTCGGATTGTTCCCAGACTGTTCGGTGGGTCTTGGGTTTTTGCCCGTTGAAGTTGTTGTGGGGGGGGGGGGCTGGCGGCGGGCCGGTTGGAGTGGGGTGGGGGTTGCGCTGGAGGGGTGGAAGAATGGCCGAGAATCTTTGGATTTAAGCAGCCACCAACAATTTTCGGTCAAAATGTTTTCAAAATATGTTGCAGGTCCAGAGATATTACAGTTGTAATATGTCGTCTGCAAAATTCAGTATCCAGACGTTAATATCAAGTATCAGTGTTCAATCTTTCCTTTTATTGGGATTTCTAACACAATGTCATTTGTTATTACAAAGATGAAATTATTGATTCTAAGACTATAAATATAAGAATCAATAAATATATAAAAAATCTTTTAAGTTTTCTGCCTCTTGGCATAAATATCGAATGGTTTAGGATATCAAATTGATCAGTATCCCTAAGCCAAGTCTTGAAGCTGGCTTGTTTTCCTATGTCGTTGATTTAAATATGGGACACAGTTTTGCAATCATTATAGGATCCTGTGTCACGTTCAAGCTGATGATTTTCCGTGATTGCAGTCTAATACTGTAGAAGAAGTGAGTGCAATCTTGGGTGTTAGTCGTACTTAGGTCTATATATAAAACCCTGTGACTTGAAGAATGAGTCTAGGTTGTTTTTGAATGTGTTTTATGTTGGAGCGTTAATTGCTTCTGTTGGTGAAGGATTCCATACATTAACACTATTTGTAAGAAATACTTGCGTAGATAAAGTATTATTTGATAAGCTGACAAGATGATCTGTCAAGCCCGAGCGGCTAGGCAACCGTTGATGTATTCAGTAACAATTTTTTATTAAATCTGCTCCATTATTATACAATTTTTAAATTAGATAGTCAAATGTTTGCCATAGTTCTCTTAACAGGACCTTGTCATGCGTTCTGTTCGTAGAATTGTGATGATGTCATCACAAGTAAGTTTCCCTTAATTCATCTTTTTGAGTGGTGGTTTAGGAAACCGTAATTTCTTTTCTTCATTCTATCTTGCTAAATTCTGTCACGATTTGAGGTTTTCGAATTCCAGTCGGGATTATTGCAGATCTCAGGTACAGGTTTGGCTATATCTTGACTCTAAGCACTCCCATAGGCTTACTATTGGTTTTTTGATTTGCCACAATATCTGGTTAAATTTCTATAAATAAAATTATCTATAATTTTTGCAGTCTTTAGCATTTTAATAAGTTAGGCTATACTGATATGAGACTTTTCTCCATTCAGAGTAAGCGGTATTATTAAAATATCCTTAATAAACGTGAGTTACCTCTTTAGTGAGGGCTAAGCAATAAGGATATAGCCCAGGATTTTGGTTGGAGCATCATGGCATATGTAATCTATGTGTTTTCTATGAGCAGTCCTCTTTAGCATATAGTAAGTTTGCCACATCTTTAAGGGCGGCCCTTATCAAAAGGGCCAGATATTCTTGGATCTAGAACCCTTCTCTGCAGTCTCCTCCCAAATGGTGTTCTGTTCCTTCTAATCAGAAGCTATTAGCTTTAGAGGGGTTGTTGTCTTCTATGCTTGTCAAGGAGTCTAAGAAGAGGCTCTTCTTTGGAAAGTAAATCCAGGCTTCTGTTCATTGGTTCATGCATTGCCATGGGGTTTTCTTTCATTTTTAGAAGGAGGATCGAGATTTTCTTGGGATGTCACTAGATCCAATCTTTTTGCGACATGTCTGATTGCCCAGATTTTATCTTTCATGTCTCCCTTTTCGGACAGTCAGGTTACGGGTCTCTAGTTCTCGATTCGATCGGACAATTCGACAGTAGTCTCATATCAACAGGCAGGGGGTCACAAAGTCGTCTCTCCTGTACTTGAAAGTGTGGAACCTCCTCATGTGGTGTCTCATGAATCAAATTTTCCTAGTGTCCACTCATGTCCCAGGCTGTCTGAGTTTTCTTGCAGACCAATTGTCTCGGGCATGGGCTGGGGACGCCCTGTTTCAGTCCTGGTCAGGAATCTTCGCTTATCTATTCCCTCCCACAATCCTGATTTCTTTTGGTTCTGAAGAAAGTCAGGGACCAGATTTGCGAGATCTTGTTAATAGCTCCCTTTTGGACAATAAGGATCTGGTTTGTAGACCTTCTCGATCTTCTAGTACTTACCATCATCCAAACCCAGGAACCTTAAGTCTGTGCGTTTGGCGTATTTCGAGTGCTCGTTCCTTGAGAATAAAGTTTCTACAAGTTCTCAGGAAATCTTCGATTCTGCCAGGAGGGAGTCGACTCGAAGAGGTTACAAGGGTCAGCTTAAGATTTTTGGAGAATGGTGTTCAGATCAAGGTCTCGTGTCTGATTCTGTTTCTATTTCCCAGGTGTTAGACTCTTTATCTTATCTGTTCGGCTCTTTACATCTGTCTGCTAACACTGTAAGAGGATATAGATTTTCTTTTGCATCTTCTCTTCCTTGTTTGTTGAACGCTGAAGTTGAAGATACTATGGTTCTTAATCTTTTGATCAGAGGTTTAGGTAATATTCGACCTCCAGGTGGTAAACCTTTGCCTTCCTGGAACTTGGCTCTGGTTCTTCAGGTTTTTGGGCAGGTCATCATTTCGATCATATCTCTACGATTAGCTTGAATCTTTTAACTTTTAAGACCATTTTTCTAATTGCATCTGCTTCTGCTAGAAGACGATCCGAAATCCACGTTTTCTCCGCTGAAAAGGATAGGTTTATCGAATCTGGGGACGGTCTGGTCTTATATCCTTGAAGGGATTTTTTTATCAAAGACTCAATCAATCCGTTATCCAGCTAAGCCGATTATTTTACAATCTTTAACCTCCTTTTCTCAGGCTGGCAGATTTTGGTGTCCTGTCAGAGCTCCAAAAGTTTATAAGCGTCGTTCTGATTTTTAGAGATCCGATCTGTTCCTTTTCTGGGTTCCGTATGAGGAGGGGGTAGCCAGTCCAGTCTCTAGGGCATCTATTCCAAGATGGATTTGTGAGACCATTCACATTAAAGCTCATATCATTAGAGGGATGGCTACCTCTTTTGCCCTTTTTGCTGGCTCTTCTGTAGACGAAGTTATGCAAGTTGCAGGATGGAAATCCGAGTCTACTTTCACTACTTTTTATTTAAAAGACCAGAGCACAGCGGTTTCCTTTTTTAGGAACTTTATGATTTTAACTAAAAAGGCTGAAGACCATTTACCAAGCACATCCCACCATTTTCGTTAGGACTGTGCGTCTGCGTGTAATGGTGTGAGTTGTTCTTTGGTTTTTATTTATTTCTTTAAGTTTAAAGAAATCCTTGTTTGATAATCACTGTGTGATTGATTAAGATGCACCATTATGTTATGTTATTAACATTTGGTTATGTTTTGTTTGATTTTTATCCTTGCTTATGGATTCTCAAATCTCCCACCAAAGTTTCGTAGTGGTACACTGACCAAATCTACGGGTTTAGCAAGTAGTGATTGAACGGTAATGGATGTTTTTGTGGTGTAATAACAACCGCCAATAGACCCCCCCTTTAGTGGGTTGGTCTGTAGTTTTATTAACCACTATAAAAACATACTTACCGTTCAATCACTACGACCCGGTCTCAGCCACCCTGCTGGGTATTGATTTGAGAATCTATTCTGGATATATGGCACTTAAATTAAAAAAAGTGAATCAGTTTTCACATTTGGAACCTACTGCGCATGTGCGAGCATGCTTAGTGACAGGCGTCACCAAGGATTGTGTACAGACTGGTGCCAGTCTATTGTAAGGCTAATGCAGGGGGTCCCTCTACCAGAAGCCTGGTTGAGGATCTACATGGTGATGGTATTGGCATTAGGGAGTATGTAAGCGAGCATAAAAATTTTATTCTGATAGCTAAATGCAGATATTTGATTTAGCAAGTAGTGATTGAACGGTAAGCATGTTTTTATAGTGGTTAATAAAACTACAGACCAACCCACTAAAGGGGGGTCTGTTGGGGTTTTATCCGGAGTCCCACAAGGATCAGTTCTAGGCCCAATCTTATTCCTGGTCTATATCAATGACATCGCTGATGACCTGAACACCACAATCCAACTTTGCTGACGACTGCCTCCTATGCCGAACCATACATTCACAAGAAGATCAGCACATATTACAAGCTGATCTAGACACCCTTGTGGAATGGACAGAGATATGCAGATGAAGTTCAATGTGTCAAAATGTAACATCATGAAGGTTACTCAGCAAAAATTGAATCTCACCACATACTACACAATGGGAGGTGAACGGCTACAAGACAAAAAGTCAACACCATACTTTGGTGTGGAGCTAACAAATAAACTGAAATGGCATAACCACATATCAAAATCAACATCAGCAGCACATAGAATACTTGGCTTCCTATGCAGAAACCTAAAGGCATGTCCAACATCCATCCGTCAAAGAACGAGCCTACCAATCACTGGTCAGACCCAAACTGGAATACACATCTACAGTGTTGGATCCACCAACAAATGACCTCAAAACTCAGCTAGAAGCAGTACAACGAAAGGCTGTGAGGTTTGTCTCTGGCCGCCCAGTGTACTGATACCCAAGGGAGAGTGTTTCTACTCTGATAGAACAACTGGGATGGGAAGGCCTAGAACAACGACAAAAAAAGTTAAATGTTGTCCTTATGTATAAAATCCTACATGGTGAGGTAGCCATGCGAGCAGAGTATCACCCTCGGTGGGCGAAGGTAGGCACCACCAGGCATAGTCACCAGTGGAAGCTACAACCATACCAACCATCCGTCAGCCACTTCTAAAGTTCTTTTTTCCCACAAACCGTACCAACATGGAATAAACTGGCCAAAGACATAATCATTGCTCCGGATGTAGAGAAGGTCAAAACCTACATCCGACAGACGACGATGTAACATACCTGATCAAACATGTGTAAATAGTGTACAGATCAATCATCACTTCATATTGTAAATAAACTGCATTTTATCAACCCAGCCTTGTTCACGAAGCCCGCACCTAGGCGTGATGTCCAATTGGATTTTGCCTAGTATTCTTACAGATACAGATGGCCATCTTAGATGAACTAGTTTTCGCGAAAACAACTTTTCCAGAGCCGTTGAAGGGATCTGGCCGAAATTTGAGAGATATGCTTAGGGTCTAAGGGCCTTTAAAGTTTGTTCAAGGGAAGTTGATCCATAAAAAAAATATGGCCGCCGTTGACCAATCAAAATGTAGCGTTTGGCGGCCATATTGGATTTTTTTAATGGATTTTGTGGCTGAAATTGGTCTTATCTATGTTTTTGGGTGTTCTGATTTCAAATTTACCACTTTCAAATTCAATTGTTGGAT
The DNA here is from genome assembly GCA_034401795.1 of Chaetoderma sp. LZ-2023a. Taxonomy (NCBI): domain Eukaryota; kingdom Metazoa; phylum Mollusca; class Caudofoveata; order Chaetodermatida; family Chaetodermatidae; genus Chaetoderma; species Chaetoderma sp. LZ-2023a. The sequence continues at coordinate 61,629,842 of CM067360.1, forward strand.
AAAAGGTTTGTCGGCTATCGTGGATCGTTTTCTCACCAAAAGTTCGAAACTAAAGCAATCGGAAATTTAAAATGTCTTCTCGAGAACCACTGGACCGACTTCAAGTGTATTTGATAAGAAGCATTCTTAGGGCATAGAGATTCATGTTTGTTCAAACAAAGCCGATCTGCCAATTTGGCCTGTGGCCATCTTGCATTTTGGCTGTTTTGTATAAACGTCAACCAAGTTTGGGTCAAGGGAAATTGATTGGCCAAATGGTTCAGCAGCCATCTCTAGAACCACTGGCCGGGTCGGGACAAGATTTGGGAGATATGATTAACGTATTTTAGTAAAACTTGGCTAAACCATCATCACAGAAATTTGATTGGTAAATTTTTCTGATGTTCATCTCGTTTTGTTCATTGGCCAATAATTGCAGGTGAGCGATACAGACCATGTGGGCCTCTTGTTTTTTGTCTAGATATGGAAAATTTAGTTAGGAAGGTTTGTAAAATAAAAGCATAAACTGGTATGGCCTTAGCATGCCTATTACTATTAGTATTGTTTCCCAGAATGGAAAGTTGCTGTTATCTGAGTCAGCTATACATTTTAGTCAGATAAAGTGATCGGCATGTTTTGTAATTCTTAGCTTGTAATAGTTGTTATCTATAGCCCTCAGGAACTGAGCCAGTCATTCCCAGTGTAAATTTTTGAAAAAGGTCACTTTGCCAGCAAATGGCCATTCGCTAAGCAAAACTAATTTTGGATCATTCTTGACCATTAAAAGTTTAATCACCTCATGAAACACAAATCATTGTCCAGTATGGTCAGAAATATGTTGTTGGAGGACTCCAGTTGTTATTACACAACAAACATATATACCTTTCAATCACTACTTGCTAAATCAACTCTGCATTTAGCCACCAGAATAAGATTTTTATGCTTGCTTACATGCCTCCATATGCCTATACCACTTCATCACCCCTCAACCAGGCTACTGGTAGAGTACACTCCCAGCATATGGCCTACTAGAGACTGGCACCAGTGTACATTTACTCACCTATGACACCTGTCACTGCACATGACCATGCATGCGCAAAGGAGCCCAAATAGGAAACAGATTCACCTTTCGTTCACCGAATCGGTCCTCTCCTTCCCAATCCAGATCCGCGGAGGAGGATCGTTTCAAATCCATTTCTTCACATAGACCTAGAGCCCAGGTTCGTCAAGCCCCCCCTTCTCAGGTGAGAAGGAGTCAGTTTCCTCTCGAGGTTCTAGATCTAGTTCTAGAGGCCGCTCCTCTAGAGGTTTTCAACCTAGACGAGTTTGAAGGGGTGGGCTCAGCCCGGGTAGGCCTTTCCTCTTCTCCTTTCCCAGTCCTTCCTCCTCTTCTACCACCTTTGGATCTATCGGTGCAGTCCCTTCTTCCCAGCGTGCCAGTAGGAGTGCGCCTGTCTCTGTTTTGGGAGACTTGGCAAGCCCTCGTTCAGGCCTCCTGGCTTTTAGAACAAATCCGCTGGGGTTATGCACCATCCTGGATAGATCAGCCTCCTCCTCTGTCTTGCCAGCCCAAATGGACTCCAGTTCCGTCCAATCTGGAGAAGTTGGGAACCATGGTAGACGAATTGGAGGCAATGTGTCTAAAGAAGGCTATAGAAGAGGTTCCTTGTTGGAAAGTAGACCCGGGCTTCTACTCAATTCGTTTTCTAGTCCCCAAGAAAACAGGTGGATGGCGTCCCATTATCAATCTAAAGAGATTAAATCTGCTAATATCTACTCCAAATTAAAAATGGAGACTGTATCTCAGATTATCGCCAGTCTGAGTCCAGGCATGTGGACGTCGTCCATAGACCTCAAGGACGCCTATTTTCATATTTTCATCCACCCTTATTTCAGAAAGTTCATGAGATTCGCTTTCAAAAGCCTGGTATGGCAGTTCAGAGTCATGCCTTTCGGCCTGACCACAGCTCCTTTCTTCTTCACCCGGGTAGTGTCAGCAGTTGCAGGAATTCTGCACCGTCGTTCTATTCCCCTTCACGTTTATATAGACGATTGGTTACTAAAAGCAGAATCTTCCTCAATTCTGTCAAGTATCGCTCCAGAGGTCTGCAGTCTGGCTTCCAGTCTAGGATGGGTAATACATCTAGAAAAATCTTCTTTGGCTCCGTCTCAGGTTTTCACCCACCTAGGTGTTTCTTTCTACCTGGGTCGAGGCTTAGTCTTCCCTTCAGATATAAGAGTAGAAGCCATCCTAGTAGCCATGGAAATTCTGTCCTCCTCTGCCGTGGTCAGAGCAATCTTTTTTCTCCGGGTGATAGGCTTGATGGTCAGCGTCGAGAACATCATTCCGTGGGCGGCGCTGATGAGAAGACCTTTCCAAATGTATCTTATGTCCCTGTGGAAACAGTCGATTCATTCAATTTACCATCAGATCCCTGTCAGAGAGCATTTAAGTCCCCACCTAGAATTTTGGTAGGATCGCTCTCTGCTTCTGATGGGTGTTCCTCTGGTCAAGTCTTCTCCTCAAGCGATCATCTTCACAGACGCTTCCCAGGAGGGATGGGGAGCGGTCTGGGATTCCCTGTCTGTCTCAGGTCTGTGGTCCCTGGAGGAGTCGTCAGAAGGCTCTCCTTTCTTGGTCGGATCGGGTGCAGGGCCTCAAGATCTCGATTCGATCAGACAATTCAACAGTAGTCTCTTATATCAACAAGCATGGAGGCACAAAGTCGTCTCCTTTGTTTGGAGGTGTGGAATCTCCTCATGTGGTGTCGCATGAACCAGATTTTCCTGGTCTCCACCCATGTCCCAGGATGTCTGAATTTTCTGGCGGATCAATTGTCTCGCCCCTCCAAATTTGCCCACACAGAGTGGCAGTTAAAGAGGTCGGTTGTCAAAGCGATCTTCAACCTCCTGGATCGTCCCCATGTAGACCTGTTCGCGACCTCTCTGAATGCCCAGATCTCTTTCATGTCTCCTTTTCCGGACAATCAGGTGTTGGCTGTGGACACCTTGTCTCAGTCCTGGACAGGAATCTTCGCTTATGCGTTCCCTCCAACTATCCTGGTTCCTTTGGTTCTGAAGAAAGTCAGGGACCAGTTCTGCGAGATTTTGTTGATAGCTCCCTTTTGGCCAAAAAGGATCTGGTTTGTAGACCTTCTTGATCTTCTAGTAGACTTCCCTCGTCTGCTTCCAGTGTCCCCAGATCTGTTATCCCAAGTAAGGGGAACTTGCCTTCATCCAAACCCAGGAATCTTCAGTCTGTGTGTTTGGAGAATATCGAGTGTTCGGTCCCTGAGAATAAATTTTCTGAAAGATCTCAGGAAATCATTAATTCGGCCAGGAGGGACTCGACCTGAAGAGTTTACAAGGGTCGACTTAAGATTTTTGGAGAATGGTGTTCAAATCATGATCTCGTGCCCAATTCTGTTTCTATTTCCCAAGTGTTAGATTTTTTATCCTATCTGTTCGATTCTCTTCATCTGACTGCTAACACTGTAAGAGGATATAGATTTTCTTTAGCATCTTCTCTTCCTTGTTTGTTAAACGCTGATGTTAAAGATACTACGGTTCTTAATGGTTTCATCAGAGGTTTAGGTAATATTCGTCCTCCTATTGCTAAACCTTTGCCTTCCTGGAACTTGGCTTTGGTTCTTCAGGTTTTGGCAGGTCATCATTTCGAACCTATCTCTTCGATTAGCTTAAAGCTTTTAACCATTAAGGCTTTTTTTCTAGTGGCTGCTGCTTCTGCTAGAAGACGATCTGAGATCCATGCTTTTTCCGCTGAAAAGGATCGATTTATTGAAGCTGGGGACGGTTTGGTCTTATATCCTAGGAGGGATTTTTTTTATCAAAAACGCAATGAAACCGTTATCCAGCTAAGCCGATTATTTTAAAATCTTTATCTTCCTTTTCTCCGTCTGACAGATTTTGGTGTCCAGTCAGAGCTCTTAAAGCTTATAAGCGTCGTACTGATTTTAAAAGATCCGATCCGTCTCACTTCTGGGTTCCGTAAGGAAGGGGTAGCCAGACCAGTCTCTAAAGCATCTATTGCTAGATGGATTTGTGACACCATTCAACTCTGCTACGAGGTTGCTTCTCCTGAGCAAATCAATCTCTCTCACATTAAGGCTCATGATATTAGAGGGATGGCTACCTCTTTCGCTCTTTTCGCTGGCTCTTCTGTAGACGATGTTATGCAAGTTGCAGGATGGAAATCCGAGTACTTTTACCACTTTTTATTTGAAAGACCAGAGCGCAGCGGCTTCATTCTTTAGGAACATTACTATTTTAACAAAAAAGGCTGAAGACCATTTACCAAGCACATCCCACCATTTTCGTTAGGACTGTGCGTCTGTGTGTAATGGTGAGAGTTCTTCCTTGGTTTTTATTTCTTTCTTTATGTTTAAAGTTTTATTTGGTTGTTAATCACTGTGTGATTGATTTAGATGCACCATTATGTTTTGTTATCAACATTTGGTTTGTCTTGTTTGATTTTTATCCTTGCTCTTGGATTCTCAAATCTCCTCCCACCATTGTTTCGTAGTGGGACACTGACCAAATCTACGGGTTTTAGCAGGTAGTGATTGAACGGTAATGGATGTTTTTGTGGTGTAATAACAACCCCCAACTGACCCCCCTTTAGTGGGTTGGTCTGTAGTTTTATTAACCACTATAAAAACATACTTACCGTTCAGTCACTACGACCCGGTCTCAGCCACCCCGCTGGGTATTGATTTTAGAATCTATTCTGGATATATGGCACTTAAATTTAGAAAAGTGAATCAGTTTTCACATTTGGGACCTACTGCGCATGGGCGAGCGTGCTTAGTGACAAGCGGAGTGAGTACAGACTGGTGCCAGTCTATTGAAAGGCTAATGCAGGGAGTCCCTCTTCCAGAAGCCTGGTTGAAGGTCTACATGGTGATGGTATTGGCATTAGGGAGTATGTAAGCGAGTATAAAAATCTTATTCTGATAGCTAAATGCAGATATTTGATTTAGCAAGTAGTGATTGAACGGTAAGTATGTTTTTATAGTGGTTAATAAAACTACAGACCAACCCACTAAAGGGGGGTTCTGTTGGGGTTTTTCCGCACTTTGTTTCGCAGTCTTTCAAGATAATGTACTGAGAATTGCTACATTACTTTGTTATGAGAAGTTACAGAGCAAGTTCGAGTTTTAGGGGTATGTGTAAATTTTTGATGGAGTTATGCCCCCTTTTGACCTATGAAATACGAAAAATATTAGTCTCAAAATATTCAACTGAGAATTATTATGAGAAATTACAGACCAGGTTGGCGTTTCAGGCGTTTGCATCATTTTTTGATGGAGTTATGTCCCCTTTCAACTTATGAAATACAAACATATCAGCTTTCAAGACTTTTTCCTTCTCCTTCACAATATATAACTGAGACTTGGTTAATTGCTATGTTATGAGACGTTACAGACCAAGTTCGAGTTTCAGCTGCTTTTGACAATTTTTAATGAAATTTTTGACTGTCAATCTCTAAAGATTTATATCACCAGGTAGGGGACATGTATTGCAAAGCAATACTTACAGAATGCTTGTTTACTGTACATCCGTGTCTATGATCCTGTTCAGTTTCCGGTTTTATACTTCCGGTTCGCTCATTTCCATTTCCTATTCTGCTTCCGGTTCATGTATTTCCGGTTCCAAGATTTTTTCCACTTCCGGTTTTTGTACATCCGGGGATAGGGTCACTTACGGTTTCAGGGACATCAATTTCCGTGTTCTTTTTCTTACTATCTAGTCATCATCAGGCCTAAGAGTTAGTCTTATTACCGTAATTGCTTTAAAGAATCGGAAAATTTAATGGCTGAAAATCTTCATACAGAGACATTGCCAGTCTTTAAGTCTCTTGAATTTATACAGACATTCAGCATTTATTCTTTAGCAGTAACAGTATTTCAACGTAATTAAAGACTTCCGACTGGTTCCCGTATGGGATTTTGGTTTCGCTTATTAGTCCCCTCCCGGTAAAACCGGGTGAGACTATAGGTTTGCACTCCATCTGTCCATCTGTCGCAGTTGGTTTTGCGCACTTTTTTTCGCAGTCCTTCAAGCTATTCAACTGAGAATTGGTGTATTGCTTTGGTATGAGAAGTTACAGACCAAGTTCGAGTTTCAGGCATATGTGTAAATTTTTGATGGAGTTATGCCCCCCTTTCGACTTAAGAAATACAAAAAATGTTAGTTTTCCGCACTATTTTTCGCAGTCTTTCAAGATATTATACTGGGAACTGCTACATTGCTTTGTTATGAGAAGTTACAGACCAAGTTCCAGTTTCGGGGGTATGCGTAAATTTTTGATGGGTTTTTCGCACTCCAAGATATTTAAGCGAAAATCGGTGCATCGCTTTCCTATAAGGAGTTACAGAGCAAGTTCGAGTTTCAGACATTTTCGTCAATTTTTCATGGGGTTATGCCCCCTTTCTACTTATGAAATACAAAAAATATTAGTTTTCCGCACTATTTTTCGCAGTCTTTCAAGATATTATACTGGGAACTGCTACATTGCTTTGTTATGAGAAGTTACAGACCAAGTTCCAGTTTTGGGGTTATGCGTCAATTTTTGATGGGTTTATGTCAGCTTTCGACAAAATATCAGCTTTCCGCACTTTTCGCAATCTTTCAAGATATTTAAGGGAAAATTGGTACATCGCTTTAGTATAAGGAGTTACAGAGTAAGTTCGAATTTTAGACATTTTCGTCAGTTTTTCATGGAATTATGTCCCCTTTCGACTTATGAAATGTGAAAAATATTAGTTTTCCCTCCGCCCTTTTTCTCGCAGTCTCAAGATATTCAACTAAGAATTGGTACATTACTTTATTATGAGAAATTACAGACCAAGTTCGAGTTTCAGGCGTTTGCGTCATTTTTTGATGGAGTAATGTCCCCTTTCGACTTAATGAAATATAAAAAATATTAGTTTTCCGCACTATTTTTCGCAGTCTTTAAAGATATTCAACTGAGAATTGGTGCGTTGATTTGTTATGAGAAATTACAGAGCAAGTACGTGTTTCAGGAGTTTGCATCAACTTTGATGGAGTTACGTCCCCTTTCGACTTATGAAATAAGAAAACTGTCCGTTAACCGTACTTTTTTCGCACTCCTTCAAGGAATTCAAATGAGAATTGGTAGGTTGCTTTATTATAGGGCGTTATAGAGCAGGTTTTAGTTTCAGACATTTTTATCAATTTTCGACTTATGAAATACAAAAAATATTAGCTTTCCACAATTTTTTCGCAGCCATTTGAAATATTCAACTGAGAATTGTAAATTACAGAGCAAGTACAGGTTATAGACGTTTGGGTAAATTCTTGATGGAGTTATGTCCCCTTTCGACTCATATACAAACATCAGCTTTCAAGACTTTTTCCTTCTCCGTCACCATATATAACTGAAACTTGGTTTATTGCTATGTTGTGAGAAGTTACAGATCAAGTTCGAGTTTCAGCTGCTTCTGTCAATTTTTAATGGAGTTTTTGACTGTCAATCTCTAAAGCTTTATATCACCAGGTAGGGGACATGTATTCCAAAGCAATACTTACAGAATACTTGTTACATATGCGCCTGTCGTTATCTTTACCACAGTGAAACCCTTAACAGACCGCCTTGTGGGTTGGTCGGTAGTTTTATTAATCACTATAAACCTACTTACCATTCAATCACTATGTTCTGGTGACTAAATGCAAATAGCAAGTAGTGATTGAACGGTATAGATGGTTTGTGGTGTAATATCAACACCAGTTCTCATCCGACTACTGAAGTTTAGGGCTTTTTTTTCCCTGAAGTTAAGCGCTGTCAGGCCCAGTCAGTACTTAGATGGGTGACTGACTGCCTGAGAACACCAGGTGCCGTAGGTTTGAATAGAACTCTCAGCCAATAAGGCAATTGTATTTTTCCATCAAGCGTGTATTTTCAGTTAGTCTTAACATTTCCCATGCTTTGTTTTTAATATTTTATTCTTTCGGATTCGGTTTATTTTATTGATTTATTTATTTCTCCTTCTGACTAAGTTTCTATGCATCTTCTCCAGATACATTTTTTTTTTTTCATCCACTTTTAGATGGCCAGTTGTCTTCGGGCCATTCAGCCTTTTCTCTCGCTCCTTTCTCCTCTTATGTCGGCAGGTTGACATATTTATTTTAACCTAAGGGAGCTAATTCGTTGCCCTTTTTCTAACGTATTTTTATTCCAAATTTCAGCTTTTATTCCTTCTTCTTTTTGCTTTTATGGGTTATTTCCTTTTTTAGTGTCTATTCTTGTGGACATTATTCTTGTTTCCATTCTCCCTCTCCTGATTCTATACCTTTTCAGTGACTGTCAGTTTTCTCTCTGTCATCACGGTTACGGCGAGTCATTTCGCCTTGATTTCATATCGCCTCTTTGTCTTTTCAGCGTTTTTCTTCCTGTTTCACTATTATTTTTCAACTTTTTGGTTTGCTTCTAGTTTTATCCTTTTACTTAAAAGCTTGTTCTTTCTTTACATCTCTGCGTCCATTTTCTTGGCTAGTAAATTTACAATTTTTGTCCTTTGCTTCTACTTCCGGTAGCTGTCGATCGTCATCTTATCTGTCACTTTGATTCTTCCTTTCCCGTTTTGCGTTTTTCTCTTTAATTCCTTTTTTGGTAAAGTGGAGCTCTAGCTCCGGGCGAATGCACGTGGGCAGAGCTTCTCTCACTAGTCCGAATGATAGACCGATCGACAGACCAATCGATAGACAGATTGAGTGCCACAGTTCTTGGTGACCGGTCTGTTCACTAACTGACAGACTGATGAACTGACAGGGGGACTGATGGATGGACGGACTGGTGGACTAGCTTACTGAGAGCCGGACTGACTGACTGACTGACTGACTGACTGACTGACTGACTGACTGACTGACTGCCTGCCTGCCTGCCTGCCTGGCTGACTGGTTGACTAACTTGAACTTTTAACAAGACAACAAGGCAATTTTTAATATATCATATTTCTCTCTTCATATAAATTCAATGTAATATCAGCAGTTTTAAAATACAGTACTCTTGTGGGAATCCCCCACCAACTCTGTCTCTTTTCTATATAAAACTCTGATATTTTATACAATTTTTCAGAATGATCAATACAATAATTAAACATACATTATGCAAGTGACAGGTGACATTTCACGACATTTTACCCAAATTTTCCTTCATATAATATGTCTGTAGAGAAACACAATTACAACAAAGTTAAACTGGATCAAGTAGAATGAATTACGGTTAAGTGGAGTAAGGCTGTTATGCATTCTCCACTTAAACTGTCATCTGCACATTGGAAATAAACATTTGTCAAATTATGTAAATTATCTAACCCATGGCTATAACAAGTTTAAACATGTGTCAATGTTCCAGATTAAGATGGCCTAAAACACTGTGTGTTGGTCTCCATGCTGTAAGCGATTGTCACTTTACTTAAAGACTTGTTAAAATCCTTTTAATACCTATTGGTCAACCCACATTGAAAATTAGACTGCTGCTAGGCTGGATAGATTTTAGTCCTGAATGCAATTAACTTCTTATTACATCCTCCTTCAGGCTTTTAGAACTGTCTTATGTGTTCCACTTACATCGTAACTGTTGCTATACGATACCACAACAACTTTTTAGCAATAACAACATATACAGTCATATTGACTCTGCCATACATTCATGATATCTTTCTATCTTTTTGTAGGTTTCTGGGTTTTTTCTCCTAGATCAGAGTTTTTTCATGCTGATCCTTGAAGTTGTCTCTATGCATGTTTGTTTCATAGCTTTATTTTTTCTATAGGCTTTTCTGTATTATTCAGTCCCTTGTCATTTTCAGTAGATGGTTTTCAGTTATTTTTTCTGTCCCATGATTTCTGTCATGGGTGTGGGGGGGGGGGGGCGGAGGGGCAGATGTTTGAGATCAGGTTTTCTGTTGTATAAACGTTTAATATCCCTTTAATAGCTTTAATTTTCTTATTTTTTCTTGTCTGATTAGTAGGTTTCTTGCATTATTTTTATATTTTCTTTCCTCTTTAATTTTACTTGTTCTCATAGCGGTTCTTCTTTCCTTTTCTATTTAGTTCTCCGCCTTCATGGGTGGGGGTGGGGGGGGGGGGGTTGTTGCTGATATTACATTTCATTCGATTACTCATATTTTGACGGTTGATTTACATTCTGCATCATGCAAGGCTTTATCTGAATACAGTATTTTGGCGCTATTGTAATTTAGTCTTTGATCTTAATTACTTTAGTATTATATGGGCAATCTCTGTTTTTAGTTTTCTTAGCATAAAGCATTTCATGTTATGTAGATTTCATTGTATTCTTTCGTGTGTTGATAGAGCGGGAGTTCTTGCTCTATAGCTATAGCTATTATATTTTTTATTGCTTCCGCTTCAGCCAGGAGAAGATCCGAAATTCATGCTCTTTCTGCAGAAAAAGACAGATTGATCGAATCTGGTGACGTCTTAGTTTTATGTTCCAGAAGGGATTTTTTATCGAAGACCTAGTCTAACCGATACTCAGCCAAGCCAATTATTCTTAAATTGTTATCGTCTTTTTCGCCATCTGATAAGTTCTGGTGTCCTGTCAGGGCCTTAAAAGTCTATAAACGTTGAATCGATTTTAAAAGATTCGATCATTCAGACTTATGGGTTCCGTACACGGAGGAGGTAGCTAGACCAGTCTCTAAAGCCTCAGTTGCCAGATGGATCTGTGAGACCATCAAAATCGACTGAGATTGCCTCTCCTGGTGAATTTTAATTGGGCCATGTCAAGGCTCACGAGGATGGAATGGCTTCCTCTCTCGTTCGTTTTCGCCAGCCCACCTTTGGACGACGTCATGTAAGTCGTAGGTTGGCAATCTGAATCGACTTGCATCTCATTTTCTTAAAGGTTCAGAGTCCAGAGGACTCGTCCTTAGAATTAAATATATTTTAACAAAACATTCCGAAGACCATTTATTGAGCACATCCCACCATTTTTGCTAGACTGTATGTCTGTTAGAAATGGTGATTATTTCTTATGTTTTGTTAATTCCATTGAGTTTGCTATTTTACGTGTTTGATAATCACTGTGTGATTGATATGGATACACAATTATGTTAAATTTATTTAACATCTGGATATGATGTATTTAATTTTTATCCTTGTTTAATGATTCTCAAATCTCTACCCACCAAGGGTTTTATGTGGGACACTGACCAATTCTACGGGTTTAGCAAATAGTGATTGAACAGTATAGATGTTTGTGGTGTAATAGCAAACCCCAACAGACTTTCCCTTTAGTGAGTTGGTCTATAGTTTTATAACCACTATAAACATACTTACCGTTCAATCACTACGACCCGGTCTCAGCCACCCCGCATGGAAATGATTTGAGAATCTGTTTATTGTGTATTTCATATATTTGGAAAAGTGAATCTGTTTCCTATTTGGGCTCCTTTGTGCATCATGCGCGGTCAGTGATTGAACGGTAAGTATGTTTATAGTGGTTAATAAAACTACAGACCAACCCACTAAAGGTGGAGTCTGTTGGGGTTTTTAGCTATGCCCCGCCCATCTCTAGCTAAGTTCCACTCACGCTTTGATCGTGTTGGGATCGATCGAGCCCTGCACTCTCTGAATCTCAATTTCCAGAAAACTATACAGGTTAGCTCTTGAATATTTTGTCAGATTAGTTTCAAAATATTCAACAGCAAGTTTATTAAATGGTAAAGACATACAATTAGTACAACCTGATGGCCTATTAAGCGTTTAAGACAGACTAAATCGAGTCATTCATGATGTAATTGATTTTAATGTCATGCCCCTCCCCCCCCCCCCCCTTCCGACTTATGAAATACAAAAAATATTAGTTTTCCACAATTTTTTTTTGCAGCCCTTCAAGATATTCAACTAAGAATTGGTGCTTTGTTATGAGAAATTACAGAGCAAGCTCGAGTTTCAGGCGTTTGTGTCAATTTTTGATGGCTTTATGTCTCCTTTCGACTTATGAAATACAAACATATCAGCTTTCAAGACCTTTTCGTTCTCCTTCACCATATATAACTGAAACTTGATATATTGCTTTGTTATGAGAAGTCACAGATCGAGTTTGAGTTTCAGCTGCTTCTGTCAATTTTTAAAGGGTTACCCCATGTACAAAGAAGTCATATTCTGGCATGTGCTAGTTAATAATAGGAAACTGACAATAAACTGGTGCAATTTTCAAATAATGTGTTGCTGAATGCTGTTGTTTCCTCGAGCAGTGGTTAGTGGCTTATCAACATTGAATGTACCTTTCCACTTAATCCATCCATCATTGACGTCATAATTAACTATGTGACGTTGAGGATGATGTCAAAATCAATGACGTCATGAATGATATAATTGAGTTTGTCATGATCGCATAATTGGTGACAGATTAAAGCATTGCTGTGTGAATTGAATGACTTTACTATGTAATAAACATGCTGTTAAATATTTTGAAACTAATTGGATTGGGCACTGTTGCTGCTATTGGCAGCAACAGCACCAATAAAATTAGTGCCAAAATATTCAACAGCTTACCTGTACAATTTTCTGAAAATTGATTGTCAGCGAGTTCAGGGATCGATCGATCCCAACACTGGCAAAGTGTGGGTGGAGCGTAGCTAGAGATGGGCGGGGCATAGCCAAAACCGAATTCCTCCATTCAATCCCCCTTCCGTCTGGCCAGATCACATGGTTTTCACTATGTCCTGGGAAGCACATTTCCTCTGCTTCTCTGCAATTTCCTGCTGTCAATGAACAAGTTAATTTAAAGTGAATGTGTCAGGATGCATTACTATCAATGTTAGACTTTGATAATTGACAATGATGAGGACAGCTCTAAGGGCAATTGCCCATTTCATCTGTAACCCCTCCCCCTCCCCCCCTCCACACGCACACGCACACTCGCATACACACGCACACTCACATACACAGAGTACCTGATTTGTCGACCGTAGCTGTTAAATATTTAAGATGAAATTAGTTTGGAAGCAAAATTACGTAAGATATTCAACAGAAAATACTTGGTACCATCAAGAATGTTTTGCACCACTCTGACAGTGTAGCATGCTACTGGTGCTACGTCTTTACAAGATCATTGAGTGTTAGCTCATTGTTAGCTCACCTGGCCTTTAGGCCATTAGTGGGTTTATGCCATGGCGACTGTCCATCATATGTCCATCTATTTTCTGCTTTAGCAGACTACTAATTAATTTCAACAAACTTGACTAGAAAGATCCTATAGCAGTTTGACTTCCAAACATGTATACAGAAATTTGAAATAGTACATTTTTCCCGGTGGCAATCTTATATTTTCCTGAAATCATTCAAAACGTCTCTTAGAACTCCTTAAAAAATGATTTTAACCAATGTTGGCTTGAACGACCCGAGCATCAAATGACCCAATAGCAGTAGACTACCAACATTGTATATATAGAAATTTTATTGGCCAACTTGTCCGGCAGCCATCCTGAATTTTCCTAGAATTTCTGGAAAATCTGTTAAAAGACTATTCATTAAACATTGGCCCAATTTCAACCAACCCGTACAGATTGGATCTTATGCGTATAGATGTTTGAACTTGTATGCAGAAATCTTATTGCTCAATCTTTCCAGTGGCCATCTTGAATTTTCTGAAAAAGCCAATCCTTTGCTTTAACCCTTATCACTCTTATGTCATAATTTAGAAATTTCAAATTAAATTAAAAGATGAACTTGTGTTCATTTTTCAACAAATTTGGGTGGAAGATGTTGCTGTCATAGACAGCAACATCATCCACCAAAATTGTAGAAAATTGTGCACCTGTTTCTCTGCTATTAGCACAGTGAAAGATAGAATATTGACATCAGAGTTTTAAAGGTTAAAAGACTACTCCTCTTTAACCGCTTGACAATCTGAATTAAGCTTGGCTGGAAGGACCAAATCGGAACATACCTCTGAATTTACATACAGAAAATTAATTGACCAATTTTTTGGGTAGCCATATTGCATTTGACTTGGTCAAATCCCCACGATCGCCACTTTGACCTTTTGGGGGTGGTATGCGAGTTACCCATATGATTGTGGAGTGAAAGAAACAGGAAGAGGACATTTACATTTGGCACTACCTCCAGTGGCTGGGTGGGTCATACGGTTCATCTCACGGTTTCTGGGGAGTTAGGTTACTATCAATTTACGCACGCACGCCCACACGCTCATACATGTGGGGATACACAGGATGGTATAATCTCCACTTTTTATCGAGGATTAAGATGTCTGACGCGTTGGTTAAAAAACTACCCATCATCCATGTCTTGACTGATTTCAAACAAATGTGGCTAAAAGGACCCCTCAGGGTGGTATCCTTCAGAACTTCAATACAGATATTTGTTTGGTAAATTTTCAGCTCACCTGTAAAGCCTTTTCTGGTGGCCGTCTTGGCATGCTTGGATCTTTTTCTGAAATTTCTTTGATATCTTTCAAATTGTCTTTATGCTCAAAGTGAGCTTATTTTAACTGACCTTGGCTGGGGGAACCTTGAGGCTGTAAGTAGGCTTAGGGAAAAGTATACAAAGATTAAACTGGCAAATTTTTCATAACACCATCTTGGATTTTCCTTCAAAATGTAGCATTTTCTTAATCCTTTTAAATGGAGATTTGTTAAGAAAATTGAGATATTTGTTTAATAACTCTATTTACAGGCCAAAGAGATTAGTTTTCAAAATTGACCACTGGATTAACTGGTTGGTTTGGCCAGTAAATGGTTAAAATTGATCCAATTTTAACGAAACTTCTTGATTGACCATAGGCTGGTAGGCTTCCAAACTTGTAAACATAACATTTAATTGGTAAATTTTTCTTTGCTGTCATCTTGTATTTTCCAGATATTTTGGAAAAATCGTTTAAAACGCCTTGAGCAATTTGAACAAAACTTGGTGTAAAGAAACCTGTTTTCGTAGACTTCCGATGTTCGATACAAAAATCGAATTTGTCCATTTTTTCATGGTTATTTTTAATTTTCCACTACTGAGTAATAGATTTGCAAATTTCAACCAGTCTTGGCTGTAAAGACCCGTAGATGATTAGACCCTTTCTTTCATTGTCCTTGTACAGTTAACATTCCTATTTTTGCAACAATGCAAGGGAGGTAACTTAAAATATTTTCGAAGGTAAGTAATTATGATTGAAGAAAGCCGCACAAATCAAAAAATTTAATTTTGCCAAATAAGGCTTTCTCCAGTTATCTTGAGAAATGTTCATTTGCATACCTAGAGAAACCTATTTTTGAAAATTGAGCACTGGAATGACTGTCTTGATTATTGAGCCCATCACTCCAAGGGTAAATTTTCAAAAATAATCTCTTGGTCTGCAAATGGACACTTTCTATGAGAAAGTTTTCTTGATCAAATTTGAGGATTAAGAGAGATCATCGTTGTCTTGCATAAATTTAGATAAATCTGGATAACGGATTTGGTTAATTTTTGGAAATAATTTAGCCCTGAATATTTAGTTATGATGTGGTTCAACCTTGAGGCTCTATCCTTATTGTCCATTGCCACTGGTACTTTGTTTTGGCAGTAAATATTCCTTTTAGTTAGTTTTCTGTATCCAGTTGTCAATCACAATCTATGTGTCAAAGGGCGCAGTCATTCTGATCACAGATGCTAGTTTATTTTAAAATATATAGGTAACCTGGCATAAAGTTGTGCTTTTTTGTGCCCTAATTTTTATTTCCAGACAAAATTTGCCCTTTTAAAAGTTAAGAGTTCACTGTTCCTGACCAAAAGTGTTACAATTCTGAGTACTCACCAACATTTTCTAAGGGCCCTAGATCAGGGTCTTTATAGTTGATATGCAAATGTTCGTGAGAGATTCGGACCTCTCGTTATTGACATTTTAATGGTAAGGCTGGTCCAAACTGTTATCTGTCATGGCCTTGTTAGGGGGAATTTACCACTGGAATCACTAGGTCGATAACTGAGCCAGGCATTCCAGTTGTAAATCGTCAAAAAATAAAAAAATTTGGCTTGCAAATCGACATTCAATAAGAATTATTTTTTGGCCCAAATTTGCCCATTAAAGGGTTAGTAGATTTACATATGTTAGCCATTTTGGTCAGTTTGATTTATCTTCTCTACATTGGTATGGGTGATTCTTTAATGGAGTAATCTGATCTGTTACTCAAGTATGCTACGTTTATATCAAATACATCACATGTTTGCTGACACCATAACCATAATGATGTCATAATCATAAGCTCTGTCACGAAAAGCTAAGTCTGTTGCAAAATTTTACGAATTATATGTCTTTGATGAATTAACAATTACTAAACATTCTGTTGAATATCTTGAAACTGGAAGCTGGTGCTGCCATAAGCATCAGCAGCCCCCACTCAATTATTTTCAAAATATTCAATATCTTACCTGTGTGGTAACCTTTAAATTTAGATTCCGGGAATTCAGGTTGCAAAGTCTCAAATCGGTTCCAACACAAAAAGTGGGCGGCACTTAACTAGAAATGGGTGGCGACCTAGCTATAGAGATTCACCTTTCCAGTTTATCCATCAATCATGTATGACTTGATAATCAACTTAGTGGCATGTAGGATGCAGTCATAATCACATTACGTCATGAATGATTCGATATAGACCGTCTTTAATGCGTTTAGTCCGACACGTTGTACAAATTGTATGTCTTTGCTATCTAATAAATATGCTGTTGAATATTTTGAAACCAATTTTACTGGGCGCTGTTGTGCCATAGGCAGCAACACCACCCAGTCGAATTAGTTTCAAAATATTCAACGGCTTACCTGCATAGTTTTCTGGAAATTAATAGTCATGGAGTTCAGAGATCAATCGATCCCAACATGCGCGTGGTGTGGGTGGAGCTTAGATAGAGATTGGTGGGACATAGCTAAAACTGGAAAGGTCCATTGATCCCTCTGTTGGAAAAAAGTGCTTGGAGTCTGGGCTTGTGTCTTCTATCCTCACAAATTTGCTTCCGTGACAGTGTGTGTGTGTGTGTGTGTGTGTGTGTGTGTGTGTGTGTTGTGTGTGTGTGTGTGTGTGTGTGTGTGCGTGCGTGCGTGCGTGTGTGTCCATGATGTGGTTTTTAGGTGTCGTACCGGTAGGAATCATCTTGCATCTTAAGTATGCAGGTCTTCCTGCTATTCGAAAATATCATAAGGCTCAATACACATCTAAAACAAGCCAATTGTCCCAAAGTAATCTGATCATGGAAGCAATATTGCCTTATAATGCAGTTGATGAAAATCAATGTCCTCATGGGCTGGTCATGTGTATCCTGCATACGATTTCCTGGCTCATTCTGTGTGTATTCGGAGAGGAATATGTATATAATACTGATAATGAGCAGAGACTATATCCAAAATTGGGTAGTCTGAAAGCGATTGTCTGACGACGACGGCGCTGATTGTCTCGCGTAAGGAATGCGATCAGCAAAGCTGTTTCTCCACAGCTCTGGAGCTTAAATTCAGATTGTAATGTCTATCGTCTATTCCACATCAGCGGTGAGCAGCAACCAGTGGCAGCTGACTCAGGAAATACTGTTTCTGGCCACAATTAGGTTGTTTGTGTGTTTGCTTGGTCATTGAGGTATTGCCGGTACCGTCAACTGTCATCAGTTTCATTCCACCACTATGCTTGTAATCCGACTAGTGCTGTAAATACTGATGCTAAGAAATCAATTCCCATAGTCTGGAGGATTTCTTGAAAATCGGCCGGTGCCTTCATCTCTGCGGTACAATTCACAGTTATATTACAGGCCGTTGCAGCCTATTCAGCTGCCCTTTGATAATCATGGTGATGGCTTTTTCTTTCCAAGTTCTGAAACTTAAGAACCTGGCTCAGCATATGAACAAAAATTATTTATTGCATATTAAAATCTGAACAAATTATTCTGAAAACTTTTAGTGAAAGTTAAACTGTTCTCAAAGACCATTTATATAGCGTTTCATATTTAGCTCCGCTGAAACCAGTTTCGCCTGACTGGAATTAAAAGAGTTAATCCTCCACAAAATGAAATATGATCCTCATCCAGGCTGGTATCTGAATAATGTGTTTGATAGATATATTTGCTCTGTTACCATGGTAACAACGTCATGATGTCATTATCTCAAATATTGATACAAATCTCTCTCAGATTGCTGTCATGGATGCGATACATCCATCATGCATATATCTATTCTGTGGGTGTGAGCAGGCATGCGGGAATTGAAATTAACCATTAACCATTTCACCACCAAATTCCTGAAAGAAGTATGTTTTTACTGATGTAAAAATTATTCTGTTGAATATTTTTGAAGTCAATATGACTTGCAAGTCATTGCTGCCTTAGGCACCAACGTCTTCCATTCAGATTCATTTCAAAATATTCAACTATTTTCGTGTGATAGCATTGATAATGAGATATGGGGAATTCATCGGTAAAAGGGTTAAGTGGCCATGCCTTTGCATTATTCTTGAGGAAGGTCGATTTACAGGCCAAGAGAATATTTTTTAAATTTTACCACTGAAAAGACTGTCTCGATAAGGGAGGTTGTCATTTTAGTGATAAATTTTCATAAATAATGTTCTCTTGGTGTGAAAAGGGATATTTTATGAGAGAAAATTGAAATTTGTGAAGTAAAGGGTTAACTCTTACCACTGGTCAAAATTTTAAATTTTCGAATTAAATTAAAAGATGAACTGGTGTTTATTTCTAAACAAATTTGGGGGAAGATGTTGCTATCTACGACAGCAACATCATCCATCAAAATTGTTTTAAAATGTACACCAGTTTCTTTGCTACTGACACAGTAAAAGATAGAATGTTGACATCAGAGTGGTAAGAGTTAAGCTGAATACATAGGCGTGCAGAAGATACAGCTCATAAATAAGTTAAACTATTTCCAGAACAAAAGACAGAAACAGGTTAGTTGGTAAAATTTTGAAAATGATGTAAGAAATGTTCTGATTGACTATTATGAACATAATTGGATTGGAAGACATTGCTGAGTCAAATTCACTTATATTGAAAATATTCAACAGTACATTTTACTTTTTGTTTTTCAAAATTTAGATCTGTATTCGGATAAAAATAAATATTTTTCTACGATGCGAAGCTTATACTAAAAGATCATCAAATCGTTAACACTTGATGGTGATGCTTTGAAATAGCTTTGGCTGAGTTCTGTTGCTAGCCTAGCCTTAGGCGTCAGCAGCTTTCACATAGGATGGGAGGCGTTGCTGGCCTGGTGACTAACGTCTAGTCAATTAAAAAATATTCAATAGTTTGACAATGATTTCCAGTAACACTAAAATATTACTAACCTATATGTATGTATCCTGGGCCACGCCGTGTGTATCTGAGTGTCTGTCTGTCTGTGTGTCGGTCTGTGTGCATCAGCAATAAAAGCTCTACCTACTGAGGGATTTTCAGAAACTTGGGTAGGAGGTTGGGTAAAGGGTTCAGAAGAAGTGTACCTTTCTGAGTCAAAAGTTCATAGAAATGGTAAAAAACATGTCCACAGCAATAACTCAAGTTCTACTGATGAGATCTTGACCAAGCTCGGGTGAAAGGTCACCCTTGGATGCCTGAAGAAGTGTATTGATTGCTCTGCAAAGACATTTATCAAGACCACTGGAGAAGCTGCTTTTGGCCATCTTGACTATTAAACGATTAAGCAGACATAGACCTTTAAAGGGCAATTCCGGGACGCGGAAAACTGAACTTTATTTGAAAGACTATTATATGACTAACATATTGGATCCTAAATAAAAACAAAGACAAATAATACGAGTAATTATACCATCGTAAACATGGGATTATTTTATCTCCCTGGAGGCGCCATTTTCTTGCAACGAGAGTGAGATTTCACGAGATCCTGACATCATCCCCGCACCAGCGCTATCGTTGCCAAGCACGAAGTCTGTACAGTGAATATATATATGCATGGAGGCCTAACATGTGCTAATTTGTAATCGTTATGACATTGCCCAGTTAAGGTAGTAAGTTTTTCAAGTAATTCTAGTATCCGCAGTCGGTGGGAAATCGTTAACCCCTAGACCGCTGAAGCATAGATTCCATTTTCTCTATCCTATCAGAATGTGTTCATTTTGGTAACAATGCTGCTGTAAGTCATTGCTGTGCACGACAGCAACACGTTTCAGCAACATTTTTTTTCAAAATGTACCCCAACACTATCTCTGTAAGTAGGCTATTGCGCATTTTACACCATGCGATAGGGTTAAATGAAGTGGCACACTTGACACGTGCGTATTGTCAAATTACTCAGCTGACTCAAGATACCGTTATAGCGTATTTCTCAGGCAGTGTAATTATATATATTCCAAGAAAACGTATGATATGGTAATATTGCCGGAACCACAGAACCATTTGTAATAATTCTGATACCTACCTGTAGCTGCAAATTCGAAGATTTATCCAATGCTAGGGATGTTAGAATCGGCCTAATGGGTCAAAAGATACACTCTGCTGGAAAAACTAAGCCAGCAAAATTTCAAACAAAAATTTCAGGATGCGCTCTATCCATCATCCCATATCATAATGAGTATTACAGCTACAATGACAGAATTTACTGTGCCGAAGCTTTACAATGTTATCACATAACGGGGAAAACTCAAACTCAAAGTATCTTAATTATTGAAATTACTACAGCTTGTTGGGCAATATGAAAATTCCCAGATTTTATGTCAAAATGGTAATTCATTTGGCGATATCTCTGCCAATATTTATGTGAGCAAATTTATAATTGGTCAGGCAAATAGCTATTTCTTTCAGCTTTAAGCACACTCCAATTTAATGACAATACGCAAAGATAGAGTCTCCGAGACAAAAAACATCTCATGTTGAATTTTACCAAAAAAGGATAACATATTCTCAGATCGTATCTTAGATGAATAATTTTTTTATGTATTCCAGTCTTTTGAACCTCTTGTCCGATATTAACATCCATTATATCATATTAATCCTGAGGCGCATCTATTGGCCTCACTCCTCCAGTCATAGCAATAGCGGTGGTGCGGGGCTGACATCACTAGACGTGATAAAATGGCAGCGCCAAGATGTGGGAAAAATTGTCAATTTTACCGACTTTATCTAGCGATTGTTGGTTACGCTATTTCTATCTGGTTATTATTCTGGCGCAATTTCATTAAACCTGTAATAATCTTTCAAATAAAGCACACTTTTTATCATCCCGGAATTGTCCTTTAACCTTCAAATTTGTTCAAGAAAATTTCTATTTTCTCAAAAGAAAAAATCCATTTGCAGACCAAGAGAAGATATTTTGAAAATATACCACTGGAATGACTGGCTTAGTTATCAAGCCAGTTATTGCAGTGGTAAATAAAAAAAAAAATTCTTCTTAGCTCGCAATTGGACATTTCTCAAGACCGCTGCAGAAGCCATTCTTGGCCAGCTTGAATGTTATTTATGTTAAAGCTTTCATTATCTGATAAATGATGACACTAAAGATATGCCATTGGTTATATTACAGAAATAATAGCAATGTGGAGGGAGCGACTCACAAACAGGTGGTTGACTTAATCAAATGCGGAGGTGATATGCTTACGCTGACAGGTGAGCTATTACATATCTTTCAATCTAGAGTACAGCTCATGAATAACTCACCATGTTTCCAAAGCAAAATAAAATATACTGTTGAATATTTGGAGTGTAATTGGATTGGAAGACATTGCTGTGGTCTTCCAAAACAATTATGGTAAAAATATTCAACAGAATATTTCTTAATAAGTAACATATTTCTAGTTTTGTTTTGGAAGCTCTTTAACTTATTCATGAGCTGTACTGTGTATTCCTACAAAAATGGCTGTACTGTAAAACTAGATACTGTCTTTATATGTAAGCACCTTGCATGAAAGCACTAACAATGGATCTTTCCAGTTTATCCATCAACTTATGACGTCATAATCAATTACATGACGTGTAGGATGATGTCATGAATGACATAGATAAGTTCATCATGAATACATAATTGATGAGGGACTAAGCGTTGTTGTATGACTCGTTTGTCTACTATTTAATAAACATGCTGTTGAATATTTCGAAACTAATTTGACTGGACGCTGTTGCTGCCAGAGGCAGAAAATATTCAACAGCTTATCTGTATAGTTTTCTGAAAAGTGATAGTATGGGAGTGCAGGGATCAATCGATCCCAACACGGGTGAGGTGTGGGTGGAACTTAACTAGAGATGGGTGGGGCATAGCTAAAACTGGAAAGGTCCATTAGTCAGTGCTATAGACAGGTGGTCTCTTTATACAGGTGACTTGTTATATGATAGAACAAAAGAATGTGTTCTTTAACCCTTTAATGGTCAAGGTTGGTAAAAAAAATATCTAGATTTGTGCTTATTGACTCCAGTTGCAGGCTAGAAGACTATTTTTGAAAATGTACCACTGTCATTCCAGCGGTAAATCTTCAAAAATAGTCTTCTTGGTCTTCAAATGGACATCTCTCAGGACCATTGAGCAGAAGTTATTTTTGGCCGACTTGACCACTTTTAAAGGGTTAAATGTCTGGCGGGCGGATTGATTTATGATCATATTTTGGCTCCATAAGCAATTTTGATTTATATGAAACCTAATGAATACTAGGAAAGCATTCTCTTTGATGATTGTTGATGGATAACCACAGCTTGTAGGCAAATTGTGTTCCATATAATCACCATTTTATCACCGAATAATGGGAGGTTTGAGCTGGCTTGACCATTGAATGGTTAGGGTGATAACCGCAGTCCCAGACAGACAGCAACTTATCTGAGAATAATCAACATTGTGGTCTGATGATAAATGTTTCGGGATAAAGGAATTAAATTTACATAATTACACATGATGACATTGTCTTTATTTTTATTCACAGTTATATCAGTTCCCCAACAGGTAGCTGAGAGATTAGAGCCTAGCGATGAATCATCGGGTCCATCACTGATAGACTATTCTGAGCGACGCTCTCTGCCCCTCTCTGTTCCAGACTATCACAATGTGGATGCAACTGGAGAAAAATATGTGGTAAGGTCGATAGTTGTATTAACCCTTTAATGGTCAAGCCCAGCATTACTGGCCTCTGCAGTGGTCTTGAGGAATGTCCATTACAGGCGGAGTGAATACTATTTTAGAAATTTACCACTGGAATGACTGGCTCGATAATTGAACCAGTCATTCCAGTGGTAAAATTAAAAAAAAATACCCTACTTGGCCTGTAAATAGACATTCACTAAGTAAGAAGGTAAATTTTCTTGACCAATCTTGGCCATTAAAGGGTTAAAATTCCACGAGGTCTGGGGCATAGTACGTCACGTGTGCTTAGACATTAGTAGAAAATGAAATAACCTTGATCAAGCTGAGATTTTCATTGGAGATAACTGGCAAATATGGATGCAGTTTTCTGAAGCGTAACATCATCTGATGTCTGCTCACATGGTTCATTTAATGCATGTATGCCTTGTCAGAAGAGAGGGTTTGGATTGCTTTTTAGCCAGATTCATCAATATTAGCCAGAGTAATATTAGCCAGAGTTATCTCCAATTAAAACTATAAATTCATAAAATATCTCGGTTCCGGAGCATGATTTTAGAACAAATGGAATACTAAGATCCTGATACAGTCCACCAAATAAAAGTGACTGAAGGACCACCTAATGCGCTCCAGATTATCAGAAAACATGAAGTGTGTATGAAGTGAATACTATTTTTGAAATTTTACTACTAGAATGACTGGCTCAAAGGAGCTTTCTCCACACATACATGAAAGATGAGCCCCTGAGCTGATGTAGCAGAAGGGCAAACTAATCTCAATTCACAGTGAACTGCCAACCTGGAAGAGACGCAACAAATTTACCAAAAGGAAACACAGTCAGATGCAGAAAGGATGACAAGTTCTCTTTAGTACTGTACATTTGTTAGACATATCTACATGTACAAGTGTTTTACCTTGATTGACAAAAGGACCCGGTACTGTAAGAAGTAAAGCCTAAAGGGTATCGGGGTGTTTTTGCTGTAAAATCAGGGCATTTGTTGTCAAAGTTAAATATATTGAGTTTTATGGCAGGGTTCTGCAAAATTACAGCAGGGTGGACCACCTATCAAGGTAAAGCACTGTTTACAGGACCAGTAGACCCATGCTTCTACTGCCAGGTTAGTAGAAGATGCAATCAGAAATCGTGATGGGGAATCTTTATGAGACTAAACAATAGAACTGCAATTTAATCTGCAATCACAACTGGGATGTTTTCCACAAATGTGATAGCTGAAGCCAATGCTCGGATAACAACAGCGTATATGCTAAAAGCATTAACCCTTCAATGGTCAATATATTTCAAGAATATCTAAATCTTTGCTAATTGAATGTCCATTTGCAAGGCCAAGAGAAGACAGTTTTGAAAATTTACCACTTGAATGATGGACGTGGTTATTGAGCCAGTCATGACCGTGGTAAATTTTCAAAAATAGTATTCTCTTGGCTTACAAATGGATAATCCTCAAGACCGTTGCACAGGTCAGTTTTGGCGGCATAACCATTAAAGGGCTAAGTACGCCACGCATACCAAGATAGCCAGCTTCTCTAATGCTCTGTTATTAATGATGGGAGAAAGATGTAAAGTCCCACATCCCGCGCAGGTCATATGGGTAGATATGATAAGAAGTAAGGCAGACACAGTGGTTTGGGTGAACATGAAAAACCATAGATGTATTGCGAATTCCTAAATTGGGTCGTCATCGATCCCAGGTACATGCGCTTTTTATTTTCTATAGTGCAATCTATGGTTCTCTCCTAAAAATATGCATAACTAATTAATATTTAATAGCGTAATTTACAACATATACTATGCAAACATATACTTGGCAATATAAAATAATATGCAACTATACATGTTAAAAACCCGGGTTTGGGAGGGTAGGGAAAAAATTGCTATCCCTAGAGCTAGAAACTTTGAAACTTGGAAATTAAGTTGCCAGGTGAGGATTCCTAGAAATGCAGTGAGGGTATATCCCCGCTGGACCTCACACCAGAGATTATCAAGATTTGATTGGCTGACCATGTCGAGTTCTCGGAACACAGCACGTGCGTGTATGCCCGACTGGTCTGTGATAGAGTCACTGTGAGCATTATGAATATTTATGAGGATTAGGTCATGTGCACAGAGAGAGAAAAATCGAAGCCGTGTGATTCTAGTAAGGGCGACCGCTGACCGCAGGTGTTTAGATTAGGACAGGAAATATGGCTTCTTTATGGCCATGTGTGAATTGAGGACAAAAAAACAAAGTTCCCTGTTTACAAAGGACCGGACATGAGGAGTGGAACTCTGAGACTTGGTGGCGCTTGGCTTGAGACGCAAGCCCCTCTCCCGCCCTCTCCCCCATTAATAGCACATTTTCAATTAATGATGGGAGAAAGATGGAAAGTCCCACCACCCTACACCCATCAATGGGTAGATATGATAAGAAGTAAGGCAGACACAGTGGTTTGGGTGAACATGAAAAACCATAGATGTATTGCGAATTCCTAAACTGGGTCAGCATCGATCCCAGGTACATGCGATATTTTTCTACAGCGCAATCTATGGTTCTCCAAAGTTCTTTTTCAAGCTGTCTATAACCAACATAATAAGGATCTCAATGACCTAGCTAATGGTAAGTACTGCTTGTAACTTCAATAATCCACTGATAAAACAGTCATTCAGCAGATACCTTCACGCAGCAACATAATACACAATTCAGAGGCCGATAGACTGGCTATGGATGGAGGGAAGTCACCACTATGGCTTGGTGATTTTTCTTCTAAAAAACAATATCGCCCAGCCCTAGTCATCACAAGATGAACAGTATGTCACCTATGATGAGGCAATGACTGTTGTAAAAGAAAAACAGAGGAGTATATGGCTCCAGCAACACCATGACTTCAATTGCAAAGACAGTCCCTACCAGCTGTCTGGAGTAGAGCCAGTGATTCTAGTGATACTCAGGACTGGTCACTCTTAATTCAAGTACAATATGTACACCTCGTTTAATTGGAGACACTCCAATGTGCCTGTGTGAGACTTAGCCTATGACAGTTTAACCCTTACCACTCTTATGTCAATATTCTATCTTTTATTGTGTCAATATCATAGAAACTGGTGTACATTTTTCAGCAATTTTAGTGGAAGATGTTGCGGTCTACTTAATTAATTTTAATTTAATTTGAAGATTTAAACTTTTGACACCAGGGTGGTAAGGGTTAACACTTTCAGTTGAAGGCTTCCCAGCATACTAATATCAGAGAGTAGAAACTTGGTGCAGTGACACAAACATGAGCAAGAACAGCTTTGCACCTAATTATATGACTTTAGAATTCCTGAACTGATGTTGACCATTTAACCCTTTACTGGTCAAATTTGGACAAGAAAATTTTAATATTTCCTTGTTGAATGCCCATTTACATGCCAAGAGAATACAATTTTTGAAAATGTACCACAGGAATGACTGGCTCGTTTATCGAGCCAATCATTCCAGTGGTAAATTTTCAAAAATTGTATTCTCTTGGCCTGTAAATGGACATTCCATAAGACCATAGCATAGGCCGGTTTTGGCCGGTATGACCATTAAAGGGTTAATCCTCAAACTTGTTCAAGAAAATAGATATACCAAGATAAGATTTTTGGGGGGATAATTGATCACTGGACTGACTGGCTCAAATTTTCAAAAATAGTCCACTTGGTCTGCGAATTTATGGAGATTTTTTAAGACTACTGTAGAGTCCGTTTTGGCCTGCTGGAGTATTACAAATTTTAATCTAAGTACATGTAGTCAGGTTAAAATAGTCAGTACTAAATCATACCAACAATTCTACAGTAACTATGTCTGTCAAAATTCAGATTATTAGGAGTCCAGTTCTTGATACATTCAACAAGATCCATGTAGCAACACTATCCATATATTACTAGATAGGAGCAACAATCAGCATATTAAAGCAGAGGCAGGGGAAAGAGCCCACCCAACCCGCCCAAGACCAGCAAGGGGAATTGAGACAAAGAATAGGTTTGGGTGACACAGAGAAAAACCATAGATTTATTAACAATCAAGAATCCTGGGGACACAGGGTCCCAGGTACAAGTTCAAAAATGCGGATCATCAAATGCTTATTATATATAATCTATGATCATCCCAAACATCACCCACAGCATATTACATTTATATATGGAGATGTGTGTGTACAACTGCAAAGGCCATTGTAATGTTAACATGGCTTTTCAGCTTTAGAGTTTGTACCCCCAGTCCCCCACCCTGCCCCCACCCCCAAATATGTTTAACTCCAAAATATTTAACAGTATGTTTTATTTAGTTTTGGAAACATGTTAAGTTATTGTTTTAAGCTGTAATGTAGTCAGTAAATGAATGACTTGGTTAATGCACCAAAACACACCCTTGACCTAAACACTAGAAAAAACCCCAGAATAAAATTATTGTTCAAACAATATTTAGCTGAGTGGGCTAATAACAAGATTTATAGTGTAACACTTTGTCAGGTGTCCAGGCCCACTTTTGCATCTTCATATCTGTAGGTGAAGAACCTATTATCTGTGCCTCTATCTAATAGGTGTTGATCTGGAGAGATACAGTGAGTGGTACTGTTATGCTCCACATGAACAAAATCAAACAGGAGATTACAGGTCAATGATACCAACACTAACCATTTAATAGCCAAGATTTGTCATGAAAAATTTAGATTTTTTGCTTAGTGAATGTCCGTTTAGAGGTCAAGTGAAGAATATTTTTGAAAATCTATAACTGAAATGACTGGCTCGTTTATCGAGCCAGTAAATGAGCCAGTCATTCCAGTGATTTCAAAAATGCTCTTGTCTTGGCCTGTAATGGGCATTCCTGCTGACCACTGTTGAGGCCTATTTGGGCGGTTTGAGAATTAACCCTTTGATGACCAAGCCGGCCAAAACAGGCCTCTGCAGTGGTCTTGAATAATACCAATTTGCAGGCTAAGAGAAGGCTATTTTGCAAAATTTACCACAAATGACTGGATCAATAACCGATCCAGTCATTCCACTGGTAAAATTTCAAAAATACTCTTCCCTTGGCCTGTAAATGGACATTCAATAAGGAAATATTTTGTCATTCTTGACTAGATTTAGCCATTAAGGATTAGATGGTTAAAGTATGCCAGTTATCAGGTTAGTTACACATTATCAACATGGTCGGTTACATCGTTACTATTTTTGGAAAATTTAACCCTTTAACCCTCAGCAGTCAGACAGTTAATAAGTTAAAATGTTTCCAAAACAAAAACAGAAACATGTTGGTTAATCCTTTACACACAAGGTGACAAAAATGGCTTCTGCAGTGGTCTTAGAAAATGTCCATTTACAGACCAGTAGAAAACAATTTTTGAAAATTTACCACTGGAATGACTGGCTCCTTAACTGAGCCAGTCATTCTAGTGGTAAATTTTCACAAATACATGTAGTCTACTCTTGGTCTGCAAAGTGACATTTTCTGTCCAAAAATTAAAATTTCTTGGACAAAGTACCGTCTTTCGTCTAATTGAAGCCTATGCTCGAATAGAAGATGACCCCGTAACTTTGACATATGAGCTCCAATGATTTCTTAGCAGTTTCAAAATGGCAAAACGGTATTAGAAGCCCACCCCCTAACTCAGCAGATTGTATGGGAGAATTTTTTTTAGGAGCAAATTTGTAAGAATAGCATGTATAAGAATAACAATCGTGTCACGTGTGTGTCTACTTCACACCAATCTCTAGCCTGATACATTTCCGGCCCCTCTAGAAGTCAATACAGGTCTCAGATTTGTAAATTTCGACCACCTATTAGATTAATACTAATAGTAGGCCACGTATGTTCAAGATATAATAAAGTTTATTCCATACTTTTGTTGTCAAAATGCGCGTAAAACAGTCATGGCATGATTAAATACCTTCCTTATAAATATATTTTAAGACCAAATTTATGTACAAAACAAGCAGTATTGCGCATCAATTTTGTAACGCCGATAAACATTAAATGATCCAAAATTAATTATTACGAATGACAATATAGCCGGCTTCTTATGCTGGCGAGCCAGTGGCTCTTTTGCGATTGGAGGCAGCGTGTTCTCGCGAGATATATGCTAACGGGAGTTTATCAAACGGGTACCCATTATTCAGATCAGTATGATACTCAGTTCCTATCGTGCAATGATAATATATAGAAATTTCCGAATTCCAAGTCCCCGATTCCAGAATATTTATATCTGATATATTATATGATACAGTAAGGTTAAGACAATTTTGAATATGTAAGAAATGTTCTGTTTAATACTTTGGAATTAAACTGATTGGAATGTTTTGGAAACATGAAAGTTTATTTCTGAACTGTACTGTACTTTGACAGCTGAGAAGCAGCTCAATTGGACAAATGTACCACATGGCAACCTTACAGTTGTAACCAATCAAATGCTAGTTCACATGGGTATTAGCTTCAGTGATCAGAGCCGCGGCGTAGGCTGAATGTCACGGTGTGGGAATTTAGGGTATAAGCCTAGGAGGGGTTGTCCCACCCACATCTCACAGAACAGAAGAGAAAGTATGAAAAATTTGCTCTAAGAAGCCATCTCCTGCATTCTGAGTAATAAACATTGCTTTTGACTGTAATCTTGAATACTTTTCTGTATTCCTGATCCCCCTCCACCACTCAATCTATGGTCCTGCTGACAAGACTGAAATTCTCTCAACTCATATCCACAACTGCTCTGATTTGACTCAAACTTGAGCATACAAACAAATGTTCTGGGAGATTAACAATTTTCAACTAAATCTGAGAAGAAAAATGGATCTAGTCATCATCTTGCCTAGGAGTTAGTCTTATATAATCTCAGATTGCTCTGGTTTGTAAGGTATTTATTATTTTTAACCCTTTAATGGTCAAATTTAATCAAGAAAATTAAAATATTTACTTATTGGAATGTTCATTTGCATGCTAAGAGAAGACTATTTTTGAAAATTCACCACTCACTACAGAGGCCAGCCTTGCCATTAAAGGGTTAAAATATTTTTGTGTAATTCACAGGTGTTTAACATATACATGGCTGGCCGTCACTTATGCTCACGGAGGTATCGAGAATTTTCTGCATTACATCAACAATTAAAACGAGAATTTCCAGACTTCCTGTTTCCAAAATTACCTGGAAAGAAGCTATTCCAGTTAACAGATCAACAGCTCGACACACGGAGAAGAGGGCTCGAACAGTATCTAGAAAAAGGTAGATATCTAGAGTAATGAAAAAGGAAATTTTTTCCTGGATAAAATAGCTTAGTCCAACTCAATTTTTGTTGCATAAGGCTATACCAATAGACCTTTCCAGAGTATTATCAGCTAAGCAGCATGTAGGATGACATCATAATCATTACATCATAAATTATTTTATACAGCCCGTCTTTAACTCTTAATGGTCTGACACGTTTGTACAAATTGTTTATCTCTACTATTTAATAAACATGCTGTTGAATATTTTGAAACTAATTTGACTGGGCGCTGTTGCTGCCATAGGCAGCAAAAGCACCCAGTCAAATTAGTTTCAAAATATTCAACAGCTTACCTGTATAGTTTTCTGGAAATTTATAGTCAGTCAGGGAGTTCAGCGATTGATCAATCCAAACACGAGCAAGGTGTGGGTGGAGCTTAGATGGAGATGGGCGGGGCATAGCTAAAAATGTAAAGGTTCATTAATTTTCCATCTTAGCTTAATTTGTCCGTCTCTGGAAAAAAATAATGCTGGTATTTTAAGGCATTATTTTCAGCATTCTTTTCATCTAACAACTTTTGGTGGCCAAATCCGTATCACTCGGAATGCCACAGAATTTTCTGTAACTATTTTTGTTCTCTGTAGCTTTGTTAACCCTTTAATGGTCAAGCCGATCAAAATTGTCATGAGAAAAATCCATTTGCCAAGAGAAGACTTTTTTCGTTTAACGAGCCAGCCATTACAGTGGTAGATTTAAAAAAATACTCTTGGCCTGCAAATGGACACTCACTGAGAAAATGTTTTGGATTTTCTTGATCAATCTTGACAATTAACATCATGAAAGGATTAATACTGTAATAGCTTCTGAGCTTGAAATTGTACAGTATTTTAATTTATTTTCTCTATGATCTCCGATCATGTGTGTATTGGAATTTTCTTAAAATTAAACATTAAATTGGTCTGGCCTAATAAAGAATTTGTTATTTCTGGTCTGTAGGGATTAAGGTAAAATGCGTTAAATTCATTGCCGCTGAAAAGTGCATGCCTAAGTCAACTGACACTGTCTAGTTGAAACATAATAGCCTAAAACATGCTCTAAAAACTGAATGGCATTAAGTTGAAATGTGATCAATAAAGTCTTTTTTTGTTGGTATAAGTATTTCAGGATAATATATCATGGTCATGGGTGACAAATCATGTGCGATATTTAGTTCAGTTGATGGCTATTGTTGATTATATAAATATATCCCCCTCACAGTAATTTACTTAAATAACCTTACTCGGGTTGATCGTAATTTTGCCATTTGAGACAGGTTTTCTTTATCAAGTTTGTTATTTGATATTTTATATGCTGTTCAGGAGAATTCAAGTTGAATGGGTAAATTAATGTGCACATATGTAAGCTGTGGTGTGCGTGCGTGCGTGCGTGCGTGCATGCATGCGTGCGGCGTGCATGCATTTTCATGTGTGTTTTATGGATGCTAATAATATGACATCTTTTGCATGTAGCATATGAGTTATGAATTTGATCATGTTGTTGCTCTCTTCTTCAGTATGTGCGGTCAGGGTAATCGGTGAATCAGATGTCATGCAGGAATTCATCGCCTCCAAAAATGGGGATACAGTGAGTAAAAGGGTTGTTATTACACCACAAAAACATCTATACCATTCAATCACTACTTGCTAAATCAACTACTCTGCATTTAGCCACCAGAATAAGATTTTTATGCTTGCTTACATACCCCCATATGCCTATTCCATTTCAATATACCCTCAACCAGGCTACTAGTAGGGTACACCCAAGCATATGCCCTGATAGAGACTGGCACCAGTCTGTACTCACTCCTTGGTGACACCTGTCACTAAGTATGTCCGCGCATGCGCATTGGAGCCCAAATAGGAAACATATTCACTTTTCAAATATTCTGCAAGCAGTACAGTCTGCCAATATTCCAGCTTAGGTTTTTTTATACTTTGCGCTGTGTTCAGCTTGCATTTCTTTTATTCAATGATTATACCCAACATGAAGTCCATCCTCCCTAAGTTATGTTTACTGAGTATTTCGTGGTGTTATTACTCTTTTATGACTGTTACAGTTTTCGTGGTAGTAAACCATTTTCGTGGTAGTCAATCATGCCTGAAGTTATCATCATCATTTGAAATCCCTCAATTACTTATCTGTTATATTCACTTATATCTACATGTTTTAATACGATGGCTATCAGGATTTTGACAGCCATTCGCGCGGACAGATAGAGTCATCCAAGTCTGACAATAACCGGAAGTCACTCCCGCAAATAGGGGAAACCAACTTCCCTCACGTCCGGACTAGAGGTTCGGTCCCCGAAACCGAAACCCAAAGACTCTAAGGAAAAGCCCATGAAGGTGGTTTCGTGTAAGTCACCAGGCAAAACCCACCTAAGCCTTGAGGAGGGGCATTACCCTCAAGCAGTGGTGTCGGCAACGAAAGGCCCCGATTCAGCTGCCTATGCCAAAGTTCAATTTTCTGTGATTCCAGTAGCCAGAAACATCAAGAGATCACCTGTTCCTTTCTTAGTTAAAAAAGAAAAGAAAGAGAAGCTTCCGTTTTGACAAGCACTTCCGGTAGGTGCTTGGTAGATTCGGGTCGGCAAGACCCTGGGCTACTTCCGCTTTCCGTTTCCGGTCCTTATAATAATAATAATAATAATAAGAATAATAATAATAATAATAATAATAATAATAAAATCTTTATTTATAGAGGGTAAACACACGGTCAGCAATACAACTGTTCTTCCCCGAGTCCCTCGACTTATTTATAGAACTAATGTACAGATATATATATCTTATATACATAAATTATAAATTATATACAGGTGATATTTACAACATAGAAAAAATTTTAAATAACATTTGAAACCTATTTCATCCTGTATGCTAGATGTATAGTTAAACATTTTAATGTATATTGTAAATTTTATGTTCTGCTGCCTATCTTGAGAACATTTTGAGAGAATATTCATTGAAACTGGTGGCAGCAAGTAACCATTCTCAGTCAAATTGATTCTCAAGATAGATAGAAGAGAATTTTTCCTCCTGAAAAACATGTTTCAGACTGGAAATCAGGATGAAATGGTTCAGTAGAAATCACAATGAAATATGCAAGATCAATCAATAATAGCCGTAATAATTTCTGGACATGGTAGCGCATTGACCAGAACTCGCAGTTGTAAAGCATTAAGGCAATAAACATGAAAAATGCCTAAAATTAAAAGACATGAATTAATGTGAAAATGTGAAATAATATATGTAGCATCTGTATTAAATAAAATCCCACTCACCACCTCGTGTCAAATTCATAACACTGGTCTGGTAAAGTCTCATTTGAAACACTCTAAAAGTCATTTCCAATGTGATCTTGCCAGTCCTGTGTGACACGAGGAAGCTGGCATGCAATTTTCAATGTAAGATATAGGCATAACAGATAGATGTGAAAACGAGGAAAGGTTTGTTGATTGATTAGATTACTTTGCTACTTAGATGTGCATGGAGTTGGATCTTGAATAACGCCAATGATGGCATATCTCTAATATGAACAGGTAGCCTGTTCCAGATTTTTGTACCTGTACAGGCAAAACCATTTTTGTACAATTCAGTCCTTGATTTGGGTGGGTATAGGTTTGCTTTGGTTGTTGACTTAAGTTTATGATCATGGACATCTGATGTGTAAGTGAGAAGATTACGTAGGTATTGCGGAGTTTGATTGTTTAAGATATTATAGACCATAGATGCTGTACGAGCATCTGCGAGATCACAGAATGGTAGCCAGTTCAATTTAAGAAACAAGACCAAACTTGGTTTACTCATTTTAGTTTCTCCAAGAATAAGTCTTGCTGCTCTTTTTTTAAGTTTATTTAATCTGTCAATATTGATTTTTGAACAAGTGTTCCATACTGTTGTACAATAATCTAAGTGAGGAAGAATATATGCATTGTAAAATATAATGCGACACTTTTGATTCATTAATTTGATATTGTTTCTCATAAAGGCTATCCTTTTCTATCGATCGTTAGGATGCCTATTTCATGTGCTTTTTTTACCTTTCCTTCCGAAGGTACATGAGTTTTGCTTTCAAGGATAGGGTATGGCCGTTTCTTCGATCTGACATTGGCACCTTTCTTTTCACACGTCTGGTCTCAGCCGTGGCAGGGGTGTTGCGCCATCATCTTATTCTTCTTCAGTCTTTATAGACAATCGGTTAATAAAAGCTAGGTCTTTATCAATTCTTTCAAGATTTATTCCAAAGGTTTGAAGTTCGCCTTGCAGCCTTGGTTGAATTTTATTTTTCAATAAGTCAAGCCTAGTTCCTTCTCAAGTTTCTCCCATCTTGGCATCTCCCTCGAGCTGTTTTCAGGGTCAGGTTTTTTCCTTCAGAGACAATGGTAGAGGCAATCTTGTTGGCAGTGGTTACCCTGACATCCTCTTTCTATGTCAGGGCAAGATTTTTTCTTAGGATTCTGGACTTAACAATCAGCGTAGAGAATGTCATACCCAGGGTGACATTGATGAGAAGACTTTCTAATGTTCCTGATCATCTTCTAGAAGCAGTCAGTACATTCTAGTTCCCTCTGATGGGTGTTCAATTAGTCAAGACCTCGCCTCAGGTGATTATTTCATGGTTTTTTCACAGGATGGGTGGGGAGCAGTTTGGGACTCCCTGATTTTGCCAATCTTTGGTCCCTGGAGGAGTCATTTTCTCACATCAATTTAGTGGAGTTGTGACTTGTCAAGAAGCCTCTCCACTTTTGGTCGGATAGAGTGATAGACATCAAGATCTCGATTTGATCAGTCAATGCCACAGGGTTTTCTTTAATTTTCAGATGGAGGAACGAGGTCTTTCCTTCTTCATATGGGGATTTTGGATCCTTTTCTTGGGATGTCACTAGATCCAAATCGTTCTAGTTCCGAGTCATGTTCCAGACAGACAGATATTTCTTGCGGACCAGTAGTTCAGTCCTAGCAAGTTCTCACTCACCAAGTGTCAGTTTAAGAGGTTGGTTGCCAAAAGCATTTTTAAGCTTCTGGGTCTTCCCCATGTAGATCTTTTTGCGACATGTCTGATTGCCCAGATCTCATCTTTCATGTCTCCCTTTTCGGACAGTCAGGTTTGGGCGATGATCGCCCTGTCTCAGTTCTGGACAGGATTGTTTGATTTCATGTTCCTTCCAATATTCCTGATTCTAATGCTTCTGAAGATAGTCATGGACCAGTTTAAAGAATTTCTTCAAGCAGCTCCCTTTTGGTCAAAGAGGATCTGATTGGTAGCCTTTCATGATCTTCTGGTAAGATTTCGCTAGCCTGCTCCCAGTGTCATCAGATCTCGCTCAAGTAAGGGGCTTGCATCTTCATCCAATCCAGAATTCTTCATCCTCTCTGAAATCAACCTTTCTTCAAGATCTTAGGAAATCATTGTCTCTTCCAGGAGGGAGTCGACCTGTCGAATTTGTACAAAGATTGTCGATTAAATCTTTGGAGAATGGTGTTTAAAACACGATTTCTTGCCTGATTCCGTTTCTATTTCCTAGGTGTTAGATTTTTAATCGTATCTATTCGATTCATTTCATTTATCAGCTATCACCGTTAGGGGTTATAGCTGTCTTTGGCTTCTTCTCTTCCTTGTCTTCTGAATGCTGATATCAAGGATTTGAAGATTCTCAATGGTTTTATTAGAGGATTGGGCTATATTCGTCCTCCAGTGGCTAAGCCTTTGTCCTCCTAAAATTTGGCTTTGATTCTTCAAGTTTTGGCAGGTCACCATTTTGAGCCAATTGGATCTATCAGTCTCAAACTATTGACTCTTAAGGTTGTTTTCCTTGTTGCTGCCACTTCAGCTAGGAGAAGATCCGAAATTCGTGCTCTTTCCGCAGAACAAGAAAGATTTATCGAATCTGGGGACGTTCTAGTTTTATATCCCAGAAGGATTTTTTTATCGAACACCCAGTCTAACCGTTACTCAGCCAAACCTATTATTCTTAAATCTTTATCGTCTTTTTCGCCGTCCGACAGATTCTGGTCTCCAGTCAGATCCGAATATTCTCTTGTTTTGTTTATTTCATTGAGTTGACAATTTTCCTTGTTTGATAATCACTGTGTGATTTGTTATGGATGCACTGTTATATTAATTTATTAACATTTGGATATGAGTTGTTTAATTTTTATCCTTGTTTAATGATTCTCAAATCTCCACCCACCAAGGGTTTTTAAGTGGGTCACTGACCAAATCTACGGGTTTAGCAAGTAGTGATTGAACGGTATAGATGTTTTTGTGGTGTAATACCAACCCCCAACAGACCCCCTTGTGGGTTGGTCTGTAGTTTTATTAACCACTATAAAATATGCTTACAGTTCAATGACTACGACCTGGCCTCAGCCACCCCGCATGGGAATGAATTGAGAATCTGTTTATAATATTTGGCACTTAAATTTAGAAAAGTGAATATGTTTCCTATTTGGGCTCCATTGCGTACGCGCGAACATGCTTAGTGACAGGTGTCACCAAGGAGTGAGTACAGACTGGTGCCAGTTTCTATCAGGGCATATGCTGGGGGTGTACTCTACCAGTAGCCTGGTTGAGGGTATACTGAAATGGAATAGGCATATGGAGGTATGTAAGGAAGCATAAAAATCTTATTCTGGTGGTTAAATGCAGAGTAGTTGATTTAGCAAGTAGTGATTGAACGGTAAGTATGTTTTATAGTGGTTAATAAAACTACAGACCAACCCGCAAGGGGGTTTGGGTGTTTCTGTGTTTTTAAAAAAAAGATTCATGATTATACATTTTTAGCTCACCTGGCCTGAAAGGCCAAGTGAGCTTATGCCATGGCGACCGCCCATCCATCGTCCATCATCCATCCGTCCATCCGTCAACTTTTCCTTTATACGACTTCTCAAGAACCACTGGCAGAAAGCATCCTTAGGCCATAGCGATCCAAGTTTGTTCAAACGAAACTGATCGGCCAATTTGGCTGATGCCATTTTGGATTTTTGGCGATTTTAGGAAACGTCTTTAAAAATCTTCTGAAGCTGCTTGTGGGGATTGATGCAAACGTCATGAAATATAATCAAGTTTGTTCAAGGGAATTTGATTGGTCAAATGGTTTGGTGGCCATCTTGGTTGACCTAGTTTTAGCGAAAACAGCTTCTCCAGAACCGCGTAAGAGATTGGGTCGAAATTTGGTAGATATGATTAGGTACTAAGGGCCATTAAAATTTGTTCATGGGAAGTTGATCTGTCAAAAACATGGCCAGCGTGGGCCAATCAAAATGTAGCGTGTTTGGCGGCTATATTTGGATTTTTTTATTTGATGGATTTTGAGGCCGAAATTGGTTTTATAGATGTTCTTGGGTATTCTGAGCTCAAATTTGCCATTTCGAAACCGTCGGATAAATGGTTTTGCGGCCATCTTGGATTACTTTTCCGCCAAAGGCTCCCATACTAAACCAATAGGAAATTTAAAGTGTCCTTTTCTCGAGAACAAATTATATTTGGTAGGAAACATCCTTACGGCATAGGGATGCAAGTTTGTTCAGCTGAACCCGATCGGCCAATTTGACAGGCAGCCATCTTGGATTTTGGCTGATTTTAGGAAATGTCTTTAAAAATCTTCTTTTCCGAAACCGCTAGGGGGAATCGATTCAAAACTCATGAAACCTCATCTAGGGCAAGAGGTAAGCCAAGTTTTTTCAAGAGGACTTGATGGACCAAATGGTTCGGCAGCCATCATGGATGACCTGGTTTTCCCAAAAACAACTAGAACCACTGAAGTGATCAGGCCGAAATTGGGAAATATGATTAGAAACTACGGGTCATTAAAGTTCAAGGGAAGGTAATCCGTCAAAAACTTGGCCGCCATTGACCAATCAAAATGTAGCATGCTTGGCGGCCATATTGTATTTTTTATTTGATGGATTTTGAGGCCGAAATTGGGTTTATATATGTTTGTGGGTATTCTGATTTCATATTTGCCATTTTTGGACGGTTTGGCAGCCATCTTGGATCTTTTTCCTGCCAAAAATTCCCATACTAAAGCAATGTGAAATTTAAAATGTCTTCTCGAGAATCACTGTCATGAGAAAGATGAATGCAAGAAGAAGATTGGACCGATTTCAAGTATATTTAGCCGGAAGCATTCTTAGGGCATAGAGGTCCATGTTTGTTCAAACAAAGCTGATCGGCCAATTGGGGGTTCAATTCAAAATGCATGAAATAACATCTAGGGCAAGAGCTGCACCAACTTTGTTCAAGGGAACTTGATTGGCCAAATGGTTTGGCGGCCATCTTGGATAACCTATTTTTTGCCAAAACAACTCCAGAACCACTGAACGGATTGGGCCGCAATTTGGGAGATATGATTAGGCATTGAGTGCCATTAAAGTTTGTTCAAGGGAAGGAGCTACGTCAGAAACATGGCCGCAGTGGCCCAATCAAAATGTAGCGTGTTTGGTGGCCATATTGGACTTGCAAAAATGTCCACAAACTCATTTAAGAGTACTAAACAACCCACCAACAATTTTGACAAAAATGCATGGTGTTCCAGGTCAGCGACACAGGCCCTTTTGGCCTCTTCTTATTATACACTGAACACATGGCTGGAGTGCACTTTGTAAAAGAGCTAATATTAGATGTTGCGGTAATGCTAGTGTAGCTCATGGTCAATGAAATCATTATTATGTAATGCTAGAGAGCACCATTAGCCCATAACCAAACATTTAGTTATGCTGCCTTAAAATGTGCATGTGTATGATAATGCCTGCACACTTTCAGCATGCACACTCGCACACACATGCATGCATGCACACATGAATGCATGCACGCACACATGAATGCATGCACGCACACATGCTTTCAGACACACACTCATGCACATGGCTCAAATTTTAACACAAGAAATGGTGGGTTCAACTAGGATTCCACAACTCTGATTGCGATCCAGAAAATCGGAATAAATCCGAAAAATCCTGGACGAGTGTCTAGCTCATGTTCTTTATATACCATTGTCTTTGTTTGTTTATAGGAGCGAAATGACAGTCGAGTTGAGTTAAAGGTATTGTTACCAGACAGGAGTCTCTGTGTTGTCACAATAAAAAGAAACGATAATACAGACCAAATTTATAAGGTATGGTATAGCCATTGTGTTGCATTAAGCCTTTCACTGATGAATTCCCCATATTCCACTCATTTTCAAGGCAACCATACAGGAAAACTGTTGAGTATTTTGAAATTAATTTAACTGGAGGCCGTTGCGCAACCTTGCGACAAGATCTTGGTGAACTGCATCGTTTGCCAGAGTAATCGCCTATGAAAAGTTTAAACATGAAAAATCGGGTCTGGAGCTTGTTAACTTTAGGGCACTTAAATTTGCTAGTTCAATACATTATGAGAAAATCTGTCTGTGTGATTGATTTTTAGCAGACTCTATAACAATGGCCTATGAATGAGTTTAGAATCATAAGATCTGTTTTCTGCTCAATAAGTTTAGAATACTTGCACAGATTTTAACTGATTTTGTCAATACTTTTGCATAATCAGGCTTTACTTATGTAGCAGAGTTATCACCCCACTCCTTGAAAGACCTGCTGTATTCCACAGGATAATCTTATAATACCTTCTTTACTTTTCTTGTGACTGGTACATGAATAGACGTTTCTTAGTACTGTCACGTTGTTAGCTCACCTGGCCATTTTCGAAACTGTTGGATAAACGGTTTTGCGGCCATCTTGGATCATTTTCCCGCCAAAGGCTCCTGTACTAAAGCAATGGTAAATTAAAAATATCTTCTCGAGAACTACTAGGCCGATTGCAATTATATATGGCAGGATGCATCCTTAGGGCATAGAGATTTAGGCTTGATCAAACGAAGCTGATCGGCCAATTGGGATGGCGACCATCTTGGATTTCGGCCAATTTTTAGAATCATCTTTGAAAATCTCTGTTTTTTGCCAAAACAACTCCAGAACCACTGAACAGACTGAGCCACAATTTGGGAGATATGCT
This sequence comes from Chaetoderma sp. LZ-2023a, assembly GCA_034401795.1. Taxonomy (NCBI): domain Eukaryota; kingdom Metazoa; phylum Mollusca; class Caudofoveata; order Chaetodermatida; family Chaetodermatidae; genus Chaetoderma; species Chaetoderma sp. LZ-2023a. The sequence goes on from CM067360.1 coordinate 61,670,131, forward strand.
TAGGCACTGAGTGCCATTAAAGTTTGTTCAAGGGAAGGAGCTATGCCAGAAACATGGCCGCAGTGGACCAATCAAAATATAGCGTGTTTGGCGGCCATATTGGACTTCTAACCAACCCACCAACAATTTTGACAAAAAGTTAGAGTACTCCAGGCGTCCAGGTGAGCGACACAGGCCCCTTGGGTTGCACTAAGGTGGAAGACCTGAAAATGGCTCTTATCTGTTTATTTGCAGGCAGTTACATCAAAGTTGAATATTGAAGAACGAGTTGCTCAGTGCTTTTACCTATTTGAAACAGTTGAATACAATTTTGGTTAGTATAACAGGATACTGCATACCATCATACTCTGTGACAGTATTTACGTGTGTGTGTGTGTGCGTGTGTGCGTGCGTGCGTGCGTGTGTGCGCGCGCATGTGCATGCATGTGCATATGTCCTTTATTTCTTTTTCATCCTTATATTCAGCTATGTTTAAATTACTCATACTCTGATATTTTACAAATTGTTGAAAAATACCTAAGTTTATCTTTATTTAATTTAAATTATTCTTGTGTCTTCACAGAAAGAAAGCTTCAACCAGAGGAACTGCCTCATAATATATATATCCAAAACTACAGTACAGCCACTGCAACATGTATCTTGTTACGGAAATGGTTATTTTCATTACAAAGAGATATATCATTAAATTCATGTGAACTTGCTGTAAATTTTCTCTTCTGGCAGGTAAGTGATTCCCATAGGGCATTACATATTTTAGACAGTTACTGAAGTAGAGGAATCCAGTCTCTCAGTCAATCATATGACTTCATAATCAACTACGTCGCATGTCGGCGGACATCATAATCAATGACGTCATCAATGACTCACAGACGTTTAATAGTTCGTAAAGTTGTATGAAATGTATGTCTTTACTATTTAATAAAGATTCTGTTGAATATTTTGAAACTAATTTTACTGGGCGCTGTTGCTGCCATAGGCATCAACAGCACCCAAACAAATTAGTTTCAAAATATTCAACAGCTTACAGGTATAATTTTCTGGAAATTGAGATTTATAGAGTGCAGAGATCGATCGATCCCAACATGGGCAAAGCATGGGTGGAGCATAGCTAGAGATTGATTGCAAGCTGTCATAACATATTAAAATAGTCTGTGTTTTTATGTAAGACCCGCACAATTGTTCTGACCCGCTAGTAAAGGATTCTCTCAGTAGGAGGAGTTATTAATTAGTCATCAGGCTTTGATAGGTAAGCATTACATGGCGATACGCAATAGCAGACCTGTCATTGGGTTTTTTTCTAATGAAATAGCAGCTCTGTCACGTGTATATTGTTTAAGAGCCAAGTGCACACGCCAACACTTACTGGCTCTGACTCGGAAATCTATGTACTGAATGTATCTTTAAAAAAATAGTCTGCAAATAGACATTCCTCAAGACCAATGCGGAAGCAGTTTTTGGCCAGCTTCAGAGTTACAACTAACTGTAGTCATGAACAGTGTTCCCACTATGCACCATTTTGTGCATATATATGCACAAAATATGCTCCAGGAAGCATAAAACTGAACCCTCTGCATCCCAAGGGATACGCAGGGGATGCACAAAAAGTTCTGCACTAAAACTGGTAATTCAAACGTGCATCGCTAGTTTCTAATATTTTAAGCAGGTGAGTACTGTATTTTGCTTAATTGAAGCCGAGGCTTCTATTAGGACAAGAGGTGTTCAATTTCCAACCCAACATCTCTGAGAAAGTGGGTGGGCTTATATTAGAGAGTTATCCCCAAAAAGGTCTAAAACAGGGAAACAAGGAAATTCCCACCGCCTATGTCTATGTTTAATGTATACCTCAAAACATAACGGGGGAAGTGAAATTATTTGATTTGAGCGCCTAAATATTGCGTATCCTTTAATAAATGTCGTTTATTACATCAAAATGAATCCACAATTTGATATAAAATGGCGTCGCGAAAAAATACAAATCACGTGATTCGCCTCCAATTGAAGAGTTTATTTTAGAGCGAGTACTCGGATATAAATATTCTGGAATCGGGGATTCAGAACTCGGAAATTTCTATATATTATCATTGCGCGATAGGAACTGAGTATCATACTGATCTGAATAGCAGGTACCCGTTTGATAAACTCCCGTTAGCATATAATATCTGCTTGTTTGGTACCTAAATTTGGTCTTAAAATATATTTATAAGGAACAGATTTCGTACACGCAGCAGTAACTTTATCAATCTGTCTGGTCTCCCCGACCTGACAGTTTACAACTTCCGGGAATAAAATAAACAAACGTCAAAATTTGATCATTTTTTGTCGATCACTAAAATAATACAGGCGGCCGCTTAACCCTTTCACCATAAACTTGTTATGTTTGTCTAGAGCCACACGATGGGACCACCAGATTTTAATGTGGGACCCTTAGATTACAGCTTAGGACCCCAAATTTCAATCTAGGGGAAATCCAGGTGGCAGTGGGAACACTGGTCATGCAATGTAATAGGTGTTCCGCTTAGGCATGTGTCTTTGAAGATTCACGGAAAACTGTGTTCGGGTAGAGTATGACTTTCTTTTGTGAAGCTAAAACCTTTGTATATTGCAACCAAATTATCGTTATTTGATGTTTGTTTACTTTTGCTATGCGTGAGCGTTTCTGTCGTATTCGTAAAATGTTATATCAATGGAAAGCAACTGTACAAAGAGGCTGTTAGTAGTCTGCTCTAATTAGTCCCCAGACATCGTCGACGAGAACTATAAAAACGGGCCCCGTCTGTGTGTGCGTCCGTCCATCCGCATTTAGTTTCCATTCGATAACTTCAGTTAGCTTAAATGTATTCATTTCAAATTTTGAATGTTAACTCCTTATGACAAGATCTCGATGGGGATTGTATATGGGAGAAATGTGTCCAGACACACCCGAGTTATCCCCCTTTATTTCTTGAAAAATCGTAAAATATGTGGTTTCCGCTCGATAACTTCAGTTAGCTTTAATGGATTCATTCCAAATTTGGAATGCCAACTCCTTATGAGAAGACCTCAGTGGGGATTGCATATTAGCGGAATGTTTCTGGATCCACCAGAGTTATAATCCTTGATTTCTTTAAAAATCGTAAAATATTTGAAGTTAGCTTGAATGGATTCTTTTCAAATTTGGAATATCAACTCCTTATGACAAGAACTCGGTGGGGATTGTATATCGGTGAAATGTGTCCAGATCCATCAGAGTTATTCCCCTTGATTACTTGACAAATCGTAAAATATTCTGTTTTCTTTCGATAACTTCAGTTAGCCAGGTGGGATTAATTTCAAATTTGGAATAGCAACTCCTTATGCCAAGACCATGGTGGGGATTGCATATCGACAAATATGTGTCCAGATCTATCAAAGTTATCCCCCTTGATTTCTTGAAAAACCATAAAATATTGTTTTTCCGTTTATTAACTTCAGTTAGCCTGGTTGGATTCAATTCAAATTTTAGAAAATACTTCCCTCTGCATGAGACCTTGACTGGGATTGCATTTGGCCGAAATCTGTCTGTAGTCACCAGAGTAATCCCCCTTGATATCTTGAAAAACCCTATAATATTTGGATTTTAGAAATCGGGTTGTACTAAAAAGCCCTGGTCGGGGGACATGTGACCAGAACTGATCTTTTATTTAACTGGAAGTTGCTGCTGCTTCAGAAAATTAATGTAAAAGATATTCGAGAGATTATCTCTTACAACATAATTACTATCTGTATGGGTTGAATTTCTTAACCATGTTGATCCTGGGTTATCAAAAAGTGGCTTTCGTTGGAGCTACATATGAAATATACTGTGTGCTCTGAATATAGTTTGCATAAATATTGTTACTGGTTAGGGATACATAGGTTTAATATAAAATGTATTCTGAGGTTTTCATGTCACTTTATTCTGTTTGAACAGGCAGTTGAAGATGTGAGCCGTGGCCATTTAAAGCCAGGTGACAAGCTTTATGAACTCAAGGCCTTACAGGAACAAGAAAAACACTTAGAGGTAAAAGTCCTGGTTTAATCAATGGAATAATATTCATTTATAAGTTTGTAAAGGTGTGTATGTTTGTATGCTTAGGTATTTAACCCTTTAACTCATGAATTTTTTCACGAAAATGTAAATTTTCTCATAGAAAATGTCCATTTGCAGACCAAGAGAAGACTGTTTTTGTCTCGCCTGCGAAGTAGGATCGAGACATAGGTATCACTTGTCTGGCGGCGGTGGCAGCGGCGTAAACTTTTAAGTTAAGTTTATATCTCAGCAATGCGTGATCCAATTGGAACCAAACTTGGGTGCATGGTAATATACATCGAAAGGAAGCAGCCCGCCGATAAAAAGGCCATGAGGTCACGGTTACAGGGGTCAAAGGTTACAGTATAATCTTTGTTAATATTTTATGCTACGTTTTTGCATTAAACAAAAGTTATTGCCTTATATCTCAGCAATGCCTGATCCAATTGGAACTAAACTTGGGTACATGGTGATATACATCAAAAGGAAGCAGCATGCTGATGCAGACATCATGCGATCAAGGTTATGGGGGTCAAAGGTCACAGTATAATCTTTGTTAATATTTTACGTTAAGTTTTTGCATTAAACAAAAGTTATTGACTTATCTCAGCAATTCCTGATCCAATTGTAACCAAATTTGGGTACATGGTGATATACATTGATTTGAATCAGCCCACCGATAAAGCGGTCATGACGTCAAGGTTATGGGGTCAAAGGTCACAGTATAATCTTTGTTAATATTTTACATTAAGTTTTTGCGTTAAACAAAAGTTATTGTCTTATATCTCAGCAATGCCTGATCCAATTGGAACCAAACTTGGATACATGGAGTTATACATCGAAAGGAAGCAGCACGCTGATGCAGGCATCATGTGTTCAAGGTTATGGGGTCAACGGTCACGGTATAATCTTTGTTAATATTTTACGTTAAGTTTTTGCGTTAAACAAAAGTTATTGTCATATATCTCAACAATGCCTGATCCAATTGGAACCAAACTTGGGTACATGGAGATATACATAAAAAAAAAGCAGCATGCTGATGCAGGCATCGCAAGGTCAAGTATATGGTGTCAAAGTTCATGGTATAATCTTTGTTAATATTTTACGTTAAGTTTACGAAACTTCATAGGGTGGTTGGACTAGGTCTTGGGAAGAAACCTTTCGAAATCGACGATGATCCGAAATCCAAGATGGCCACCAGCCACCGGCGGCCATCTTGAAAATTGGTTTCCGGATGATATCTCCGTTACCCTTTATCGGATCGTTTTGAAACTTCATTGAGTGGTTGGATTAGGACTGGGGGAAAAAAATGACAATGATCCGAAATCCAAGATGGCCGCCAGCCACCGGTAGCCATCTTGAAAATTGGTTTCTGGATAATAACTCTGTTACCGTTTATCGGATCACTTTAAAACTTCATAGAATGTTTGGACTAGATCTGCGGCAGAAACCTATCGAAATCGATGATGATCCAAAATCTAAGATGGCCGCTATCCACAGGCGGCCATCTTGAAAATTGGTTTCCGGATAATAACACGTTTATCGGATCGCTTTGAAACTTCATAGAGTGGTTGGACTAGGTCTGGGGAAGAAACCTATCGAAATTGACAGTGATCCGAAATCCAAGATGGCCGCCAACCACCGGGAGTCATCTTGAAAATTGGTTTCTGGATGATAACTCTGTTACTGTTTAGCGGATCGCTTTGAAACTTCATAGTAGTTGGACTAGGTCTGCGGAAGAAACTTATCAAAATCGATGATGATCCAAAATCCAAGATGGCCGCCAGCCACAGACGGCCATCTTGAAAATTGGTTTCTCGATGATAACTCCGTTACCATTTATCGGATCACTTTGAACCTTCATTGAGTGGTTGGACTAGGTCTGAGGAAGAAACCTATTGAAATCGACAATGATCCAAAATCCAAGATGGCCGCCAACCAACGGGAGTCATCTTGAAAATTGGTTTCTGGATGATAACTCTGTTACTGTTTAGCGGATCGCTTTGAAACTTCATAGTAGTTGGACTAGGTCTGCGGAAGAAACTTATCAAAATCGATGATGATCCAAAATCCAAGATGGCCGCCAGCCACAGACGGCCATCTTGAAAATTGGTTTCTCGATGATAACTCCGTTACCATTTATCGGATCACTTTGAACCTTCATTGAGTGGTTGGACTAGGTCTGAGGAAGAAACCTATTGAAATCGACAATGATCCAAAATCCAAGATGGCCACCAGTGGCCATCTTGAAAATTGGTTTCCAAATGATAACTCCGTTATCGTTTATCGGATCACTATGAAATTTCATAGGGTGGTTCGACTACCTCTGGGGAAGAAACCTATCGAGATTGACAATGATACGAACTCCAAGATGGCTGCCAGCCACCAGTGGCCATCTTGAAAACTGGTTTCCAAATGATAACTCCGTTACCGTTTATCGGATCCCTTTGAAATTTCATAGGGTGGTTGGACTAGGTGTGGAGAAGAAACCTATCGAAATTGACGATGATCCGAACTCCAAGATGGCCGCCAGCCATGGGCTGCCATCTTGAAAGTTGGTTTCTGGATTTCATTTATTGGATCACTACCTACGCTCGTTGGAATATGTCTGGTGAAGAAACTTATCAAAATTTACGATAATCCAAAATCTAATATGGCCGCCAGTCAGCGGCAGCCATCTTGAAAATTGGTTTCTGGACGATACCGCCTTGACCATTTAACGGATCGCTTTGACACTTCATAAGGATTGCTGGTCTGATGGGGCTGAGGAAGAAATAAATATTTTGTGATAACTCTCATTCATTGGCTTGTCATCATAATAATAATATATAATAATACAGTATTTATATATCGCCATATCTCGATAAACTAATTTTCATAGGCGCCTGTGAATAGGTGAGACTTAAGTGTTTTCTTGAAATTTTCTATTGATTTGGATGTGCTTATAGCAAGAGGCAGTTTATTCCATGGTTTAGGGGCAACAACACTGAAGGCTGTATCCCCACAGGAGCACAAGTTTGATCGTGGGACGCAGAGCAATTGGTGGTCTCTAGACCAAAGTATGCAGCCTGGGTCATAGGGTGTTAGCATGTCTTGCATGTATTCGGAGGCTCTATTGTGCAGACATTTCCAGGTCAGGAGGAGAAGCTTAAACTCTATCCTCTGCTGGACTGGCAACCAGTGGAGATGTTTTAGAATTGGTGTTATATGCTCCCCCTTCCTGACCTTCAGGATAATGCGAACCTCAGCATTTTGAAGACCCTGCAGTTTATTCAGATAATGTTCTGTAATACCGGAAAGAAGACTATTTCCATTGTCTAATCGTGACGTGATGAAGGGATGTATTAATGTCTCTGTGCTTTGGTGTGTTAACACATTTCTGATGGAGTTGATGCTGCGGGGATGGAAATATGCAGATTTACACAGGGATTGTATATGTGCATTCATGTCCATAGCCTGGTCAATAATAATACCTAGGTTTCTGGCGGACGCAGTTGCCGTGATATTACTGTCTACTAGTTGAACTTCCGTGGTGGCGAGTTTACTACGTTGTTGGTTTGTTGACATGACCAGGAACTCTGTTTTATCTGGGTTGAGCTTTAACTTGTTCCTGGTCATCCACAGACTAATATCAGAAACGCATTCTCTGAACCTTTTGAGGAACCAAATCTTCCTGTGTAAGCACATTAGGATTGAATGACATATACAGCTGAGTATCATCAGCATACATATGCACATTAAGGTCATGTTGTCTAGCTATGTTTGCAATTGGGGCAGAGTACACTGTGAAAAATCTCGGACTGCGTACGGACCCTTGTGGCACACCGTATTTTAATAAGATATTGGAGCTTCGCGAATTAGCGATGCACACTATCTGATATCTGTCTGAGAGGTATGATTGTATCCATGACAGGGCTGTATCGCTAATACCAATGTTATTGTTCATGTGCTCACAGAGTATCTCGTGATCAAACGCAGCTGATAGATCTAGTGATACCAAGAAAGTTGCATTATGATTGTCCAGTGATCTGAGAATACCGTTCTGAACTCTAACTAATGCTGTTTCTGTTCCATGGTGCTCTCTATAAGCAGATTGAAATTTCTCATCTAGTTTATACTGTTGCATATGCTCAGATATACGTACTGCGACAACCGTTTCAGTCAGTTTGGATAGGAATGTTAGGTTTGAAACTGGTCTGTAGTTGTTGAGTATCTCTGGGTCCAGCGGTGACGTTTTAAGCGGTGGCGTCACCAAGGCATTCTTCATTGGAGGTGGGAGGTCTCCACCCCCTAAGGACAAATTAACAATGTTTTTGATTACTGGTGCAAGAATGACTACATGCTGCTTTACTATTGATGTGGGCATAGGGTCAAGCTGGCAAGTCTTACTCGGAGACGACATGATGAGCTTCTTAATCTCTTGCTCTGTTGCTAGGCGAAAGTTCTCTAGCAATGGTGGCTGTTGTATTTCCTCATCGTCGTTTGTAGCTACAGGAAATGTATTGTCACGGTTGTGGCGGATGGTGGCGATTTTCTCAGAGAAGAATGTATTGAACCGATTAGCTAAGTTAGCAGCATCATTGTGTGTTGGCAGTTTAGGCTTTGCTTTCCTATGTAAGAGTTCATCAACAACTTTGAATAATGCTTTCTGATCAGGTGTAAATTCAATGAGACCGGAATAGTAATCTGATTTAGCTTTGTGAAACAAGTTAACTACACAGTTGCCTGCATGTCTTTTTCGCTGATGAAATCTCAGAGCTATACCACGGTGCGTGTGGTCGTACCGCAATGGTGCATGTCTTTTCAGGGGCATGTATATCAAGTAGACGACCTAGCAAGGAATTTTATTGCTCAATCAGCGGAACTAGATCACACTTTGGGTCGGAAAACAATTCACCTTCCCTGAGTTCCATCGCAAACGTATTCTGATTTATGGCTTTAAATTTCCAAAACGTAATTGTGTCCATGGCTATTTGTGGTTTCTTAAGATTGAGGCTGCAGTGTACTGCGGCGTGGTCGGTTAAATAAGACTCAACATGAACGTTACTGATCATATTATCAGAAGGTCGGCAAATAATTAAGTCTAGTATACGACTGTTCACATGTGTAGTTTCGGTGACACATTGTTGTAGGTTTGCACTGTCTATAATATCACAAAAACGGATTGTGTTCCGATCCTCAGCAAGGTCTAAATGAACATTGAAGTCGCCTGCAATAATTATTTTATTTGGACAAATTCCAAGAGTTCTGATCAAATCTTCGAGCTCTCTAAAAAAACTGTGATGCTGTGAATTTGTTGGTTGGTGAAGGGGGAAGGCGATATAAAATTACTATTTTCACTGTGGTGTGTTCGTGAATTAAATCACAGATGATAGTTTCAAACGTGTTAGCATTGTACGTTGTTGATGGACCACATTTAATTCTGGGTTTGAGAACAATAGCAACTCCACCTCCAGTTGTAGGTCTGGGTATATGCGTGAAGTCATATCCGTTTGGGACCAGATCATTTATATTCCTCATATATTGTCTTCTGTATCTGATAACCAGGTCTCAGTTATGGCAGCAATGTCTACGTTGTGACTGACAATGTAATCTGAGATCATGTGTGTTTTATTACAGACAGACTGGCAGTTCATGATGCAGAATTCTGTGTATGTTGGCTCTGGTTTTTTGGTTTTAGCACGATGTCCCCTGTGTGTAGGCTTAGTCTGGCATATGCCTAGGTTCTTGAGCATTAAGTATACACTGAAGTCAATGGACAGTTTTTGAACTGATTGGCATATTGTCAAAAGTTCATTTCGACTATAGGCATAAATTATACAATTTGCCGACAAGCATTGATTACTGGTCAAATCAATAGAAATGTCAAAAAGAAGCAATAGCACACAGGCAGCATATAGCGCACAGTTCACAATTGTCTTGAGTGGCATGTATAGAGAGCGAGTGGTCATTATTAAAACACAATGCGACTGATTACGTGAGCTGAACTCAGTAGTAGTAGTAGTAGAAGAAACACTATGCTAATATGACACCAGATTTCCAATTGAAGATCCACAAATTTATCACATTTAACAGTTATTTGTGAGTGCTTACTTTCGTTCTTAAATGTATACGTACTAAGACATTACACATACAGGAGAAATTAATGAAAACTTTACTGTAACTGTTTAAAACAAGGAAAATGCATCTGATAATCAACACGACACTCCTCGCGCATGCGCACACATAATGGCGAGGTATTATGCACCGTTTGTAGAGCTGTTGTTCAACATTAAGTTTTTGCGTTTAGCTAAACTTTAGCCTATATTTCAGACTTGGTTAAGCCTATTGCAACTAAACTTGGCTATGTGGTTGCTTAATACTATTAGGAAGCAGCATGATGATAATGAGGTCACATGGTCAAAGATCAAGGTCAGTGTGACGTACAAAATTCAATGTTAAGTTTGCGTTTAACAAAACTTCTTAGCTTATCTGTCAGGATTGGTTAATCCTATTGGAACTAAACTTGGATACATTGTTACCTATAATGTTAGGAAGCAGCATGTTGATACTGAAGTCACAACGTCAAAGGTCAAGGTCATTCTGCCCTCTACAAAACTGTGTTATTCTTCAAAGTTAATTTTTTAGGTTTATCTTATCTGGTTATATTTTGGGACTGCTTAACCCTAATGGAGAACAACTTTGGTACATGGTTGCTTATTCCAAGAGGGTACAGGATAGTGACATGGAGATCACCAGGTCAAAAGTCAAGGCTATTCTAATATTGGTATTTGACCTCTGCTTTTTCAACCTTAAGTTTTTCCATTCCGCAAATCATTTATATTTCAGGTTCGGTTAATCGTATTGGAACTAAACTTGGATACATGGTTACCTATAATGTTAGGAAGCAGCCTGATAACAGGGAGGTCACAAGGTCAATGCCACTGTGACAAACACGAGACAGGCGAGACATTTAATTCCGCGGAATTCTTGTTTATTAATTTACCACTGGAATAACTGGCTCGGTTATCAAGCCAGTCATTTCAATGATAAATTTTCAAAAATAGTCTTCTCTTGGTCTGCAAATTGACATTTCTCAAGACCACTGTAGACGCCGTTTTTGGCTGATATGAGTGTTAAGGTTTAACCCTTTCACTGGCAAATCCCGGAAAGAGTATATTCCTTACAATATAAAACTTATCCTGTTGTATATTTAGAAATTAATTTTACCAAAAGCATATATTTATATGTATGTCTTGTTTCAGTATTTAAAAATTGTCCGTTATTTAGACGGATATGGTGCAATAATATTTCCACATTGTGCATGTGATTCACGGAAAGATGGCCACGTGATCGCGAGCTTCTGTTTGGAAAACTTTAACCTTCAAGCTTGTAAAGAAGACGGATCACCAGAGGTATGTTCACCAAGTTGGATTAGCCACCAACAATTTTCATTCAAATTGTTTTCTAAATATTTATCCAGTCCAGAGTTATGTCCAGAGTTCTATCCCGTGGAACATGTTGTTTATACAAATTCAGCTCTGTAGTAAACTTAGAATATAACCTCTTGGCATGTAAATTGACATTGAATGAGGAGGTATTTTAGTTTTCTTGACCAATATTGACCGTTAAAGGGTTAATTACCCATGATCTCTCATCTCCATTATGGCATATTGTATAGCACATCACTTGTGTTAACCTTTTAATGCTATACCTATATATAATGCTTAAATTAAAAAATTTATATTTTCTCATAAAAATGTCCATTTGCAGACCAATAGAAGACAATTTTTGAAAATTTACCACAGGAATGACTGGCCCAGTTATAGAGCCAATCATTCCAGGGGTAAACGTTCAAAATAATCGTCTCTTGGTCTGCAAATGAACATTTCTCAAGACCACTGCAGAAGCCATTTTTGTCCAGTTTGTGTGTTAGAGGGTTAAGAGACTGCCTCTCTGTAGTGACTAATAGTATGTTCTTTATATGACTAGTTTTAGTATACACCTTACATGAATTTCTGGTTGGATTTCAATATGTTAATATGTTTATCAATTTAACTATAAATTTCTGTTTCATTAATTGTTTTGCTATATGTTTATTCTAATTTTAAATAAACATTATTGAAATAATTAAATTATATTCTAATTTGACTCTTGATTTTCCAGTCTCAAGTCATTGAATTCACCTGGAAAGATGTTTTAAAACACGACATTGATGAGGAGAGTATGTCATTCAACTTTGAGTACAATCGACCAGGGAAAAAGCCACGAATTGTACGAATATTTACTCCTTATGTGAGTACAAGACTTCATCATGATAATGACATACTTATTATGCATAAGTAGTAATTGGTGATTTATCTTTTTCTACCCTGCCAAAAAATTGGTGCAGTATTATGTGATAGGCAGGCATTCACTCCGAAACTTCATAGGGTGTTTGGACTATGTCTGGAGATCAAACCTCTTAAAATCAACGATGATCCGAAATCCAAGATGGCTGCCATCCGCCGGCGGACATCTTGAAAATTGGTTTCCGGATTATAACCCCATCATCATCTATAAGATCGCTTTGAAATTTCATAGGGTAGTTGGACTAGGTATGGTGGTGAAACCTATCAAAATTGATAATGATCCAAAATCCAAGATGGATGCAATTCACCAGCGGCCATCTTGAAAATTGTTTTCCGGACAATAACTCCATTACCGTTTATCAGATAGCTTTGAAACTTCATAGGATGACTGGACTAGGTCTGAGGAGGAAACGTATCGAAAACGATGATGATCTGATATCCCAGATGGGCACCACCACTGGCAGACATCTTGAAAATTGGTTCCCGGAGGATAACTCCATGACCGTTTAGCTGACCACTTCGAAACTTCATAGGATGACTGGTCTAGCTCTGAGCAATAAATCGCAACTTTCTGATAGCTCTCAATCATTGGTTTGTCAGTCATCATGGCAGGATATTATACGCCATTTGCAGAACTCTTGTTCATTAATATTTTTACCCTTGCCTCATAATGGGAAAATGTTACTACATTTGCCTGTGTGCGTGCATGCATGTGTGTCTCAGGAGCTGTATCAAAAAAGCTACTGATCTGATTTGGGTTAAATTTTAACATTACAAATGATTTTACCATGAAAGCGGATTTCCAGCTTTTAACTGTGATCCAAATAAAAAAGTGGATCCGGATTTTATCAACTTTTGACTATGGATATCTCAGAAGCTACTAGTCCGATTTGGCTCAAAATGTATGCACTCGGATTCGACAACTTTGGTCGAGATCCCCAAAAATATTTTAAATCTGAAAAGCGTTTACAATGTGACAAAAACGGGAGTGCGAGGGCCCGCGATTTCTGATTGCTCTTGTTTCCCATTCATTGCTAATACTGTTTCAAAGATCAGTTCATCAATATAGAAAATGAGCCACTACCCTTGTTTGATGGCCAGCCAAGACCACTGTAAAATCCAATAACTGAAGCAGTGCCTAGAAATGCAATAACGGTCCTAAAGAATGGTTTCGCCAGTTTGTATTAAGAACGAATTCTTCTAGCATGGAGCTGATACCATCTTAGTACCCATCATCAACTCTTCGTTTGAACCTCACCTGCCTATAGATGCTGCGTGAGAAGGCACATTCACCACACTGACTATAACCAAGAGGCCACCAGGACCTCTCCAACCTGAGCTCAAGCATGCTCTTTTACAGCATTACAATCTGTTTCTCAAATATGACTTTGTATCGGAGATAAAATTGATTGATTGAAACTTGTAGAGCAACAAAAAAGCTGCAGTTGCCTTGACATAGTCTGGGGATAATATATGGTAACATCATAGTTCTGTCCAAGCATTGTTAGGATTCCCACAACCTTGAAATTCTTTGAAAATACTTGAAAAAATATGTTGCATTTTCAAGGCCTTGAATGTCCTTGAATTTAGGTAGAATTGAAAATCTTGAAAAAACCCCTTGAATTTGTCATTGTCGAACTTTCACAGTTATGGCAGACCAAATGAAAATATAGAAATTTATATTATTTTAATCACACTAATCAGAATTTAGTGTAATCTCCTGTTTCTAAAATCTTGTAATTAAAATGTGATAATAAAGAATTATGTGGAAGGAAAAGACGGCCAGAAGGGGATGTAAACGAGTACGTACCTTTAAAAAAGTCCTTTAAAATTATTTTAGTTGACCTTAAAAATCCTTGAAAATCAATTTTCAAAAACCTGTGGGAATCATGATTGGGATTTGTACAAGATGACAATCACTGACATAATCTGGGCACAATGTATGCTGATATTGATAGTTCTGTAAAAGGATTGGGATTTCTACAAGATCGGAATTGATGTGCCATTTTATACCATCAAGAGACCACACATCCTCAATTCCTTTATCAAGTTGATTGTGATGATGACAAAGTATGCCTAATGAGAATGGCCAATACAAAATTAACTGTTTGCATCAAATCACTGCTTTGTAAAATTGGGCACACCAATAGGATCAGCACTAGATGATTTGTCACGAGTGCTCTTCAGCTGTTACATTGCTGCAACTCTATCATCTGTTTGAGAACAATTGAGGGATCCAGTTTCTCAGTCAATGATATGATCTCATAATCAACTATGTGACGTGTAAGCTGTCATCATAATCAATGACATCATGAATGACTCGATTTAGTCTGTATTAAACACTTAATAGTCCATCAGGTTGTACAAATTATATGTCTACTATTTAATAAACATGCTGTTGAATATTTTGAAACTAGTTTGACTGTGTGCTGTTGCTGCCTATTTGAATATTTTGAAACTAATTTGACTTGGCGCTGTTGCGGCCATAGGCAGCAACAGGGCCCAGTCAAATTAGTTTCAAAATATTCAACAGTTTATCTGTATATTTTTCTGGAAATTGAGATTTAGAGTGCAGGTATTGAACCTAACACAGGCAAAGCATGGGTGGAGCTTAGCTAGAAATGGGCGAGGCATAGCTAAAACCGGATTACTCCATTGATAGACCAAACATTCCAATCTCCAAGCTAGATTTATCATTAGAGATGGAGTACACGCAGTTGATGTTAATTTGATTGATGTATGTAAAGCCACACACATCTTCATGAATGAGTTCAAATCTGAGTTCGCACATGTATATCTGTCTGACACAAAGGAGGGGAACGAGGTGAGAAGTGGAGGAAGACCAGAATCTTGAGCTCAAACCTCTGCAGTTCAGCTCACATTGCGAATAGTTGTTTAACAGGAGACATTGCTTTCTAGTCCTTCTTACTCCTTTAATGAACATGCCGGCCAAAACCGGCCTCTGTTATGGTTTTGTGGAAGGTGATAAATTTTCAACAATTGTGTTCTTTTGACCTGTAAATTGACATTCAATGGGCAAATATTAAAATTTTCTTGACCAAATTTAACCGTTAAAGGGTTAAAGCTATGGATTCATACCTCTAACATTATGTTGAACGTCAAAATGCACCTATGCAATGCTACACGTGTCTCATTAATGTTATATGCAACTGTGCAGCTCCAAAGGCTCTCTTAATCAGGCATGATGCGTGTCATCACGAGCACCTTTCTGAGCCATCATGAAATACTGCTGGAAATGCCCACACAGCCTCATCTCAAAATCATCACTTTACAAACTGTGCAACAAGGTTCCACTGCTAGAGTAGTGCAAGAACAATGGTCACAGGTTCTTCGAATGCCAAAAAATATGCCTTCTAAGAAAGAATGAGTTTTCAGTGCCAACAAACAAGGCACACAGGATGACATAACACCAATTTCTTAAGTATTTTGCGATTAGTCCTAAGTCACTGTAATTTAAGACCACTAAACATGGAAAAGTCCCTAAAGGAGCTTAGAAAGACACAGTAGAAAAAGTTGAAGAAAACTGATTGCGTCTGAAAGAAGTTTTCACTCCTTCTAGACACAGAAAACCGGCATTCATCATCATTGCTAACACTGATCGATATCTGAATATGTACATATCAAGGTTTTAGATTTTAGTTACCTCTTTAATGTCTAAATTTGGTCAAGAAAATCCAAATATTTCCTTATTAAATGTCCATTTGGAGGCCATGAGAGGACTATTTTTGAAAATTTGCCACTGGAATGGCTGGCTCGGTTACCGAACCAGTCATTTCAGTGGAAAGTTTTCAAAAATAGTCTTCACTTTGGCAACAAATGGGCATGCAAAATGAGTACTGTTTGAGGCCGGATTCGGCATGAAAGGGTTAATGCCTTTGTTTAGTATATAGTTGTCGTCTTCTCTAATTATTTGGGATAATTGTGAGCAATATTTAGGCACATGTCTATTTTTTATCTCTCATGTAGAACCGTAAACCACTCCATTGATTTATTTGTAAATCGACTAAGTTTGTGTCTCGATGAAAACATAAAGACTGTTTGCTGTATTATTTATTTGCAGTTCTGTTTCATGGATGACTGCTTCAGCAAAATATTGGAAGAAATTAAACTAGGAGATTAGGTAAGTTGGACATCATTAATGCTGTTGCATGTCCCAGATAGTAATTTCAAAGAGCCCAAACACTTGCCTTGCTGAATATTTTGTAAACTATTTGACTGAAAGTTGTTGGTGGCTTAGACAAATTGTTTCCAAAATATTTAGCAGGACCAGAGGATATAACCCCTGGAATATATTGTTGCAAAAACTGAGCAGTTATGTGGTTAATCGTCATGATTGGTAAAGATCATAGTTTCTGATAAGTAAATGACCATTTACAAACCAAGCGAAGTAAACGTTTTAAAATATTTTCCACTGGAATGACTGGCTCAGTTATCATACAGATAAATGACCACACTGCCACATGCATATACTGCGAGCGATTCTTGTTCCTATTATTATGCTATCAAGACTGGTACATGAGGGAATTATTCCAAGGGAGATCATGCAATTCATTTTCTAGAGTATGATGTATGATTTCTGTATTCTGCGGCTGTAGTAATAGAAACATCCTACAGCTGCAATCAGTCCTTCTTCGCTTTTGCCTACTGTGTCTTGTCCTCAGCCGAAATCCTTAGCTTTCTCAGGCCCATTCTTGACTTGAGTGTACCGAGTCCTGCTTTCTTGAGGTCACCTCGTAGCACGCTTTGCAGATTTATACAATGACGTCCTCTCCTGGCTTTGTATTTGCTGGCTCCGAGTAGGGCGAATTCCAAGGCTCTCTGTGCTGTTGTCTCTGCTGGCATCCTTACCACATGGTCAAACATGGACCATCTTTGCTGGCCGACTTTTACAGACAGCAGCGACATATTGCACATCTTGTATAGTGCATCATTGGAAATTATGCTATCTGGTCATCGGTGTCCAGTGATGGTGCATAGGTGTTTGCGATGGCAGGCATCGAGTTTGTCTAGAGCTGCCCAGCTGTTACAGTTATACAGCATCAATAATATACAGGTTGCATTGTATAAACGTAGCCTCTTTATCAAGGGCATCTTTGATCTACGAATCCATAGCTTCCAGAAGGAATGGAAAACTATGTTCCCCATGACGCAGCGTGTAGAAATGTTAGCAGTACTGCAAAGCAGTGAGCCCAGGATTTTACTTTTCCTCCATGGTTCGCCGTCACGAAGTGGGTCGTCATTTTCTATAGTTTCATGCTTTGTCGATAGGTATATGTGGGTGAACTCTGTTTTGGATTCATTCATAGAGATTCTCAATTTTTAGTTTGCTTGCATGTATAGGGAGAAGTTCATCAGGGGGTTTCTTTTCCTCGTCTATGAAGTCCACATCGTCGGCATATTCCATCTCTAGTGGCATGCCCAGTATTGACACTGGGGGTTTGGTCTTGTGGAACTTTCCCGCACAGATTTCAATGCGGCAGCAAGGTAGCAGGTGAAAAGCACAGATAGAACATCTCCCTGGGGGGAGCCGATTGATGTCTCAAACTCTACAGACTTCACTGACTTGACCCGTACTCTCAGCTTGGTGTCTGCAAGTAGTAGTCTCACTAGTCGTCGCTCATCTTCATTGCAACTGGCCTGACATAGTACATCTAGGATCTTTGAGCGTTTAATTGTGTTGAAGGCTCGTGACATGTCAATGCCCATTTTGTGGAAGTCCCAGTGTTTGGACATGACTACCGACACAAGCATGCATTGAGCCAATACAGTGTCTGCACAGCTGCGTCCACGTTTGAAGCCACTTTGACATGATCTGGGGAAGTAATCAATCTTGTCTCGGATGCGGCATAGAGTAACATTGGATAGGATTTTCTGTGTGCTGTTGAGGAGCACAATGGGCTGCAGATTGGCTGGGAGCCCAGGTGGCTTCTTGGGCTTGGGTAGTGCAATAAGGGTGCCTTGGCCTACTGCATCGATGGGAAGGTGGTGCAAAAAAGCTGAATTGATTAGGCGCATGATCGGTTTTGAGATAATGTCACTTGCATATTTGAATAGTTCATTGCTCATGCCATCAGGTCCAGATGCACATCCATTTTTCAGGGCTTTAAGTGCCTTCTCAACTTCTGCTGTTTTAATTGGTGTTAGTAATAGCCTGGGGCCTCCTGAAAACAGGTGCAAGGGCTCATCATCGTTGTCCTTGAACCATTCTCGGATTGCCTCCACTTTTCCCTGGTCAGTCTCGATAAAGTGTCCTTCAGAGTTGTGTACAGTGAGTGGTGGTGTGTTGTCAGTAACTCTCAGGGCTCGGGCTGCCCGAAACATTGTGTGCAGTCAACCGTGGCAGTGATTTCATCTGCTAAGGAGTCTGCCTGTTGAATAGCAAGATCTTTTAAGCGTTCGCTAATGTGGCGCAGAATAATATTGCGCTCCCGGTGTAGTTTGGTGCTGTCTTCACTTTGGCCAATTTGATGGATGCGCAACCGTAATGCTTTCTATAGATTTCAATATTTTGGTTAGGGCTTCGTTTGGATCTGACATCGATGCCAACTATCTGCTCCCCGAGGGCTTTTTTGTATGACATTTGAGTGTCAGTGTCGCTGATGAGCTTGGGTAGGTTGTAGGTGACTCTACCCTCTTGCCTGTTATGGTGTTTATATATTAGGTAGAGATCGTTCATCTGAAGGCATGTAATGACTAGCTTATGGTCAGAATTGATGTCTGTGCCTCCATACGAACGAGCGTTCCGGAGTAAGGGTTTTGCTTCTGTCTTGCATAGTATGAAGTCTATTTGGTTGAAGACAGCTGTTGTAGCCTTAGAACCTTTTGGGGCTTTACAATCAGTGTCCAGTCCATGTTGTTCGGTGACGGCATGGGTGTTTGAAAGCCGTATTTGTGACAAATAGGCCATTGGAACTAAGGAATGCCACCAGTGCATCTCCATTGCTGTTGCGTGTGCCCTCTCCATGGGATCCCATGCATAAGCCAAGTTCTGAACTTTTGTCCACAATTCCGAGTTTACCCAGCTTGGAGTTGAAATCTCGGAAATGGCGGAGCTCAGTTCTGCATAGAAGGAATTTAATATTACTGGATTCTCTTTGGCTTTTTCGGTAGTTGGGCCATATGCGTTGACAATTCGACACTTAGTGGTGGTGTGTTTTCGCGTAGATATAGCCAGGTCGATGAATGCAGCGCGATCACTGAAATATCCAAAACTAATGACATGATCCAAGACCCTTGGTCCGATTACAAAGCCTAAGCCCCGGTATGTGGCCTGTTTTTTCTGGAATATTATCATTTATTAACCCCTTAGCCGATGAATTCTCCATATCTTATTTTCAAGGCAACCATACAGGAAAACCATTAAATATTTTGAAATTAATTTGACTGGAAGCCGTTGCTGCCAGAGACAGCAACAGATCCCAGTCAAATTAATTTCAAAACTATTCAACAGGATAAGTCTTATTTACTTTTCAGGGATTTCTCGTTGAAAGAGTTAACAACAAGCATTCTAGAAAATGTGTCTCACCTATGCTCACTTTTGACATTTTGATTTTTAAAATCAAGAAGTTTCTTCATGACCCCGAGGGTAACCTGCCAGCGAAGTTTGCTGAAGATCCCTGAAGTAGAACTAGAATTTGAGTTATCTCACTTCGATGATAATTGATCTTTGCGCCTCTTGATCTTTAACCTTTCGTCTTTAACATTCAAAAGTCTTTTCTGGACACCAAGAGTAACCTGCCATCAAAGTTTGTTGAAGGCCCATCAAGTAAAACTTGAGCCATTGTACTAGATACACATATGCACGTGTCCACAGGTATGTAATATATTATACACATTTTTATTGGTTTTAGATTATGTGTGTGAAATAATTTCTAGCTATAAAATGTGTCACATGGGCAGGCTGAACAATTGTAAATAGAAAATTGGGTGTCTCACCAGTCTGACTCGTCATCCAGCATTGAAGTCTATCAAAAATATACATATACATGTTCAGAGAAAAACAATGGTGTTTTCTCAGTTAAAACAATTTTCCAGTGAAACCCCAAACCACCCACCTGGAAGAATGGGCACACCTCCATCCCATTGCTACCTAGCCCATCAGAACAACCCACCCCAACACCTTTACAATGCTCTTTCTATGCTACTGATTTCTAGGTCAGTGAATTCTATTTATATTCAGCGGTTCATCTGCTCTAGACAACGTGCTAATTAAATGACATTTGCAAGCCATGAGCAGACTATTTTTGAAAAATTACCACTGGAATGGCTGGCTCCACTATCGAGCCGGTCATTCCATTGATAAATTTTCAAAAATAGTAGTGTCTTTGTCGTCAAGTGGACATTCCTCAGCAGCACTGTTGAGGCCAGTTTTGGCGGGCTTGATAATGGACCTTTCCAGTTTATCCATCCATCATAATCTACTACATGTGTAGCATGACATCATAATCAATTACAGCATGAATGACTCAACTTAGTCCGTCTGACATGTTATGTACGAATTGTATTTCTTTACTATTTAATAAACATTCTGTCAAATATTTTGAAATTAATTTGACTGGTTGCTGTTGCTGCCTTAGGCAGCAACAGCAACCCAGTCAAATTAGTTACAAAATATAACTACTTCATTGTATAGTTTTCGGGAAATTGAGATTCAGAGAGTGCAGGGATCGATCGATCCCAACATGGGCAAACCGCGGGTGGAACTTAGCTATGGATGGGGGTGGCATAGCTAAAACTGGAAAGGGCCATTAAAGGTTAGAATATGTTACAAATCTGGGTGTTTTGGAGCATAACTCTGTGGATTCAATACAAATTTGCTACATGGAGACCTTACCATAAGACATCACCTGGTATTGAGTCAAAGCGAAATCAGACGAGAGTTATCTCTCGCTGAAAAACGTAGCTGTTTTAACTCAAACTGGCCAAAAATGCTACTGCAGTAGTCTTGAGAAATGTCGATTTGCAGATCAAGAGAAGAAAGACTATCATATGACACTATTCTGTTGTTGTTTGTTTCAGTGACAGTGAATCATTTTCACATCTATTCTGTAGGTGAGTTTTATAAACAGAAGACGGGGCTATCCCACAGTTAGTAGAAATTTGCCATTGTTAGTAGTCCTTTTTGTGACTGCCGTGGTTAGCAGTACTGTTTGTGGCTGCCATCGTTAGTAGTAATGTGTGTGACTACCATGGTTAGTAGTACTGTTTGTGGCTGCCATGGTTAGTAGTAATGTTTGTGACTTTACCATGGTTAGCAGTACTGTTTGTGGCTGCCATCGTTAGTAGTAATGTTTGTGACTTTACCATGGTTAGCAGTACTGTTTGTGGCTGCCATGGTTAGTAGTAATGTGTGTGACTACCATGGTTAGCAGTACTGTTTGTAACTGCCATTGTTAGTAGTAATGTTTGTGACTACCATGGTTAGTAGTAATGTTTGTGACTGCCATGGTTAGTAGTGCAGTTTGTGACTATCATGGTTAGTAGTACTGTTTGTGACTGCCATCGTTAGTAGTAATATTTGTGACTACCATGGTTAGTAGTAATGTTTGTGACTGCCATGGTTAGTAGTACAGTTTGTGACTATCATGGTTAGTAGTACGGTTTGTGACTGCCATGGTTAGTAGCACTGTTTGTGACTTCGCCATGCTTAGTAGTACAGTTTGTGACTTTGCCATGGTTAGTAGTACTGTTTGTGACTGCCATTGTTAGTAGCACTGTTTGTGACTAGTCAATAGAGGGATCCATTTCTAGCTATACCCCGCCAACTTTTTTCACATGTTGGAATCGATTTGAGACTGAAACTTGAATTCCTAGAATCAAAATTGCAATGTACAGTAGTAACTATACAAGTACGGTTTTGAATTTTTTGTGAAACTAATTTGGCAGCAACAGCTCCCAGTCAATTTAGTTTGAACTGTAGGCTTGCACGATTTTTCAATTTAATTGTGAAGTTCGATTTATTTTTAAAATCGCTATTTTTACGTTGTAATTGAGGAAAAATCGGGAAATTGTCAAAAATGTCATGTTTGTTTAAAATCTGAAGTGTGTACTTTTCCGTCGCATTTTATCAGTACATGAGTATAATTATAATCGATTTACGCCTGTGTTCATTGTGTTTATATCCTGCCGTGCCATGCACGTGCCGAATAATTAACCACAACACAAAGCACTACGATAAACAAGCTAACAATAGCAGGGTAACACCTTTGTTATTGAGAAAACCAGCTTACTCCGTCGAATCGCCATATAATTTTCTTTCTTTGTCGTCGTGAAATACCAAGTATATACTTAGTTGCAGAGTGATAGGCAATAATTAGTGAAAATAATTACTTTTAATTCGAGAGTTAGCAATTTCAGGCAGTGAAATAATTTTTTCTTTTTTTTACACCGTTACTCTTGTGACATCAGCTTACATGTGACATAATTGATCATGAAGTCATATGCTTGATTGACAGATTGACAGAACGGATTTATCCATTGCATTGCAGTTATTGTCTCAGGCAGCACACAAGGTGGATCACTACCTTAAGAATTTAACATTCTGTTAAATATTTTGAAACTAATTCACTTTGCTGACATAGGCAGCAACAGCACCCAGCTGAATTAGTTTCAAAATATCCACCATCGTACTCAGAGCTACTGTTCTATGTATGTGGATTGGGCAGTATCTCCATGGGTACTAAAATTAGCGTCTTCGCGCTACTTGGGTAATGACCTAAACTCATCCTACAAAGGGAGGTTATAAGTGGAAGCTGAACATCACATGATTTATGTTTTTCTCAACGACATTTTATGTCAAATTTAGATGAAATAAACAATGTTTATTAAACTACGCAATATTTAGCCGGTCCCAATTAATAATTTCACTCCCGCCATGATGGATATACGGTATACATTAAGCATAGACGTAGGATGGTATGAAATTGTGTTCTAATTTTGTGCTATTTTTGCATCATTTATTTCAACTTTTTCTAGAAAGTCCAAGTCCCAGTTTTCATGACCCCGGTTTATACTTTTGTGAATTTGGACCTATGATTTAATCGAAAATCGCAATTTTTTTTTTGTAAAATCAATCGCGATGTTTCAAATCAAAAATCGTGCAAGCCTAGTTTCAAGATATTCGACAGAATATTTAGTAAATTGTAAACTCATCAAAGACAAAATTCTGTTGAATATTTCGAGACTAATCTGACTGGGAGCTGTTGCTGTTAAATTAGTATCCAAATATTCAACAGTTTACTTGACGTGCATAGTTAACTTGAAATTTAGTTTCTGGGAATTGAGGTTTCAAATCGATTCCCACATGTATAAACGGTGGGTGAAGTTTATCTAGAAAGAGGCGGGGCATATCTAGAAATAGATCCACTTCAATATATTCTTATTATTGTCATGATTGCAGTCGATGTTTAATAAGTTTCAGTGATACAGGACAAATACAACAACCTCTAAGTTGTAGGAAATATTCTGTTGAGCATACTGAAATTAATTTACCTGCTTCCTGTCAATTAATTTTTGTCTCGCCTGCAGAAGGCGAGACATATGTCTCACTTTTCCGACGTCGTTGTCGTCAACAATGTTAAGTTTTTGCATTTGACAAACCATTTCAGGTTATATCTCAGGATAAGTGAATTCTATTGCAACTAAACTTGGCTACGTGATTGACTATACTTTTCGGAAACGGCATGATGCTAATAAGGTCAAAGTCACTCTGACAAAACGGAGACAGGCGAGACATTGAATTCCGCGGAATTCTTGTTAAAATATCCAATAGCTTTCCTGTATGGTATATTTTAAATTGAGAAAGTTACGAGACTTCATCTGTGAATGGTGAATTGATTAAGTCATTGGCTCACTGGCCCTAAAATGCAGTGAGCTGTCTATCGTCAACAGATTAAAACGTATCTCCTCCTTAGCCTCTTGGCAGATTTTAATCAAATTTGACAATTATGTAATATTAATGGTATCATTGTTAAAAATGATTGCTAGATTCTGCACAATCTAGAGATTTTGATGATAAAAATGATTGCTAGATTCTGCACAATCTAGAGATTTTGATGATAAAAATGATTGCTAGATTCTGCACAATCTAGAGATTTTGATGATAAAAATGATTGCTAGATTCTGCACAATCTAGAGATTTTGATGATAAAAATGATTGCTAGATTCTGCACAATCTAGAGATTTTGATGATAAAAATGATTGCTAGATTCTGCACAATCTAGAGATTTTGATGATAAAAATGATTGCTAGATTCTGCACAATCTAGAGATTTTGATGATAAAAATGATTGCTAGATTCTGCACAATCTAGAGATTTTGATGATAAAAATGATTGTTAGATTCTGCACAATCTAGAGATTTTGATGATAAAAATGATTGCTAGATTCTGCACAATCTAGAGATTTTGATGATAAAAATGATTGTTAGATTTTGCACAATCTAGAATTTGATGATATAAATGAATGTTAGATTCTGCACAATCTAAAGAGATTTCGATGATATTGAATATGCTGTGGACCAAATATGAATCCTATTGTTTTAGTTGACAAGTTTAAAATTACCATTTCTGAACATGGAATTCTCCTTTGCTCATGAAAGTACAAATTCAACCAAAAGGATGTATTGATCGATCTTTAGGAATGGGAATTATGTGTTGCATTGAGGACGAATGTTGGTATGGTTACTGTTGCTAAAATAGAATTTTGTTTTGTTATGACTTGGAGACAGTAAGGTCGAGCAGAAGTGGAAGGGGTGGTAGCGTGTGGTTGGTGGAGGTACGTTTCACCAATATAAATCACGTTTTCTTTTGTTATTTGTATTTTCAGAGCTTTACTGATCATGCCATTATTACAGTTATCCTACTGTTGTCATGTCATTGAATGCTGGGACAGTACAAGCCATGTCTGTTTAGACCTGATACTGACAGGAAGCAGGGCATACTTCTACTCCAGTACCACGATCAGAACAGGATATATGTGCATGACTCATTGTGACTACGCACTTTTATCCTCGTGTATACATTCTGTCAACAGAGAACTTGATTGTCACGGACGAGGACAAACTTTTGTATGCTTTTTTGGGCGAAACGTGTGCATCTCACAGTGGAGGGATCTGATCTGTCACTCAGATATCTCATGTCAGAATCAAAATATATCACCTGTTAGCTGACGCTGCAATCAAACGATGTATGTTCGTCACAAATGTCGTAAAAGTCTGTCACAAAAGTGTATGAATTGTATATCTTTGGTGAACATACAATTTAATAAACATTACTTAAATATTTTGAAACTAAACTGACTGTGAGCTGATGCTGCTAAATTTGTTTAAAAAAATATTTAACAGCTTACATCTGCAGCTACCTTGAAATTGGCGTTCTGGAAATTCAGGCTTTAAAGTGCTAAAATCGAACCAGAAGCACAGACAATGTGGGCGGGACATAGCTAGAAATGGGCAGGGCATAGGTAGAAATGGATCCCTCTGTTGTCATCTCATACGTTACTAATCTGCTTACACCAGTCTACAGATATAACTAACAGTATTAGCTTTTCACAGTCAACTGTATTATAACTACCGTGGGCTTGCTAAAGTGAAGCATATGTCCAAAATAACCAGTACGTCATGAAAAAATCAAAATGTCGCGAGTTCAATCTATTTTGTGTATGGCTGTGTTTGTACGCACACGTGATGTATTAACAGTTGTGTGAAAATCAAATTATAGTATCTATAGCTTTATCCATGTGTCCGACTGCCTGGAATCCATGATGTGTCATACATAGGCCGTGTGTGAACAAACCAATTCAAACGTGATTCAAAACACATTGTGTCTACTATCTGGATGATATTATCATAGTTACCATAGCAATGATATCATTCATGGTCACATGTGATCTCATCAAATCATGTGTCCAAAACACAATTTTACATACCAAAAAATACGTGGAAATACATAATCGTATGACGGATAACGAACGCATCACAGGATAACACGCACATGAAAAGTCAGCCTAATACAGGGAAATATATATATATATATATATATATATATATATATATATATATATATATGACTATTTTTGAAAATTTACCATTGATCTCAAGCCAGTCATTTCAGTGGTAAACTTTCAAACATAATCTCTTGGTCTGCAAATGGACATTTCTCAAGACCACTGCAGAAGCCGTTTTTGGCTGATCTGAGTGTTAAAGGGCTAAGATACTGATGACTGACTGTTTCCAAACTTAGTGGGACAAATTAGGAAAAAGTTGACTGTAATGCAAGTTGATTATGCAGTGGTAAAAAAGAGTCGTCACTTTCTACAGCCGAAAGAATGTTCAATCAGTGTTTTCAAAATAGTCAGCATACCTCATACAAGAGGCCCAAGGACCATTAGCATTTGAACCATTTGCATTTAAATAGATATGATGGATAATTTTCGGAAAATCAAGGATGGCCACCCAAAAAATTTACCAATCAAAATCTGAATAGAAATTCTAGTCTACCTTGATAGGGTCACTCTAGCCAAATTTGTTTGAAATATGTCAAGCAATTAAGGAGAAGCAGCGTTTTGACAATTTCTGGTAAATTTTTCATATAATCTAAGATTTTCACCCAAAAAATTGATCAATCAAAATTCTGAATAGAATTTCTAGAGCCTACCACCATAGAATCCATTAGTGAAATTTGGTTGAAATATGTCAAGCAGCTAAGGTGTGCAATTTGACAATTTGCGGTACATATTTTATCAAATCTTGCGCCAAGAAATTGATGAATCAAAATTATGAATGGATGTTCTAGAGCTTATGGCCATAGGATTCTTTCAGCCTAATTTGGTTAAAAAAGGTCAAGATGGTAAGAAGAAGCAATTTGACAATTTCCAGTACATTTTTCATAAAATCTCAGATTTTCACCCAAAAAATTGATGAATCAAAATTTTCAGTCAAATTTGGTTGAAATAGCTCAGAATGATGAGAAGCATTTTGACACTTTCCGATACATTTTTCATAAAATCTAATATTTCCACCCAAAAAATTGAATCAAAATTCTGAATGGAAGTCCTGGAGCCTACGACCATTGGGACGTTTCAGCCAAATTTGGTTGAAATCGGTTAAAAAGCATTTTGACAATTTCCGGTCAATTTTTAATAAAATCTAAGATTTTGACCTTGACCCAAAAGATTGATGAATCAAAATTCTGAATGGAAGTTATGGAGCCTATGGTCACAGGGTACTTCCAACCAGATTTGATTGAAATCACCCGAGTGGTTAATGAGGAGTAGTGTTTTAAAGCAAAAGTTGAAGGACGGACCCTAGGGCCAGGTGAGCTAAAAATGAAATGGAAAGTAGATGATGTAAATCAGTTAACAAATATTTCCTAAACATTAGGGTTCTTGACCAATCTGTAACCATTTCAAAACTGATACACCGCATTTCAAATTCAATGCAACAATACAGAGCTGTGAATAATGTGAAAATAATTTGCGTGGAGCCTGTTGCTGCTTGGCAATGCTTGAAGCAACTATGGCTTTCAGTCAAGCTATCTTCAAAATAGCTCTTTAATATAAAGTACGGAAACATCTTATTTAGTAAGAAATGTTCTGTTGGATATTTTGAACTTAATTGGAATCCATTCCATTTATGTTCAACACATTCAACAGAAAATTTTATTTTGTTTTCAGAAACATGTTAAGTTATTTCCGACATGTACTGTAGAATATTTCATTGATCATGCATAATTAGTAAGCTCCTGTCTCGTGTCAACAGTTAAAGCTAAAATGCAACCTATTGTTGTTTCACTGTAACAAAGCATTTACATACAAACATTCATCAACATCTTGTAACTTTATCACTATAGCTGGGCACGTTTAACAATTTAATAACCTGGTAAATGAATGTTAAAATCGTTAACATTTAAACAGCACATTAGATATTAACCATTTGATGGTCAAGCCGGCTAACACCAGTCTCTGTTATGGTCTTCTGGAATGTTCATTTACAGGCCAAGAGAATAGAATCTTTGAAAATTTATATACAATATTTCGATAACCGAGCCAGTCATTCCAGTGATAAATTTTCAAAAATTATATTCTCTTGGCCCATAAATGGACATTCAATAGGCAGATATTAAAAAAAAATTTCTCCAAATTTGACCATTAAAGGGTTAAAATTTATTACTTTTTTTTTTGCATATTTGATTATTTATGTACGATTTGTACAGGAACCAGATACGGTTATAGGTTAATTTCTTCTAACCTATTTAATTATACTTAAATGCATTGGAATAATATTTATTGCATGCAAATAGAATGCTGTGTATTTAAGACAATTTTGGTGAAAGTTGTCACATTACGCCAATCATTTTCAGTCAAATTGTTTTCTAAATATATTTAACGATGAACTGACTATCCAAACTTCCGCATTGACTCCAATACTTATGAAGATTTACAATTGGATCATCACTGAAATTTTACAAATATGACAATTTTGGGATAATTTGGTATAAATCACTTAATAGACAACCAGCTGAATTTAGTGTTGGTTCTGATGGCAAAATTCAGATTTGACATATTCTCCTGAAAGTATGTCAGACGGTACGAGTTTTTCGAAAAAGTAGAAAATCAAATATGAAAATAAAGACTATGTCAGTGTGTCAGAAAGTTGCTTGGAGCCAGCGAGGATGGTGCACATAAACAGCCCTTACACTCAGTGAAATGAAAACAAGGGATCCAATATTGAATTGGGGGGGGGGGGGGTGGAAACAAGGATTAAATATGAACTAAAATTTTGACTTAGTGAATGTTATATTTGCTGGTCAATATTTTTGAGAATTTACCACTAATGACTGTCTCAGTTATTGAGCCAATCATTGCAAAAAAGTGCTTTCTTGGCTTGCAACTGGACATTTACCTAAGACCACAACAGAACCTGTATTTGGCTTGAATTGAATGATGCGTCCTTGCGGTGGGGACATAAAGCCATCACCTGAGCAACCCTTCGGGGAAGCACCTCAAAGATAGAGTCTTGGCTCAAATACACCTCAGTGTGAGCAACCAGCAAACAACAAATGAATGATTGATGGATGTATAGTTGTGTATTTCAAACCAGTTATTTGATGGTTGACGCAGGCTTCGTGTATTCATATGTGTGTATTCTACTGAAACGGTTGTTAATTTTGATGTATATATTTTATTGTAACACCAAGGCATTAGATTCATTGTCAGTAATCAGAACAATGGAGGAATCCAGTTTGTCAGTCAATCATATGATGTCATAATCAACTAACTCACGTGTAGGCTGACGTCATAATCAATTAGGTCATGAATGACATGATATAGTCTGTCATAAACGCTCAATAGTCCGTCAAGTTGTACGAATTGTATGTCTACTATTTAACCCTTGAACACAAGAATTTGTTCAACAAAATTTCAATTCTCATAGGAAATATCCATTTGCAGACCAGGAAGACTTTTTGAAAATTTGCAGCTGCTCAAACCCACTGCAGAAGCCTTTTTTGGCTGATATGAGTGTTAAAGGGTTGAATATTTTGACAATAATTTGACTGAGCGCTGTAGCTGCCTCCATAAGCAGCAACAGCACCCAGTCAGATTAGTTACAAAATATTCTTGCAGCTAACCTGTATATAGTTTTCTGTAAATTGAGATTCAGTGTGTGCAGGGATCGATCAATAAATCCTAACATGGACAAAGTATGGGTGGAGCTTAGTTAGAGATGGGAGGCTTCTGAAGTACCCTTCAGAATGTCCATTTGCAGACCAAGAGAAGACTATTTTTGAAAATTTACTACTGGAATGACTGGCTCGGTTATCGATAATCGAGCCAGTCATTCCAGTGAAAAATCTCTTAGTCTGCAAATGGATATTTTCAATGGGAAAATTGAAATTTTCAAAAATGGCTTCTGCAGTGATCTTGAGAAATGTCCAAGAGAAGACTCAACATATAACTCTTCCACAAATGAATTCCCCATATCTCATTGTCAAGGCAAGAAAACTGTTGAATATTTTGAAGTTAATTTGACTGGAAGTCGTTACTGCCTTGGGAAGCAACGGCTTCCAGTCAAATTAATTTCAAAATATTTAACAGAATAAGTATTATATTGTAAAGAATTTACTGATTCAGGGATTTGTCTGTAAAACCAGCATTTACAGTTGTCTTGAAGAATGTCCATTTGTTGGCCAAGAGAAGACTGAATTTTTACGACGGGAATAACTGATAATCAAGCCGTCATTCCAGCGATACATTTTCAAAATATCGTTGACTGCAAATGGATATTTACTTAGCAGTTTTCAACTTTATTATTATTATTATTATTATTATACCCTGGCAAAAAATTTGGTGGGATATTATGTAATGGCGCCATCTGTCTGTATGGGCGGGCGGCAGAGTGGTTTCCGGATGATAACTCTGTTACCATTTGTCGGATCGCGTTGAAACTTCATAGGGTGGTTGAACTAGGTCTTGGGAAGAAACCTATCGAAATCGATGATGATCCGAAATCCAAGATGACTGCCATCTTAAAAATTGTTTTCCGGATGATAACTCTGTTACCGTTTGTCAGATCGCATCGAAACTTCATAGGGTGGTTGGACTAGGTCTGAGGAAGAAACCTATCAAAATCGCCGATGATCCGAAATCCAAGATGGCCACCAGCCAACTCCGGTATCATTTATCGGATCGCTATGAAACTTCATAGGGTGCTTCAACTACCTCTCGTGAAGAAACCTATCTAGATTGACAATGATCCGAAATCCAAGATGGCCACCAGCCACCGGTGGCCATCTTGAAAATTGGTTTCCTGATGATAACTCTGTTACCGTTTATCGGATCGCTTTGAAACTTCATAGAGTGGTTGGACTCGGTCTGTGGAAGAAACTTATCGAAATCGACACTGATCCGAAATCCAAGATGGCCACCAGCCACGGGCTGCCATCTTGAAAGTTGTTTTTTGGATGATATCTCTGTTACCATTTATCGGATCACTTCCTAGGGTCGTTGGAATATGTCTGGTGAAGAAACCTATCAAAATTTACGATAATCCAAAATCCAATATGGCCGCCAGTCAGTGGCAGCCATCTTGAAAATTGGTTTCCGGACAATACCTCCTTGACCGTTTAGCGGATCGCTTTGCCACTTCATAAGGATGACTGGTCTGATCGGTCCGAGAAAGAAAGAAATATTTTCTGATAGCTGTCATTCATTAGTTTGTCATCATGGCGGGGTATTATGCGCCGTTTGCGGAGCTATTATTATTATTATTATCAAGAACTATATGTGAAGCAGTGGATGGCTTGATTTAGCAACCTGGGCCCATGTTACCGAAGCTAGCGATATCATTAGACTCATTGCTTTAGTAGTGGTGTAACGATATCGCTAACATAACGAGAGCTTCGGGAATATGGGCCCTGAATGGCATTCATCATGCATCCCATGAAATTAGGCCGAATGTTGAAGTGAATCAAATTGTTACAAAGGCTCGACAGACGCAGGCCCAGGCCTCTACTTATTCTTACGGTATAGCTCAGAAATAACTTGATATGTTTCCAAATTCTGATGCAAATAAAACATACTGTTTAACATTTTAAACATAATTGGATGGGAAAACAACTGTGCTATGGCAGCAAAGTTTTCCAATCCAGTTATGTTCAAAATATTTATCAGTACATTTCTTACATCATATTCAAAATTGTACTAAACTAACATGTTTCTGTTTTTGGAAATATGTTAACTTATTTATGAAGTGTATATAATTATCATCATTAGTATCAAGAAGATAATTATGATGCTGTCATCGTTACTGTTAATATTGATTGTTACTATGTAAGTTTTAATGGTTTGACTGCTGCAAGTCATCAGCCCATAATTTCAATGGGCAATAACTGTGGAAATCCTGGATATTTTGAAAACAATTTGACTGAAAGTTGTTGGTGGCTTAACCACCAACAACTTTCAGTCAAATTGTTTTCAAAATATTCAGGATTTCCACAGTTAAACCCCCATGGAAAATGTAGTCTGCTGAAATTCAGCGGGCAGACGGTTAATATTGATTGTTAATATGTAAGTTTTAAATAAGATATTTATTCTTCTAGAATGTTATACCTGTACAATAATGTGAAATATTCGTAACAAAGAAGAAATAGATTGTTATTCCCGCTGAATAATATTACGTATGTATGTGAATAAAATACTCGATTAATATTGAACATTATAATTCTTATTCCTTTGACCTGTATTAGCGATGAAATGCAAATTATCTGATTTGTGTTTTCTGTAGTTTTAAATAATTTACACATTATGATCAAATCTAATATCGATCAATGTTTTACAATTCCAATTCTTGTTTGTTTTCAGTCTTGTTTCCTCTGTCTGTATGGATGGTTTATGAGCCCAGACTATGCATCTCTTTCTCTCCACTGTTCTTTCTCTACCCCATTCTTACATCAATATATTTCTCTATACCACCAACACTCCCATTTACTCCTCTTCCCCTCTCATCCCCCCCCCCATCCTTTCTCTCTATGCCTGCTTGTTAATATGACCCTGATTTATCAACTTATCTATTATAATACACCTGTCTCTGTCGATTAACCCTTTAACCCTCGAGTTTGTTCAAGAAATTGTCAATTTTCTCATAGAAAATTTCTATTTGTAGACCAAGAGAAGACTATTTTTTTTAATTTACCACTGGAATGATGGTCTCGGTTATTGAGTCAGTCATTCTAGTGGTAAATTTTCAAGAATAGTCTTGTCTTGGTCTGCAAACGGACATATCTCAAGCCGACTGCAGAAGCTGCTTTTGGCTGGTGAGTTTTAAAGGGTTAACTAACAAAAGAACCTTAACGTGTACATGACAACACAATTTTGATATCTGTTTATATGATATAGCTGAAATACAATTAAAATACATCTCGCGCATACATGTATAAGAAGTTCCCACATACATTAAAAAAGATGCGAGAAATCTAAATTTGAAAATGCAGAAAATGGGAATTCTGATTTAAGATTTTACAATTTTGGTATTCATTTAGCTGCCTATGTATGGTTACCACTAACATCGCCATGCATAGGGTTCAAGAGAAAACAACACCGATACTGGAACCGGTGTCGCTGGCATTAGCTCTAACGTCGGCGGTATCTCAATTTAGTTATAGAATAGTTCTTGCTGGAAGCGATCATACACGTATAATTTATTAAACAAACTGATTTACCTCAAATTGCATTTCGACGAGGCGTGTTCCAAATCCAGCCAATTTTTGCCAGTTTTCATTGAAATTATGGTGCATAGGGAGATAAATGTTGATTGAACCAAAAAATTACCATGATTACGTCCCATCCAGTTATTAAAAATGTCCAGTAAGAACAACCAGCACTCCATGCTCACATTAACCGTTGCATCTAGCGACACAGGTAAAAACATTCATTCAATACATTGTTCAATGATTTTGACATTTGAGATATGACCACACAATCACCATATGATCATTTTATACCCCCTGGCAAATTTTGTCCAAGTTTAGTCTTATTGATTCTACCAACTATGCACCCAGCATCAATCACCCAGATTGGTAACCCTAAACAACCATTCTGATTACCAAGATCGAAACCTCGGGCAATAACAATGACGTCATAACAAACATGTCACAATTGTCTAATGTCACAATCACGTATGATGTCACATTACTGTGACGTGTCCCTAGCGGACTAAATAGTCTGCTACAACCTTCTCCAATGGAGAAGCTTAAGTGTAATATTTGTGAAAAACGTTTTTCTCAAAAACCCTGTCTGAGCAGACACCGCTCACTAAAACACAGCTATAAAACTGTCAAAAAATATCTGTGCAATTACTGTGACAAGGGATACATCAGGAATGATGACTTCGTCCGACTTAAAAAACTTAGACACAACCAACAACATTATCAACCCAGATATATAACATTCAGTCCTCAAAGTTGCTGAGCTACAACAACACTCATTGACAGACAGTTGGAACAGGTTTAACACGGCAAACTGGCCACTGATACCTGTCCTCTCCAACCTAGATAACACATCTATTGAACCCAACAACACAGAAATTCGTAGAACTTTGCTCCTCTTCGAACTAATCATGGGGGTCAAAATTCTTCAGTGGAACGTTCGAGGCACCCGGTCTAATACCAACCTCGACGAATTGTGGAACACATTCCACAACGAAAATGACCACCCAGACATTATATGTCTACAGGAAACCCGTCTGAAACCCAACCAGGATTTCAAAAGGTACAACTACAATGTCGAAAGACAAGACCGTACCACAGAATCTGCAACCACCCCTAGGGGTGAAGGCGGTGGCGGCATAGCGACCCTCATAAAAAGTAATCTTTCCTACAAAAGGTTGCCACAACGTGAGAGTAGCGTAGAGCACCTTACGATAGAAATAGAAATCAATCACGAAACTATTAATATTGTAAACGTCTATAGTCCCAGGTTGCACTCTTCCTCGGACTACGACAAGCTCCTTGAAGGCCTAGAAGGTGAAACAATACTTCTGGGCGACTTCAACTCCCACCATGCCCTATGGGGGAGCAAAACCACGAACCCCAAAGGCCGAGTATTAGAACAGGTTATTGACAACTACAACCTGTGCCTACTAAATGACCATAGACCCACCAGATATAACTCTAGTGATGGAGAATGGTCGGTCTTGGACCTGTGCCTCATAACACCTGGCCTACGACCAACCCCCAGCTGGGACATCCAAGACCAGCTCCTCGGCAGCGACCACCTCCCTATCAAAATACAGATAGGAAGCCTACAGAACAAGAACGAGGCGCCACTGCACAGGAACAATTGGAATCTGAAAAAGGCCAACTGGACCGAATACAAGCACACAATGGCCATGGAGCTGGAGACACCGATTACTAGTACCAGCACCGAGGAATATTATGAGCAGTGTATGGGGATTCTCTACAAGGCTGCCAACTCAGCCATCCCCCAATCAAAGCCAGACAATAACCCCAAACACAAACGCGTGCCTTGGTGGAACAGGGAGTGCCAAGAAGCAGTTAAGCTCAAGAAAATAGCCTGGAATAGACTAAAGAGAAACTTCAGCATTGAACGCCTAGTCGAGCACAAGAGACTACAGGCCAAGGTAACAAGAACCATCAAAAAGGCAAAATGCGATCACTGGCGACAATACTGCTCTGAAATCACTCGGTTCACACCCTCGAGCCAAATATGGCGCAAAGCGAAAGCTATTGCCAGCGAAAAAACCAAATCCAAAAACCCCTTACCCACCCTCATAGCAAATGGGGTAAAGCACGCCAACGACAAGGAAAAAGCTGAAGTGCTTGCCACAGTCTTCATTGCAACCAGTAGCAGTGATAACCATGACCCTGACTTTGTAGCTACCAAAACAAAGGTTGATGAGCATATCAATCACCTGTTCAGCTCAGGGAAATGCGAAGATCCTAACAACCGAGACATCAACAAAACCTTCAACAGAATGGAGCTTGAGCAAGCCCTTGGCAGAGGCAAAAGCTCCTCACCAGGTGAGGATGGCCTGAAATACGACATGCTTCGTAATATGCCAGAGGAGGGTAAACAAATGCTACTCAATCTCTACAACCTTGTATGGAGCTCTGGAAAAATGCCATCAGTATGGAAAACGGGGATCGTGGTTCCTATCCCAAAACAAGGGAAGGACAAAACTGACCCAAGATCATATCGGCCAATCTCCCTGACGAGCTGTCTCTGCAAAGTCATGGAGAGGATGATCAAAAACCGACTAGAACATGAGTTCGAACACAACGGTCTACTCCACCCTTGGCAGAGTGGCTTCAGAAAGGGCAGATGCACTACGGACCACCTAGTCAGACTGACGGAGGCAGCCAAGAAAGCCCTAGATGCCGGAAGAGGAAACACAACAATAGGAGTTTTCCTAGACGTTGAGAAAGCCTTTGATATGATGTGGCGAAACGGAGTCCTAAAAAAACTCTATGACTTTGGCTACCGTGGCCGCATCCTATTCTGGATACGAGATTTTCTCGATAACAGAAGGATTAGCATCCGCGTTAATGGGCAAATGTCTAGGGAACAAACATTGGAAAACGGCACCCCGCAGGGTGGCGTAATAAGCCCCCTACTGTTCAATATCATGATGAGTGATCTACCCAAAGACATTGAAAAAGACCATGCACTGGGTCCAAACGCAATAGGCGGGTCTATCTTCGCTGATGACACAGCATTGTGGAACAAATATGCGAAGATAGACCGTGCACGTAAGACCATGCAGAAAGTTCTGGACATAGTCTCACGGTGGTGCAAAAAAAATGGCTTCAAACTGTCTGCGGAAAAAAACAGTTCAAATCAATTTTACCAATGTTAAATACATAAACCATGATGCAAATCTGTACCTCAATGGTCAGAAAGTCAAGACATGTGCTGAAGCCAAATTCCTGGGACTAACATTTGACAGAAAGCTCACGTGGAACCCCCACATCAAGAGTCTGAGGGAGAGATGCTTCAAGCAATTAAATCTCCTTCGCTCATTAACAAAGCACACCTGGGGTGCAGACCTGCCGAGCATGCTTATGCTATACCGCGGCCTAATCCTGTCAAGGATAGACTATGGATGCGAAGCATACGCCACAGCGAGAAAGTCACTGTTAGAAACCATTGACACTCTCCAAACAAAATGCCTGCGCATTTGCTGTGGTGCCTCACAGAGTAGCCCTCGAGATGCAATCAACGTAGAGTGTGGAGAAATCCCATTAGATCCGCGAAGAGAGGAACGGCTTCTCAAATTCTGGACATACCTACAAAGCTCTGCACCCACCCACCCTACCAGGGAGGTATGTCTTCCATGCAAGGAGCACCTAAGACACAAGGTACTGCCCAAAATGACCAAAAAGACCAAACCACCAGGCCTGTTAATGACAGAGCTCGTCAGTGCCACTGAACTGGTAAACGTCGAAATAGAAAGCTCAAGGCCGGCTCCTGACCCGCCATGGCTACTTCCGCAGATCAAGGCGCATGACAGCCTATCCTCACAGATAAGCAAGAAAGACCCACCAGCACTAATCAAGAGCTACGCTCTGGAAAACATTGACAACAGATGGAAGGAGCACAGGAAAATCTATACCGACGCCTCCAAAATGCCCTACTCTGGCGAATGCGGAGCAGGAGTAGTCATAGGTGACCAGGAAGAAGTCCTCAAGTACAAGCTTCCGAATCACCTGTCAATATTCACAGCCGAACTGGTGGCAATTAAAAAGGCTATAGAATGGATTAAAACAGCAAATCCAGGCAAATACGTTATACTCACAGACTCACTAAGCTCAGTGAAGAGCTTCAAATCTAGCAGCAGCAAGAGCAGGGACAACCTAATCAAGGAAATCCGGCAGCTGTATGCAACTGTGGTGACTGACAACAACACCGTGGACATCGACTGGGTCCCAAGCCATGTTGACATTAAAGGCAATGAACAGGCAGACGAGGCAGCCAAGCAAGCGCTCAAAGATGGAACTATGACCAGCATAGGACTCTCAAAGTCCGAAGCGAATGCCCTGGTCAAAAGCCACATCAACAGCAAATGGCAAAGACAATGGGACGAAAGCACAACCGGCAGATCCCTGTACAGTCGTCCCTGCAGTCAAACGCAAATACCAAAACCACATCCCAGGACGCCAAGGCGACATTGTATTACGCCACATCAGAATGGGTCGGATCAGCGTTAACCAGACACGAAAAAAACTCAACCTGTCAGACACAGACCAATGTGAGGCCTGCAAGGAGACTGAAACTCTAGACCACTTCTTCCTACGGTGCACTGAATATGCAGACATTAGAAAGGAACTCATCAATACGCTGAGAAAGGGACACTTCAATCTTGACCCTATAGAAGACATTATAGCGATGCGTGACCGACAGATCAACCACGAATTAATCAAGTTCGTGCTTGCATCGGACAAACACATCACATAATCAGAACACATTCTGATTAGCCCAAGACACCGACCGAGACAACCCTCGGGAGGTGTCAGGTCCGAAACGCAAATCACTCCCCTAGGCGCATGAGGTGTCAGGTCCGAGGGGAATCGCATCACACTTTTTCCCCTAGGCGCATGAGGTGTCAGGTCCGAGGGGAAATACGTGTAAGCGAACGATTTGCAGTTTGCATGACCTATACAGCATGTTATCTCTGATGTCAAAAAAGCAAACACGTGAGACGGCGCAAGAAGCACTCTTCTGCGGCCTCTACGACCCCGGCCTGTCCTGCGGCACTTACTGCCTTCCAATCCCCGGCCTCTACTGCGGCATTTAGTGCCTTCCCACCATCGACCTCTACGGCTATTGCGGCATTTACTGCCACCCCACCACCAACCCCTGGTCACTGCAGCATTTACTGCCTCACCACCCTCGTGAGGTGTCAGGTTCGAGGAGAAACGCAAATCACTTCCCCTAGGCGCATGAGGTGTCAGGTCCGAGGGGAATCGCTTCGCACTTTTTCCCCTAGGCGCATGAGGTGTCAGGTCCGAGGGGAAATATGTGTAAGCGAATGATTTGCTGTGTTGCATGGCCTTTAAAGTATGTTATCTGTAATGTCATTCTATGAATGTTACTAAATTCTTGAGAACTTTTTTTTCTTTCTGGCTTGACTATTCCACTTAAGGATCGTGACATTGTCATGAATTGATGACCCAGAGTATGTGAGTACATGCCCCAAAACACCTGTCCACACTGTCTGTTTTCTCCTTCTTTTTCTTTCAGCATTGTTCCCCTCCTTTTCTTTCAGAGCCAGAGCTGGAGCTGGAGCTAAAATGCAGCAACGAAAACAACAATGACAGACGGGCAGAAAGACAGATGGAGGACTGGAATGGACAACAGAACAACAGATGGGCCGGCCTGGCGGCGGACCGCGAGGGATATGGACGTGTGTCCATCTCTTTCGTGGCCCGTAGGCAGGTATGCTTGTCTGTCGAACAGACTGACAAACCAATCAACAAATGGACAGACTGACGGACAACTCTGGGCACAGCAAGCGGCTGGAGTACGCTTAAGCAATGTACTTGGCCCCACTTGCTCAGTCTTCTCGGATGGGACTTTAAACTGAGGTCCCGTCACACAGTGCCCATCACTGTGTGAACGTGAGCTAGGGTTAGGTAGGCAAGAAATTTCGGCATAGTCAAAGTAAACCGGATGCTGAATGGATCCCTCCTCGGATGGAACCACGCAACATACGGATTACAAAACCAAAACCAAATTGCTAGAATTAGAATCTTTCGGAATTTTCGAGGGGACTATGGAGGGATGTAACCCGGATGACTGACCGAGTTCGTCCTCGGACGGACACAGTCACCATACGGGCTACCTAACCAATCAAAATCAAACAAGTGCGCGCTGGTGCCTGCTCGGATGATGGCCAGAAGATCAAATGGGTCCCAGGACCCAAAAGACCCCACACCCCAACCTCCCCACTCCCCCCAAAGGGGCCGGGAGGTCTCTGACCTAAAGCCCCCCCTTGGGTGCATCAGGTCATAAGACCGTACGCACCTCCCCCGACCCAACACCTACCCCATCCCTTACCCACCCCTGTTAGGTCCAGGTTAGGCCATCCCCATTACACACGCCCAAGCATGAGGAGCAACAAAAAAAGCCATGGAAAAGAACAGCAACATGAGACAAAATCGAGAGACAACGATCAACACACACACACACACAGAGAGAGACACAAGCTAATGCACAAACCGACGTCACAAGAATTCACAAGAATTCAACAGAAACCATAAAGGCCAGGCGTGAGTCTAGACCCTAGCATTGGGAACTAGCATATAAACGCCTCAAATATTACAACACACACACACACACAGGCTACTGGTTAGGTCCATCTTCAGTATATTAACTGATATAGACTGGCACCAGTCTGTACTCACTCCATAGTGACGCCTGTCACTAAGCGCGCTTGCGCATGCGCACTGGAGTCCAAATAGGTAACAGATTCACTTTTCTGAATTTAAGTGCCAAATATTAGGCAAATTCTCAAATCAATTCCACGCGGGGTGGCTGAGGCCGGGTCGTAGTAATTGAATGGTAAGTATGTTTTTATAGTGGTTAATAAAACAACAGACCAATCCGCAAGGGGGGGTTTGTGGGGGGGGGGGGGGTTGTTATTACACCACAAGAACATCCATTACCATTCAATCACTACTTGCTAAACCTGTAGATTTGGTCAGTGCCCCACTTAAAACATTAGGTGGGAGGCGATTTGAGAATCAACAAACAAGGATAAAAATCAAACCAATCTTATCCAAATGTTAATAAGAGCATTTAAATCAATCACACCAAGATGATCAAATAAGGAAAACTTGAACTTAGAGA
Source organism: Chaetoderma sp. LZ-2023a (assembly GCA_034401795.1). Taxonomy (NCBI): domain Eukaryota; kingdom Metazoa; phylum Mollusca; class Caudofoveata; order Chaetodermatida; family Chaetodermatidae; genus Chaetoderma; species Chaetoderma sp. LZ-2023a. The sequence goes on from CM067360.1 coordinate 61,710,869, forward strand.
TAAATGAAAACCAAAATAAACTCACCATTTCTTAGACGCCCAGTCTTAACGAAAATGGCGAGATGTGCTTGGTAAATGGTTATCTATTTTGGTTAAAATCGTAATATTACGAAAGAAGGAGGCGGCTGCACTTTGACCTTTCAGATAAAAGGTTGTAAAAGAGGATTGAGATTTTCATCCTGCAACCTGTATGACTTCATCTAAATACGAACCGGCAAAAAATGCAAAAGAGGAAGCCATTCCTCTAACATCGTGAGCTTTAATATGGGAGAGATTAATTTGTTCCGGAGAAGCAATCTCGTAACAGCTTAATTGTCTCCCAAATCCATCAGGATATCGTAAACTTTGAGACCGGCTTAGTTAACTCTTCCGCATAAGAAAACCATAAAAGGGACGGATCAAATCTTTTGAAATCAGTTCGCTGTTTGTACATTCTTAATGCCCTAACAGGACACCAGAGTTTATCGGAAGGCGAAAAAGACGATAATGATTTTTAAATGATCGGACTAGCAGGAAACCGGTTAGACTGAGTTTTAGATAAAAATCCCTTCTGGGATTAAAACTAAACCGTCTTATGAAACTATAAATCTCCCTTTTAGCAGAAAAAGCATGAATTCTGAACGCCGCCTAGCAGAGGCCCTTAATACTAAGAGGAAAGAGGTTCAAAATGACGGCCTGCCAGCACTTGAAGAACCAAAGCCAAGTTCCATGAAGGTAAAGGCTTAGCTATCGGAGGACGAATATTGCCTAGACCTCTAATAAAAACTATTAACGGTCTTAGTGTCCTTGACATCGGCATACAGAAGGCAAGGAAGAAGATGCCAGAGAAAATCTATTTCCCCAAACCAAATTAGCTGATAAATGGAAGGAATCAAAGAGATATGTTAAAAAAGTCTAATACTTGGGGAATAGAAACAGAATCGGGCACGAGACCTTGGTCTGAACACCATTCTCAAAAAATTTTAAGTCGACACTTCTAAACTCTGCTGTTCGACTCTCTTCTGGAAGAATTGATAATTACTGGTGATCTTGAAGAAACTTTATTCTCGTAGACTTTATTTTCGATATTCTTCAAACACACAGACTGAAGATTTCTGGGTTTGGATGAAGACAAAGACCTCTTACTCGAGACAGAAGATCCTGGGAGAATGGAAGAAGACGAGGGAAGTCTACCAGGAGATCTAGAAGGTCTACAAACCAAATCCTCTTTGGCCAAAAAGGGGCTATAAAAGAATCTCGCAGATTTGTTCTTAGACATTCTTCAACACTAACCAGAGCTCTAGATAAGCTTTTCAATAATTGGGTGATTCACTCTTGGAAATTTTGTAAATTGGGTTTCTGGAATTTAATTGGGTTATTATACATTATTAGCAAGAGAACTGAAATTAATTGGGTGATTTTCTATTTCAGTACTCATGATGTTAAAAATTAAATGGGTGAATTGGCCATTTTCATTGGGTGAAAACGCAAAACCCCTGCTTATCTAGAGCTCTGACATTAACGGAATCAAAATCGTTGGAGGGAACGCATAGGCGAACATTCCTGTACAGGACTGAGACGGGGCATCCACCGCCAGCGCTTGACTGTCCGAAAAAAGAGACATGTAAGAGGAGATCTGAGCATTCAGAGATGTCGCAAACAGATCTACCAGAGGACGATCCATAAGACTGAAAATGGCTTTGACAACCGACCTCTAACTGCCACTCTGTGTGGGCAAATTTGCTGGGACGTGACAGTTAGGCGCAAGAAAATTCAGGCTGCCTGAGACATGAGGAGACACTAGAAGAATCTGATTCTTGCGACACCATAAGAGAAGGTTCCACACTTCTAGACAAAGGAGGTATGACCTTGGACCCCCTTGCCTGTTGATATAAGAGACCACTGTCAAATTGTCCGACCGAATCGAGACTGAGACCTATCACAATATCTGACCATGAAAGGAGAGCCTTCCTGACAGCACACAATTCCAGAATGTTGGTATGAGCAGTCGACTCCTCCAGGGACCAAAGACCGGAAACCGACAGGGAGTCCCAGACCGCTCCCCATTCCTCCTGAGAAGCGTCTGTGAAGATAATCGCCTGAGGGGAGGACTTTACCAGTGGAACACCCATCAGAAGCAGAGAACGGTCTTTCCAAAAATCTAGAAGAGGAATCAAGTGTTCTCTGATGGTAAATAGAGTGAACCGACTGCTTCCAAAGGGACATTAAATACATTTGGAAAGGTCTTCTCATCAGCGCCGCCCATGGAATAACATTCTCTACGCTGACCATCAAACCTATCACTCTTAGCAGAAATCTTGCTCAGACCATGGAAGAAGACAGGCTTTCCATTGCCACTGATAAAGCCTCTATTCTTGGATCTGAGGGGAAGACTAGACCCTGGGTCAGATCGAAAGAAACGCCTAGATGCGTGAAGATTTGAGAGGGACATAGGCTTGATTTCTTTAGATTTACAATCCACCCTAGGTTGCATGCCAGACTGCAAACCTCTGGAAGAATTCCTGAGAGAATTGAAGAAGGCTTACTTTACTAACCAATCGTCTATATAAACGTGGAGATGGATAGAATGACGGTGAAAAAGAGCCGTGGTCAGGCCAAAAGGCATGGCGCGAAACTGCCAAACTCGATCTTAGTAAGTAAGCAAATCTCAGGAATTTTCTGAAGGAAGCGTAAATGAAAACATGAAACAAGGCGTCATTTTGGTGGATGGAAACGACCACATACCCTGATCTAGACTGGAAATGATCTGGGAGATGGTCTCCATCTTGACTTGGGAGTAAAAATCATGAGATTTAATCATGACATACCCCCTTGTTAAATTAAAATAAATGCAGATTTGAATGTTTCAGAGTGAATAGAGATCATTTTACTAAGATTTAATGACAGGGTAGGAAAACCTACCCTAGGCTGAACGCTCTCATGTATGTATAAATTCCTTAGAATTAACAATTCACAAATAAAACTAGCATGATAATGACCAAATTGTCAATTGAAAGGGCCAGAGGAGACAAGAAAGAAGAATTAGAAGAGGAAAGAGCCGACACAAAAGAAGGAAGGTCTATAGAAAACTCGTCCTTAAAAGGAAGAGAAAGAGTAAACAACCCACCAGTAAGCCAGGGACCAGTCATCCGAAGAGACCCTGACTGGACAAAATCTCCTCAGCCCTGACCGACGGGAATAGAAGAAGGATTAGGAGATGGAGAAGAAAAAAGATGAGAAGAGCCACCAGAGGCCATAGAATCAACAGTTTAAATGGAAAGAGGAGAGCAAGGCATCGGAAGCTAGAAGAGAAGAAAACTGTAAAGGATCAGAAAAGGAAAAAGATTGATCAGAAGGAATGTGAACAGATACAACATCCTGACCAGAGGACAAGGAAAGAATAGAGAAAAAAGCTGACATGAAAGAACGAACAAGGGACGAATCCCTAAAAACCGAAAACAATGAGAAAACCAGACCTTAATCAACAATTAGAAACTCAAGCTCAAAAGAGAGAAAGACAGAAACAATTGGATCAAGATGATCAAAAGAGGAAGGAAAGGAATTAAGAAGAATGGAAGATGAAGAGGAAAGAACAGGACCAGAAGATCCCAGGAGAGGATTGATAGAAGATGAAATACGGGAAAACCCCATAGGAGGGAAAAATGAAGGAAAGACAGAAAGAGAGAGAGAGGAAGGAGAACATGACTAGAAGAAAACTTTAGAAGGAGAAGGGGCAGAGGATGAAGGAAGAGACCTATACTTATCTTTCTCATTATTATTAAAGACTTAGAACCAATATTATCATCTTGTAAAGACGGATGTCATTGAGTTTGATATGCTAATAAAAAGGAATGAATCCCGGGAACAGCTGGATGTTACATACACAAAACACTAATACTAGATTATGATTAAACACTACGGGATGAATCACGAAACAAAACGCTGAAAACAGAGGCGATATAAAATATAAGCAAAAAGACTCACCTAAACCATGACTGTGACAAGGCAGAAGAAAAAACTCGGCTTTTATACCTTCTTCCTTCACCCTAATCTTATTTCTCTATTCTCAGCGTTTTCTTGCTCTTGTAATGATTAATCTTAGAGCCATTCTCTTCCCTATGAATCCCCACTACTGAATCTATTCCTTTCAGCGCCTGTCAGAATTAGACTAAGAATTACGCTAGAAACAAGAATTTTCTTCAAGAAATTAATTCCCTTGGTTAAAATAAATATGTCAACCTGCCGACATAAGAGAAAAAAAGAGCGCGAAAAAAGGCTGAATGGCCCGAAGACAATTGGCCATCTAAAGTTGGATGAAATTAAAAACTAATTTTAATTGCGACATCTAGCGATAATGCGTAGAATACAGACTGACTTATCGACTGCAACAAAAAACCCATCCGGCAACCAGTCGGAAGAGTCTTTAATTACATTGAAATGTTTCACTGATAAAAGAATAAATGCTGAATATCTACAATTCCAAGAGAGACTTCAAGACTGGCAATGTCTCAGAATTAATATTTTCAGCGATTAAACATTCCGATTTTAAAAGCACTTACTGAAATAAGACTAACTCTTAGACAAAATGATGACTAGATCCTAGAAAAGACAAACCTGGAATCTCAGTAAGAGCTATCACCGGAAATCCAAAAAAGGAAGACAGAACCGGAAGTTAATCATAGAACACCATGAAAAACCGGTAATGACCCTATCCCCGGATGTACGATACGGAAGTGTACAAATAGGAAACGGAAATGCGCAAAACGGAAGAAGACAACCGGAAACTGAACCCGGATGTACATTAAAAAACCAGAATAAGCATAGGAACCGGAAATACGCAAACCGGACGTCATACCGGATACGGAAAGAATGGAGGTAGATCCAAAGATGGAAGTAACCCCTGTCCTGAGGACCTGAATCCACTACAACTGATCTAAGACATTGACATTGGCATAAATGTTAAAGACGGGGGCTTCCGCCGCCGCCGCCACTGCTTGAAGGTCATGCCTTTTCTTCTTATTTACAACCTCAAGACTCACGTGGGTTTGACCCAGTGACCCGCTCGAGATCACCTTCGAGAGCTTATTTGCTCTAATTATTTGCTCTTTATTCTTAATTCATTCACTAACCCGGAAGTACGTCCCAACCGGAAGCGGAAGTCGGAAGAGCTTATTAGTCATACCGGAAACGGTCGGAATGGAAGTAAGAACCGGATCTTGAAGACTCGGATGTCCTGCAAAACTGGAAGACATACCGGAAATGGTCGGAACGGAAGTAGCACCGGAAAACGGAAGTAAACCCGAGTCCCGAGGACCCGAATCCACCCCAACGGAACCGGAAGAACCAGCAAAACTAGATTGCGGAATATGGCTATAGGCGACCTATGAAGAATCTTGACGACCGGTATGACCGAAAATTTTGGCATTCGCATAAGCACCAGGCTTAAGGACGTCAGCTTCCGCCTCCGCCACTACTGCTTGAGGGTTATGCCTGTCACCCTCAAGTCTAATGTGGGTTTGACCCGGTGAACTACATGATCCCACCTTCGAGAGCTTAATCGCTCTAGACTTCTTCTTAGGAGACCTGATTATTTGCATTGACGTTAGAGGAATCGGTTTCCCCCATTTGTGAGAACGCCCGCTAGCCCTCGGGCTATCGTCGGAATCAGAAGAAACTTCCTGTTTCTTGGCCTCCATGATGGCAGAAGATATTCTTTCGTCTAAAGATCTAGTCAAAACTGCAGCGAAGGATTTAAATCTCGCAAATAAAGCTATCACTGCTTCCAAATTCGCCGAAGAAGCCCCCCTCCCCACCCCTAGTTGCTGCTGGATTAGACATATTAGAATATTGCAAAAGACACAGCTTTTGTCTACTAGCAATGGAGGAAGGGGAAGGACGACCATAGGGCAGGGCTGTAAGGACGAATAATCCTTAAAGAAACTTAGATACGAACGCAGACCACCCTATGAATTCCTTGTAAAGCACTATTTTTTCTTTTAACTGAAAGTGATTAAGGGCTCACTGGAGTAATAGTGTTTTTATATGATGATGACTTAGGCATATTAAAGTTGGTACCACGAAAACGAAACCCACGAAAACCGGTAACATTTATATACATAGTTATAAAGTTCAATATAACCACGAAATACTTCCAAAAACATAATTATGGGAGGATAGACTTCATAGTAGGCATATCTTAGCGTGAGGAAGTCCTTCAATAGTAAGCTGACACACCGCAAAGCTATAAATACTTTCTGATAATATTTGTGCAGTTGTTCTGCTTGCAGAATAATTGAAAAGTGAATCTGTTTCCTATTTGGGCTCCAGTGCGCATGCGCAAGCGCGCTTAGTGACAGGCGTCACTATGGAGTGAGTACAGACTGGTGCCAGTCTATATCAGTTGGAGATGGACCTAACCAGTAGCCTGGTTGAGGGTCCATATTTATAGGAATAGGCATGGGAAGGAGTGTATGCAAGCATAAAAATCTTATTCTGGTAGCTAAATGTAGATAATTGATTTAGCAAGTAGTGATTGAACGGTAATGGATGTTTTTGTGGTGTAATAACAACCATATGATGTGAAAACTTTCACACCGTTTTACAACCACATTTGTTAAGCTTAAGCCCTCTGATGAATAGTCCAAACTTGGACACGAAACGTCACGAGTCTGGATCCCTGTGAGATGAGATAAACATTTCTCATCAATGCTGAACAGTATTATACACATCTGGTTTTCAGAATAACACATGCTCCATCTCCATCACACACTTCGCAACGCATTCTCAGTTAGAGAAAATATTGCCTTTCCCACCATCCCAATTAGGGATGGATTATCCGCCCTTGGATACAAATTTATTACATATCCCCCATCTGCTCATCACTTGTGACAGACACCAAACAAAAGTGGCTAAAGGCGGATAATGTGGATAACTGAAATGATGCAATTGTGCATGATGAAAATGCATAACTTGGATAAGCATCCAGACGCAACTAAAACGTTAGTAAGTGTCAGACAGTTATAGACCCGAGTTGGAATTTTTCAAAATTTGTCCAAGTTTAGTTTCGTAAATGTTTTTACAAATCCTGAATGCGAGGATGAGATGTGGAGAAAATCCAGAGTTGTGTTTCAAGGTCAGTGACTTTGTATATGAACCTGTGACCTCAATGTCATCAGATTGATTCCTAACACTATAGGTAACCAAGTTTCCTTACAATATAATTGGAACCTTCCAACCAACCCTGAAATATAATTAGAGATGCAGACTTAACACTGAGATATATCTATTTTGTATCAAGGTCAGTCACTGACTGTGACCTTACTATCAGTACACGCTATTTTCTACAGGTATGTGTCCATGTTTGTTCCTAATGGGTCATGCAATCTTGGAATAGCATGCCAAAAAGAAATTAACAAAAAAACTTGAAGCAAATATCTGAGTTCAAAGGACAAATTGACCACAACCTTTGACCTAGTGACATCCCTATCAGTAAGACGCTTCCTCTTGCTATAGCCAAGCATGTGTCTAGCTCTCTTGCTATAGCCAAGCATGTGTCTAGCTTTGAGTCCATTTTTACCATGCAATCCTGAAATATATGGCAAGAAGCAAAAACTTCATAAAAACTTAATATTGCCAGCATCGCCACCTTCAACATCATCAGAAAAGTGATACCTGTCTTGCATTCGCAGCTGAGACAAAAGCCTAAATGTATATACTGTATTGTAATTGTCCCGATTACTTTATTACCTATCAGTGAGTCTGTGTTACACACAATGGAAGGATCAGATCTGTAACTCAAGTATCTGATATCAATTAAATTCATCACATGTATGTATGTATGTAATATTGTAAACGCACCGGCTCAGAATTTTCAAAATTGAAAAAAATTGAAAATATTTTTGCTTATTTTATCACCTGAGATTGTCAATTTTGTTTAATAGATGCCATATGGCCTGATTAGTATACAATGATAAATCATTGATTGATGTTTTGAACACTTATTTGAGTTTCGCTTTTACCAAGATGTCGCGTAGATTAGGATTTTTCTTAAATGCAATTACTGGACGCTTGTTGAATGGTTGTTTTAAATTGTCCTGTAATTTGTGATACTCATCCTTTAGGATTTTCGCAATTTCAACATTTTTCCGATTGTATGTGAGAGTAAATGGGATAATCTCACGTTGATCCGAGAGGCATGGGTCCGAATTTATGCCCCTTGGCCATTGTGTTTCGAGTTCTTTAATCCAAAACGATTCTCTTAGTGATCTTTGTTTATCAGTTTCCTCTGTTGTGTCTGAAAGAGGTAGCTGTTCGATGGGCATAATTTCAAAGTCACGGGTGACTAAATGATCAGGAAGATTAAAATGTTCAGCCACATGTGTGTCTTCCTCTAGTCTAATATCTGAAAGGTGTCTGGTTGCTCGGCATCTTAGTCGATTTTTTGTTTCGCCAACATACTGCTTTTGACACAATTTGCATGAAATTAAGTAAATGATATTTTCAGAATCGCAATCTAATTTCGACTGAATTTGAAATTTGCTTTTGTTTTGAAAGCTCGTGAATGTACTCTGGGAAGGAAGAAATTTATCCAATTTACACCTTTTCTTTTCACATTTCCGAGATTCTCCTTCACCAATAATCGGACGATTATGACAAATTTTGGTAGGCCGAGAATTTCTGGCATTATCTGGAATGATTTCCAAATTATGCAAAGTTTCAGACTTTATTTTGCGCAGGAACCGAGAAGAGTACCCTCTCGGTTTGAGGGCTTTGAATAAGGTCGAACATGATGATTCAAAGTTTTTCTTATCACTCGAATTTCTATGAAAACGGATTATTTGTGATTTTACAAGTCCCTTGAAAGTATGCGGAGGATGGAATGATTTCTTGTGTAGTAGTTGATGCGAGTCGGTTGGCTTAAAATAAACTTTGTAGTCTAAGTAACCAGTTGTTTCATACTTTATACCTTTGTATAAAGTTACATCTAGGAAATCTACGGACAGCTCATCGATTTGAGCTTTTAGTTTGATATTCGGATCATGATTATTCAGAATGGCCAGAAATTCGGTAAATGCTTCCTTACTATGTTGCCAGATCATGAAAATATCATCGAGGTACCTGCGGTAAATGAGCGGCTGATTTGGACAGTTTTCGAGTGCTTCCTTTTCCCACTCTGCCATGTAAAGGTTAGCGAAACCTGGGCTGAAACGCTTACCCATTGCGCAGCCACAAATTTGTTGAAAAATTTCACCAGCAAATTCAAAGTCATTGCCCTTCAGACTAAGCTCTAATAGAGCTATTACTTCTCTGTCGGGCCTGTTGGTGTCAGGATAGTCGGCAAATGCTCTACGAATTGAATTTAGACCCTTTTCGATGTCAATGTTTGTGTACATAGCATCGACGTCCATTGTAATTAAGAATGAATTTGGAGGGACCGAGATCTTAGAGACCTGGGCTAGGAAGTCTTCAGTGTTTTTCAGATAGCTAAAATGTCTATTTGCAATTGGCTGAAGATGGTAGTCGATAAATTCACTAATCCTATATGATTCCGAACCACAATCTGAAATGATGGGTCGCCCTGGTGGTGTCATAGGGTCGGTCCACAAGTCAACAGACTTATGGATTTTAGGAAGAAGATAAAATGTACGTGGTTTCGAATCATCTTTTGCGCACAGGTATTTATATTGCTTTTCAGTTATCTTCTTGTTATCAACCATTTTTTGGAGAATTTTGTTGAATTTGCTACAGTTATTTTGCCAAAGTGGTTCATTTAGTTTTTGGTAATGCTTCGGATTACTAAGCTGTCTATGCGCTTCTTTGATGTAGTGGTCTTTATCCATTATTACAGTAGCCGATCCTTTATCCGCAGGTTTGATGACAATTTCACTTTTTCTAGATAAACCTAATAGGGCCTGGCGTTGCTCATAAGATAAATTTTGCTGATCGTTTGGAAATGTAGTATTTTCAATACGTTCAGAGTAAAGTTTTATACTTTCACCGATTGCTGGGTCAACACATTTTAAGTTTGGAGCCCAGCCAGTTTTTTCAATGAATAGTGGAATATTACTATTGGAGTTTTGAAAAAAATCAGCTAATTTCACACGGTGACCAAATTCAGCAGTTTCAGTAAAGCCATTATCTAAATCTGCATCCAAACCTGTTTTATGTTTTGGTGTTGGGACAAAAGTCAAGCCAAAATTAAGCAGTGACTGTTCTGCTTCGCCTAATGCGGAGCCGGTTAAGTTTACAATATTACTACCCAGTCCCATTTCTGGGTGGTTGGTACCTTGACCCGAGTTTAGTTTAAATTAAGGGCCACAAGCCAGTTATTATACATGTCATTTGCTGTCCTCTCAGTCCAATGAATATTGTCATGACCCACTTCGAATTCTGTCGAAGCAAGACTGGGTATGACAATAACCCTGGACTCAGGGGATTTGGCCTTGCTTGACGCGGCAGTCCGATTAATTGCATCGAGTGCCTGCTTTTGCTGAGGTGTCGAGGTTGCGGAGAAATTTAGTTCAGTGAAGTAGATCCTAGACTTGGGAAATTTCTTTCGTACCATACTGAATAATAACCTAAGTCGATACTCGGAGGCTGAGATCAGATTATTCCTATCATTTATTCCTATGGTGAGGACTACTTTCTCAGGTTGCAATTTCCCTGTGTATTTATTAATGATCGTTCTGAGATCATTAATCGATGCTCCAGGGAAACAGGCAACCTGAGTATCTGGATGGGGATCCACATTAATCCGACTCAAGTTTGAATCTCCGACGATCAAGATCTTTTTGTCGAGGGTCGGAAGTTGCCAATTTGGTTTGTTGGTGGCCTCATTCCTGAATTTCCAGAACTTATTCTGTTCCAAGGGTGTGGGCTTCTTTGGTCTGGCGCATGATGGAGATGGTGTGAATCGTGGTTGAGGGACCTTTTGTGCAGCTCGGGTCCTTGGACCCGGCTGTTTACTAGCACCTTTGGCATTTGACACCCTCTGCGGAAGAGGAGGAAAATCCTCAGGAGAGAATGGTGGCGCTGGTGGAGGTGAATCTGGTAGAGGGATCATAGAGGGGTCCACTGGAATGTAAATACTGTGGTCACTGGATGTGCCAGGAAGAGAGCTAATGGGAGACGGTTGTTTATCTGGACGTTTTAGTGGTGGTGAGGCCTCTGCAGGTGAATGTAGCCGCTTTTTGGGATGAGCGGATTGTACTAAATTTGCATTTTGTACTGGTTTGCTAACAGGGGTGACATTTGGTGGTTGAGTAACAGGCTTATAATTCGGATCAAGTGGTCTAATAAAATCATAAAATGCTGAGATGGCGTTGTGATCCAATTTTCTGTGATAATTCTTTTTGGCCCAATGGATTGCAGTGGACTTAGCCCGACCAAGGTCTAAATAAGGAAGAGTTTGGGCTGAGAGTAGCTCAGAACGGAGGACTCCTAGTTTACAGTTATAGTGGCGAACCCATGTTTTAATCATTGTTTTCGCCCATTCAAAGTTGACATTACGAATGTCGAAGTGGACCTCAGCATCTGGCATGGCCGGTTTGCAGAAGTCTGTCAAACTCTTGACCTTTCGACCGAGGCCATTTGGCACGGTGTCGCTGTCTAGATGCGTGTTCAGCACACCCAGGTGGTGAAAACATTGGATTACCATGTAGTATACTTTAACCAGGCGTGCGTGAGCAGATGATGGGTGGTGTGATTCAGCGTCATCACCAGCCCTTCGCCTACCCCCGCGTTGTCTAGCCATGGAATCACAGTCAATCAATCAATCTAAATCTTAATTAATCTCAATTAATCTCAATTAATCTCAATTAATCTCAATTAATCTCAATTAATCTCAATTAATCTCAATTAATCTCAATCAATCTTAATCAATCTCAATTAATCTTAATCAATCTCAATCAATCTTAATCAATCTCAATCAATCTTAATTAATCTTAATCAATCTTAATTAACCAGGCAATCAATCAAGTTGGCAAATCGGCAAACAACCCGTCCACCACCTTATCAATCCAAACAATCAATCACGCAACCAATCAGTTCAGACAATCAATTCAAGCAACCAATCAATCATGCAACCAATCAATACAAGCAACCAATCACGCTACCAATCAGATTAGACAACAAATCATGCAACCAATCAAATCAAACAATCAATCACGCAATCAATCAATTCAAACAACCAATCAATTCAATCAACAAATCATGTAACCAATCAAGCAACAGGTTACGCAAGCAATCAAATCAAGCAAGCAATCAAATGAAACAACCAATCAAATAAAACAACCAATCAAATCAAGCAACTAGTCAAATCAAGCAACAGCTCTAACCCCCAATCAAGCAATCAATCAGATCAAGCAACTAGTTCGATCAAGCAACCAATCAATTCAAGCAACAAATTACGTAACCAATCAAACAAACACTCAAATCAAGCAAGCAATCAAATTAAACAACCAATCAAATCAAGCAACTAGTCAAATCAAGCAACTAGTCAAATCAAGAACAACTCAAGCCCCCAATCAAGCAATCAATCAGATCGAGCAACTAATCAGATCAAGCAACCAATCAATTCAAGCCACCAATCAAGCAACCAATCAACTCAAGCAACAAATCACGCAGATCAAATCACGCAACCAATCAGGTCAAATAATAAGTCCTGCAAGCAATCAAGTCAAACAAACAATCAAATCAAGCAACCAGTCAAATCCAGTAGGGCTCAAACAACCAACCAACCAATCAATCGATCAAACTCTAATGCAGCCAGACAGTCAATCAGTACAAAAATGCTACCAGGCGCACACTCTACAGGTGGGAGGTTTGTCAGCTAGTCTGTCTGTCTATATATATATATTTCTAATGCAAGAGGGCTTAATTTACAAGGCTGAAATAAGAGAAATGTGGTTAGTAGTAATGATTAGTGGTGACATGAAAATATTTAATATTTAAGGACAGGCAATACAGAAATAACAATATAAATATTATAACTTACTCACAGCAATACAGGAATACAGTACTATCCAGGAATACACAGAGATACACAGAAATACACAGGAATACACAGTAATGAAATTTTTCACATCGTCAGAGGGCTGGACGCGTTTCGTGTTTACACACTTCTTCAGCAGCCTATTAGACAAATCTACCAGTCCAACAGTTTGCCCTACTATTTATTGGGCAAGTGAATGTCTTTGAGACTTAATCCTTTTCTTTAAAGTTACTAAGTTGTTTGCTTTGAGGTACACGCCACTAAAAAGGTGTTATAATTCATTGTACTAATGTATTGTTGACTAATTGAGCTCTGGATAAATGAGTTGGTTTCAATTTGGAAAGGTGTTAAAGATTAAGCTACTTTCAATGGCTTAGCGGCGGACTGCTCACTGGTTCAAAGCCAACTAGTAATCTGACTTTGATGTGAACCGTGAGATCATTTGAAAGGCGCTTAAGTGACCTTTTCAAAGTATAATAAATAATTTGGAATGCAAAGGACACATTTCAAAGAAATACGTGACTGATGGCCTTGTTTGAAAATCTTTGATCTGAATGAGTAATTTTGATTAAAACTTTTGCTTTGTAATATAGTTACTCAAATGTCAGCAGTTTCCATAGGTATTGATTTCAAAGATTATCATTGTGTTGAGAAATAAAGTCATTTTCTGTGTGTAATTTTCTCTCTAAAACAGATTAATGAATAAACAAATGATTGAATGATACAAGGATAGAAGGAAAGAAGGATGGACAGACCGAACCGATCACCCAGCCAATCAATTACCCAACCGACCACCCAACTAACCACCAAACTAACCAACCGCCCAACCAACCACCCACACAACCAACCAACCACCCTCCCAGCCAACCTACCACCCAGCCAACCAACCAACCACCCAGTCAACCAACCAACCACCCAAACCCACAACCAACCAACCACCCAACCAACCACCCAACCAACCAACCAAACACCCACCCAGACACATAATCAACCACCCAACCACTCAACCACTCAAATAAGCAACCAACCATAAAATTAACCACCCAATCAACCACCCAATCAACCAAGCAACCATGATGGATGAATGGAAGGACAGATGGAAGCGAGGGTAGGGGGAAGGAAAGATGGAAGGAATGAGGGCTTGAAGGAAGAATGGGATGATGGGAGGAAGGAAAGATGAAAGAGATGAAGGCTGGAAGGAAGGAAGGAAAAATGGATGGCTGGAAGGAATAAATGAAGGGATGGAGAGAGGGAGGATGCAGCAGGGAGGAAGGAGCGAGGGAGGAAGGAGGGAGGGAGGGAGGGAGGGAGGGAGGGAGGAAGGAAGGAAGGGAGGAAGGAGGGAGGGAGGGAGAAGGAGGGAGGGAGGGATGGAGGAAGGAAGGAGGGGGGAGGATGGAGGAAAGGAGGCAGGAAAGGATGGAGGAAAGGATGGAGGAAAGAATGGACGAACGAACGAACGAATGAATGAATGAACGAACGAACGAATGGATGGACTGATGGATGGACGGTCGGACAGACGGACGAACGAACGAGCGAATGAACAGATGCCAGTGGATGGAAAGCAGGAAGCAAGGCTAGAAAGAATGAAGAAATGAGGTAATAAATGAACGAATGAAGGAACGAAATGACGGGTAGATGGAAGGATAGAGGGAGGAAGGATGGAATGAATGGCAGTTTTCTGGACTAAACAATCATGCAATTCAAAAGGTTAAAACAGATTAATGAATAAACAAATGATTGAATGATACAAGGATAGAAGGAAAGAAGGATGGACAGACCGAACCGATCACCCAGCCAATCAATTACCCAACCGACCACCCAACTAACCAACCGCCCAACCAACCACCCAATCATCCACCCACACAACCAACCAACCACCCTCCCAGCCAACCTACCACCCAGCCAACCAACCAACCACCCAGTCAACCAACCAACCACCCAAACCCACAACCAACCACCCAACCAACCACCCAACCAACCAACCAAACACCCACCCAGACACATAATCAACCACCCAACCACTCAAATAAGCAACCAACCATAAAATTAACCACCCAATCAACCAAGCAACCATGATGGATGAATGGAAGGACAGATGGAAGCGAGGGTAGGGGGAAGGAAAGATGGAAGGAATGAGGGCTTGAAGGAAGAATGGGATGATGGGAGGAAGGAAAGATGAAAGAGATGAAGGCTGGAAGGAAGGAAAAATGGATGGCTGGAAGGAATAAATGAAGGGATGGAGAGAGGGAGGATGCAGCAGGGAGGAAGGAGCGAGGGAGGAAGGAGGGAGGGAGGGAGGGAGGAAGGAAGGAAGGGAGGAAGGAGGGAGGGAAAAGGAGGGAGGGAGGGATGGAGGAAGGAAGGAGGGGGGAGGATGGAGGAAAGGAGGCAGGAAAGGATGGAGGAAAGGGAGGAAGAAAGAATGGACGAACGAACGAATGAATGAATGAACGAACGAACGAATGGATGGACTGATGGATGGACGGTCGGACAGACGGACGAACGAACGAGCGAATGAACAGATGCCAGTGGATGGAAAGCAGGAAGCAAGGCTAGAAAGAATGAAGAAATGAGGTAATAAATGAACGAATGAAGGAACGAAATGACGGGTAGATGGAAGGATAGAGGGAGGAAGGATGGAATGAATGGCAGTTTTCTGGACTAAACAATCATGCAATTCAAAAGGTAATAATTGGTTCAATTTAACCATTTATGTGGAGAAGATGAGATTTCTATACACCTTTTATTAGGTGGATCTAATGAAGGAATGATAGATTGCCTGACGATGTAGACGAATATTATATACAAGTTATGGATTTATAAAGTAATAAAATAACGGAACTGGCACTGGCATGTATGTATGTAATATTGTAAACGCACCGGCTCAGAATTTTCAAAATTGAAAAAAATTGAAAATATTTTTGCTTATTTTATCACCTGAGATTGTCAATTTTGTTTAATAGATGCCATATGGCCTGATTAGTATACAATGATAAATCATTGATTGATGTTTTGAACACTTATTTGAGTTTCGCTTTTACCAAGATGTCGCGTAGATTAGGATTTTTCTTAAATGCAATTACTGGACGCTTGTTGAATGGTTGTTTTAAATTGTCCTGTAATTTGTGATACTCATCCTTTAGGATTTTCGCAATTTCAACATTTTTCCGATTGTATGTGAGAGTAAATGGGATAATCTCACGTTGATCCGAGAGGCATGGGTCCGAATTTATGCCCCTTGGCCATTGTGTTTCGAGTTCTTTAATCCAAAACGATTCTCTTAGTGATCTTTGTTTATCAGTTTCCTCTGTTGTGTCTGAAAGAGGTAGCTGTTCGATGGGCATAATTTCAAAGTCACGGGTGACTAAATGATCAGGAAGATTAAAATGTTCAGCCAGTATGTATGTATTTTTATTTTATTGATGCACTGGCAACGTGCGGCTTCAATTTCCATGTGCTAACTTAGCCGACAGTGCTGCACCCGTTAGTTTAATTTGTTGATCACCATCTCCCGGTCGGGGGATCGAACCGTCATCCTGCAACTCCGCATAGCATCAGCAACCAGGCATCTTTCCACTGGACCACCGCACCAAGACTAAAAAGTCAAGGATTGGCCGACCAGTTTTCACATGTCTGATATACTGACACACTGACGATTCATATGGGACTATCTGTGGATGCATCTGTCACAATCAATCCTAGGCTTTTACGCCTATTGTACTCTGACTCCAGCACGGCTCTGGCAGTATATGTATTTTTATTTTATTGATGCACTGGCAACGTGCGGCTTCAATTTCCATGTGCTAACTTAGCCGACAGTGCTGCACCCGTTAGTTTAATTTGTTGATCACCATCTCCCGGTCGGGGGATCGAACCGTCATCCTGCAACTCCGCATAGCATCAGCAACCAGGCATCTTTCCACTGGACCACCGCACCAAGACTAAAAAGTCAAGGATTGGCCGACCAGTTTTCACATGTCTGATATACTGACACACTGACGATTCATATGGGACTATCTGTGGATGCATCTGTCACAATCAATCCTAGGCTTTTACGCCTATTGTACTCTGACTCCAGCACGGCTCTGGCAGTATATGTATTTTTATTTTATTGATGCACTGGCAACGTGCGGCTTCAATTTCCATGTGCTAACTTAGCCGACAGTGCTGCACCCGTTAGTTTAATTTGTTGATCACCATCTCCCGGTCGGGGGATCGAACCGTCATCCTGCAACTCCGCATAGCATCAGCAACCAGGCATCTTTCCACTGGACCACCGCACCAAGACTAAAAAGTCAAGGATTGGCCGACCAGTTTTCACATGTCTGATATACTGACACACTGACGATTCATATGGGACTATCTGTGGATGCATCTGTCACAATCAATCCTAGGCTTTTACGCCTATTGTACTCTGACTCCAGCACGGCTCTGGCAGTATATGTATTTTTATTTTATTGATGCACTGGCAACGTGCGGCTTCGGCTGTAGTAGTAGAAACATCCTACAGCTGCAATCAGTCCTTCACTTTTGCCACAGTGTCATGTCCTCAGCTGAAATCCTTAGCTTCCTCAGGTCCATTCTTGAACTGAGTGTACCGAGTCCTGCTTTCTTGAGGTCACCTCGTAGCGTGGTTAGCAGATTTATGCAATGACGTTCTCTCCTGGCTTTGTATTTGCTGGCTTCGAGTAGGGCGAATTCCAAGGCTCTGTGCTGGTGTCTCTTCTGGCATCCTTAGCACATGGCCAAACATGGACCATCTTGACTGGCCGACTTTGACAGACAGCGGCGACGTATCACACATCTTGTGTATAGTGCATCGTTGGAAATTATGCTGTCTGGTCAACGGTGTCCAGTGATGGTGTAGGTGTTTGGCAGGCATTGAGTTTGTCTAGAGCTGCCTTTGAAGCTGCCCAGCTGTTAAAGTTATACAGTATCAAGGATACGCAGATTGCATTGTATAAACGTAGCCTCTTTATCAAGGGCATCTTTGATCTACGAATCCATAGCTTCCAGAAGAACTGGAAAGCTATGTTCCCCATGACGCAGTGTGCAGAAATGTCAGCAGTACTGCAAAGCAGTGAGCCCAGGATTTTACTTTTCCTCTATGGTTTAGCGCCACGAAGTGGGTCATCATTTTCTATAGTTTCATGCTTTGTACATAGGTATGTGGGTGAACTCTGTTTTGGATTCATTCATAGAGATTCTAAATTTTTAGTTTGCTTGCAGCTATTGGGAGATGTTCGTCAGGGGGTTTCTTTTCCTCGTCTATGAAGTCCACATCGTCGGCATATTCCATCTCTAGCGGCATGCCCAGTATTGACACAGGGGTTTTGGTCTTGTGGAACTATCCCACAGATTTCAATGCGGCAGCAAGGTAACCGGTGAAAAGCACCGGAGATAGACCATCTCCCTGTGGAGAGCCGATTGATGTCTCAAACTCTACAGACTTCACTGACTTGACTCGTACTCTCAGCTTGGTGTGTGCAAGTAGTAGTCTCACTAGTCATAGCTCATCTTCATTGCAACTGGCCTGGCCTAGTACATCTAGGATCTTTGAGCATTTAATTGTGTCGAAGGCTCGTGACATGTCAATGCCCATTTTGTGGAAGTCCCAGTGTTTGGACATGACTAATGACACAAGCATGCGTTGAACCCATACAATGTCTGCGCAGCTGCATCCACGTTTGAAGCCACTTTGACATGATCCGGTGAAGTAATCGATCTTGTCTCGGATGCGGCATAGAGTAACATTGGATAGGATTTTCTGTATGCTGTTGAGGAGCACAATGGGCCACAGATTGGCTGGGGGCCCAGGTGGCTTCTTGGGCTTGGGTAGTGCGATAAGGGTGCCTTGGCCTACAGCGTCGATGGGAAGGTGGTGCATAAAAGCTGAATTGATTAGGTCCATGATCGGTTTTGAGATAATGTCACTTGCATATTTGAATAGTCCATTGCTCATGCCATCAGGTCCAGATGCACGTCCATTTTTCAAGGCTTTAAGTGCCTTCTCAACTTCTGCTGTTTTAATTGATGTTAGTAATGGCCTGGGGTCTCTTGAGAACGGGTGCAAGGGCTCATCATCGTTGTCACATGGCTTTGATTAATTCACAATTTAATAAACATTGTTTTGTGAATATTTTGAAACCAATTTGACTTTCAGGCAGCAACAGCCCCCACTCAAACTAGTTTCAAAATATTCAACATCTTACCTGTATAGGTACCTTGAAATTTAGATACTGTGAATTCAGGTTTCAGTTTCAAATCGATTCCAACACACATAACTAAGAAATGGGTAGAACTTAGCTATAAATGGGTGGGGCATTATCTACTCTATTGATGTTCTTGACATAACTTCTCTTTTGTACATTTCTGTGAGCTGTGAATAAATCTTCAGCTTCCCTGATTACCTGTTATCCAACAAGAGGCCCAATGGACCTGTATCGCTCACCTGGAACATTGGCTTTTCAACTAATCTTACTAAGTTTTACATCCATCGGTGCCACTTCCAATGACTAGAGTCAAATGGTTTAGTTTTTGAGATATTGACAACAAGCTCTGGACTGTTTTTTTGCATTAGTGATTTTGAACAATGTTGAACAATATTTAAGCGAAAATAGATGATATCAGTGCTAACAACAGCTGGTTGTTGAATATTTTGAAAACAATTTGACTGAAAGTTGTTGGCGGCTTATCAATTTCAGAGATATAAGCTTTGGAATATGTCGACTGCAAAAACTCAGCAGTCAGACAGCTACTAGAGGTTTAAATACAATTGAAGAAAATGGTCTCTAAAGGCAGGTTATTCCCCACCACCACACAATCCATTTAACACATGTGCATCTGGCTGAATTGCCAAGTTAGCAGCAGGGGGAGGGTGAGCTGGAGTTGATTTAGAAAATAATTGACTGAAAGTCATTGCTGTCTTAGGCAGCAACAACTTTCATTGCTGCCTAAGGCAGCAACAACTTTCAATCAAATACATTTCAAAATATTTTTAAGAGCATAGATTTCAGAGCACATAATACATATCTTAAATATTTAGGCGGTGATGGAAAGGTTAATCTGTTAATTGGAGTTTAATCTACTTTGGCAATAAAATCTGACATGGTGATAAATCAGTGGACAGTGGGAACAAACATGTATTTCCCCTATGAAAGTGACACTGCAAATATTTAAGGGGTGATAACTCTGGCATTTGACGTCCTATCAGTTTCATTTTCACAACACAGATATTGGATGCTGACATTGTTGGTGACGGACAGACAGACATACAGAAGACGGACATGGTCATCGCTATACGACAGCTGACTGACAAATAAGCTGAGTTATGAAAACCAAGAAAACCAATTTCGGTTTCAAAATCCATCAAATAAAAAAATTGAATATGGCAGCCAAACACGCTAAAATTTGATTGGTCCACGATGGCCATGTTTTTTACCTATCAACTTCCCGTGAACAAACTTTAATGGCCCTTAGTCCATAATCATATCCCCAAAATTTCAGCCCGATCCGTTCAGCGGTTCTGCAGAAGTCGTTTTCACGAAAACTAGGTCATCCAAGATGGCCGCTGAACCATTTGGCCAATCAAGTTCTTTCGAACAAACTTGGTTCAGCTCTTGCCCTATATATTTTGTGAGTTTTGAATCGATCCACCAAGCAGCTTCAGAGAACGTTTTTAAAGCGGTTTCTAAAAATCGGCCAAAATCCAGGATGGCCGCAAAATTGGCCGATCGACTTCCTTTGAACAAACTTAGATCTGTATGCCCTAAGGATGCTTCCAGCCAAATATGATTGAAATCGGCCCACCAGTTCTTGAGAAGTCGTTTAAAGAAAAG